>CM067321.1:61814099-61998785 GCA_034231615.1 Meghimatium bilineatum | reverse complement strand
ATTTCCAATAATAATTTAGTCAGTTCTTAACCACAAAATTAACATCATCATCGTTACACTCCGAACCAGGCAATATACAAACACCAAATCTTGTTGTTTGCAATTAATGTTACTGGTAACAAAAAGGAGCAAAGACTTTCATTTCCGTGGTCTGCCATGCTGTCATATTATAAACATAACATCACGAAGTGGATTCGAACACTTCAGCTCTTGAACACAAGTCCAAGGGATTAACCACTGTGACACGGACATTCTATCCAAACAACGTACCCAGAGTGTTTGGCAGCTAAGTCATTCTCCAGACTATTTCTGCTCTCTTATACCAAACTTCGTCACTTATCGTGGCTGATCCTAATTTCCGGTATTTTTCATTGTGCAGCACACAATATACATACAGTTTCCATCGATCAGTTGAATGATCATGATATATGTGTCTGTGTTTACACAAAGTTTCCATCGATCAGTCGAATGATCAGGATCTGTGACTCTGTTTACATAAAGTTTCCATCGATCAGTCGAATGGTCAGGATCTGTGACTCTGTTTACACAATGTTTCATCGATCAGTCGAATGATCATGATATGTGATTCTGGTTTTGAAAACATGTGGGACTATTCTGGACAAGCACTGGCGTATGACCATTAAAAGAAACTGTAAGACAAGGAAGTGCTGTAATCTTGTCATAGCGACCTGGTTGATTCCACAAAAATTATTCAGAAAATTTGACAACTAAAGTCATCGAGTATAGATTTGTAACGTGTGAGACAGTAACCTGGGACCATCTGACCTGTGTCAACTATTTTTAGAGCCAGTAGTCTAACCATGCCTAATCATAAACAAACAGGGTAATGTTATTGTATCTCGGAGACAACATTGTCTCCACTCACATGTACACACTGCCATATTATTGAAAATGGTTTTTATTTCTTGAGATCACCGAAAATTAAATTTAAACATTTAACCATGTTAATGGGTCATTGAATATACATCACATAACTATGACCTCCCATAGAGTTTGTTTAAAATAACAACGGAATAATTAACTGACAAAATAATTACTTAAAATAACCAAAACATGATGTAAAAGGAAAGAGGTATTGATTGAAATGAAGCAGGAGTTGAATATATGAAAAATGGTTGAAGTAAAATATGATTAAAGGTTTGAGAAATTATTGAAATTGAATATAATATAGCTAAATACAATTGAAAGTGTAAAGAA
This sequence comes from Meghimatium bilineatum, assembly GCA_034231615.1. Taxonomy (NCBI): domain Eukaryota; kingdom Metazoa; phylum Mollusca; class Gastropoda; order Stylommatophora; family Philomycidae; genus Meghimatium; species Meghimatium bilineatum. The sequence continues at coordinate 61,997,567 of CM067321.1, read as the reverse complement.
AGAATACAAGAAAGTAAATTTAAATATAATACAAAATACTAATTAATATATCAGCGAAGTCGGATGTTACGAGGGATTGGTTTAAACAAAATGGAGACACACGGCTTCACAGTTTGCTGGACTACATCTTGCTGGAAATCTAGTTATGACAATTTCTGAGGAGATTATTATGTCAAGGAATAAAACAGTTACTGAGGAGATTACTTTGTCAAGGAACAAAACAATTACTGAGGAGATGAGTACCAGTCAAGATAATTACTAAATATATTACCATGTCAAGGAATAACAGCTGCTGAGGAGATTATTAGTCTAGGAGCATAACAATTTCTGTGAAGATTATTAGTCAAGGAACAAGACAATTACTGAGGAGATTAATAGTCAATGAACAAGGCAATTACTGAGGAAATTAATGATTAAAAGAAACATATTCAATAAAAAATATAATTTGAAAGTAATTTATCTAAAGTAAAGGCAGTAAGATAAAGCTTTGTAGTCCAACTCTGTGGCGAAATAGTATAGAACGCGTCTATGACGGCTAAGGTTGTAGTTCGATCCCAGCCACAAGCAATTTAACATTCGAACCGCTCATAAAGTAATGACAAACTACTGAACGTACTTATATTGCCTAGAAAATCTCTAAAGCCAAAATATGCCGAGTTGATGCAGCGCCGGGGATTTAGATATAAGACCCTAAACTATTTGAGATCTGGGGCTCTTTAAATGTCCGGATATTATTTGTTAGTGCCAGATATTATTTTTTTGGGTGCCCCAAGAAAGTGGGGCCCCTAAGCTATAGCTATTTAGCTTATATGTAAATCCTGCGCTTGGTTGATGGCTACGTCCTAAATAGAATACGCTACTAATTCGTAAAATAGATAATTTGTTCTTTAATAAATGCTTTTCATTACCATCACTGAGGACTGAAGTGGGAGTTCATTAATGGATGATGTGGTCAGCATCACTGAGGACTGAAGTGGAAGTTCAAAATGGAGGATGTGGTAAGCATCATTGAGAACTGAAGTGGGAGTTCATTAATGAATGATGTGGTAAGCATCATTGAGAACTGAAGCGGGAGTTCATTAATGGATGATGTGGCAAGCATCACTGAGGACTGAAGTGGGAGTTCATTAATGAATGATGTGGTCAGCAAGAGACAGAGCAAGTCAAAGATAGAAAACTTGTTAGATGATTATTATCTTGGCAAATGAGAATGTTAACATGAACAAGATTTAATATAATGTTTTAACCATAAATACGTCAGCAATTTGTTTCAAATTGTAATCCCACCCCTTTTTACTCTAAGCAACACTGTCATCAATTCAGGGACTTCCCTGCTTAATTACGTCAAATGTTTATTTCTCCCCCTCTCCCGAAGGTGCAAATGGTACCACATTGCTCTCGGCGGACCCAGGATCCTAAAAGTACCTCCGGTGGTGCACCATAGAAACAGAAAGACATCTGCTCTTGTTGTCTTTCTGACCAACACGTTTAAGCTCGTGTCCGTGGATATGGAGGCTGTAGATGGAAGGTGAATTGCCGCCAAATAAACAAACAATATCTCCGAGACCTCTACGCCAACACACACAGAAGCACACAGTAACCTAAGTGCATTCCGTCTTGGCTAGCCAAAAAAGCATAACAATTGGAGGGGCGGACAATGTCCCGAAATGGGTAGATCCCGCTAGGATACGAGGATTCTATAGATACACACCGAATGTGGAAAAAAAGCAACACGCGCTAGAGGGAAGCAGTGCAAGATTTACGTATAAGCTACACAAGCTATAGCTTAGGGCCCCCACTGTCCTGAGCAATTGTCATATATACTTAAATATATTGCAGCATTATTTGTTCCAACGCAGTACGTCTTATTTAGTCAAAATCCGGCCCAGAAGGGCAACGTTGTGTACGTGAATCGATGTCGTGGCAAAGAAGCAACAATTGTCCGGCACGAGACCGACTTTCGGAATTGCTGTTCATGCCCGAGAACACACAGAAGACAACATGTTCCATCACAAATTGGCTCCATTCAATGTAGGAGTCATGACGTATGATACAGGAGTCAAGGTATTGAATACGCCAACGTGAACATGCATTCCTGGGTTTGGAAAAAAAGCTTTGGATACAGCTGCCTATTGCATACATGACAGCATTGAACAAATGTCGAGGACCACATTGTTCAAAATTCTGTCAGACGCAGTGTCTACAAGCGGACTCTCGACAACGTAAATGGTAGAGCAAATCCTTGTCACTGAAAACACTGCAAACCTAGTCCAACCCGACTGTCGCCGGTGCCCAACACGACTCATACAGAGAGAATTGGGTTCAGTACTGATGACCCTACTGCGAAACTCCTCGTCTGAGATAGAAGTACTCCATCCATCCATCCATCCATCCGTCCGTCTGTCTCTATCTGTCTATCTATCTATCTATCTATCTATCTATCTATCTATCTATCTATCTATCTATCTATCTATCTATCTATCTATCTATCTATCTATCTATCTATCTATCTATCTATCTATCTATCTATCTATCTATCTATCTATCTATCTATCTATCTATCTATCTATCTATCTATCTATCTATCTATCTATCTATCTATCTATCTATCTATCTATCTATCTATCTATCTATCTATCTATCTATCTATCTATCTATCTATCTATCTATCTATCTATCTATCTATCTATCTATCTATCTATCTATCTATCTATCTATCTATCTATCTATCTATCTATCTATCTATCTATCTATCTATCTATCTATCTATCTATCTATCTATCTATCTATCTATCTATCTATCTATCTATCTATCTATCTATCTATCTATCTATCTATCTATCTATCTCTCTCTCTCTCTCTCTGTCTCTCTCTCTCTCTCTCTCTCTCTCTCTCTCTCTCTCTGTCTGTCTGTCTGCCCGTTTCAATTTGGAGTTCCATTGTGTGTCTCAACCATCTGTATCAAAACAGGGTCATAGATCTCCTCAAAGGTAGAAGGAAGGGGTGGAGGGTTGGGGTGGTTTAACCAAAGGTTATTGGCGCGCTCTCGTGTTAAAGATAGTGCGTATGATAACAAATTTTATGACCTGTGAACACACAAAAAATCACTAATGGAAGGGCATTTTGTAGTTTTTGCTCGTCTTTTGACCATGTTGCTAGTACTAAAAGTTATCGTGAGATTTGCTTGGGGAGGGAAGGGGAGGGGTTTTTGGGGTTAACACTTCAACCACCCTCTTATATTCGTGCCTAGTTTTAGGTTTTCATCGTTCCATTTAGCCCAAACATCTGTTGTATGTAATAAGGGCTGATTGTGTTGATATGCAGCAGCATTAAGTATTTTATGTATAATGTCTATTGTCTTTCCCCAGGTGGTTTGTGATCCACTCTTGCCGTTAAGCGTAGGGGTGATTGGAACTCAAGCTTGCGTTCTTAAGCCAGATGTGTGGCCTCGGCTGTGCTATGACCGTGTCTGTTCAGGATGTCCCTGACGTTTTCTATCCATCTATTCCGTGGTCTTCCTCTGGCCTTGTACCCTGATCTCATTAGGTTATATGTTTTTACGGGCACCTTTTCGTGATGTATTCTCATAATGTGACCAAACCACTTGATCTGTTCTCTATGTAATCTGTACAAGATATTATACCTATTCTTTCCCTGATATATTCATTTCGCAATCTATAAAGCCTGGTGACCCCGGCAGCTTTCCTCAAGCATTTCATCTCACATGTCACTATCTTTTTGTAATGTGAAGATGAGAGAGAGACCAGGTTTGGCACTGGTAACACAGTGTTGGTAGGAATATACTGTAGATCATTTGTCTCTTAACTTCCATCTCGATCTTGGGGTGAAGAAGTAGTGGTGACAGTTGGTAAGTTACTGCATTTGCATTTTGACATCTCATCTCTATTTCTCTGAGGCTTCCATTTTCTATAAAAATACTACCAAGATATTTGAACTCTGTTACTTGTTTTACTCCTATATTATCTATCTGTATGTTTAGTGGACTCGGTGTTCTGCGTATTTTCATAGTTTCCGTCTTTTGTGTATTGATCTTCATGTTGTACTTTCTATATGTTACAGATAGTGAGCTAACATGATTTTGTAGTTGTTCTTCTTTTTCGTATATAAGGCTCTGATCGTATATAAGTATCCTCGAAAAGTAGTTCATTTATTTCATTGTTTAGTTGCTCTGAGTTGTCTTGCTCTGAATCGGTGATGTTGCCCTCTGTATTTTTTGCCTCTTTTATTATTCTGTCTATGTATATATTGAATAGCAAAGGTGAGAGCATGCAGCCTTGACGCACTCCCATTTTTTTATCAAATGTGTCTGTGATACCATCTGATGTTCTTACCACACATTGGCAGTTCTTATACAAAGATCTTATACTTTCTAACAGTTGTCCTATGATACAATACATTTCTAGAATTTCCTATAGTACGTGCCTGTTCAACACGGTGTCATGTTTTTAATAAAGTTCAACAAGGTGTCATGTTTTTAATAAAGTTCAACAAGGTGTCATGTTTTTAATAAAGTTCAACACGGTGTCATGTTTTTAATAAAGTTCAACAAGGTGTCATGTTTTTAATAAAGTTCAACAAGGTGTCATGTTTTTAATAAAGTTCAACACAGTGTCATGTTTTTAATAAAGTTCAACAAGGTGTCATGTTTTTAATAAAGTTCAACAAGGTGTCATGTTTTTAATAAAGTTCAACACGGTGTCATGTTTTTAATAAAGTTCAACACGGTGTCATGTTTTTAATAAAGTTCAACAAGGTGTCATGTTTTTAATAAAGTTCAACAAGGTGTCATGTTTTTAATAAAGTTCAACAAGGTGTCATGTTTTTAATAAAGTTCAACATGGTGTCATGTTTTTAATAAAGTTCAACACGGTGTCATGTTTTTAATAAAGTTCAACAAGGTGTCATGTTTTTAATAAAGTTCAACAAGGTGTCATGTTTTTAATAAAGTTCAACAAGGTGTCATGTTTTTAATAAAGTTCAACAAGGTGTCATGTTTTTAATAAAGTTCAACATGGTGTCATGTTTTTAATAAAGTTCAACACAGTGTCATGTTTTTAATAAAGTTCAACACGGTGTCATGTTTTTAATAAAGTTCAACACGGTGTCATGTTTTTAATAAAGTTCAACACGGTGTCATGTTTTTAATAAAGTTCAACAAGGTGTCATGTTTTTAATAAAGTTCAACAAGGTGTCATGTTTTTAATAAAGTTCAACAAGGTGTCATGTTTTTAATAAAGTTCAACAAGGTGTCATGTTTTTAATAAAGTTCAACAAGGTGTCATGTTTTTAATAAAGTTCAACACGGTGTCATGTTTTTAATAAAGTTCAACACTGTGTCATGTTTTTAATAAAGTTCAACAAGGTGTCATGTTTTTAATAAAGTTCACCAAGGTGTCATGTTTTTAATAAAGTTCAACAAGGTGTCATGTTTTTAATAAAGTTCAACAAGGTGCCATGTTTTTAATAAAGTTCAACAAGGTGTCATGTTTTTAATAAAGTTCAACAAGGTGTCATGTTTTTAATAAAGTTCAACAAGGTGTCATGTTTTTAATAAAGTTCAACATGGTGTCATGTTTTTAATAAAGTTCAACACGGTGTCATGTTTTTAATAAAGTTCAACAAGGTGTCATATTTTCAATAAAGTTCAACAAGGTGTCATGTTTTTAATAAAGTTCAACAAGGTGTCATGTTTTTAATAAAGTTCAACAAGGTGTCATGTTTTTAATAAAGTTCAACATGGTGTCATGTTTTTAATAAAGTTCAACACGGTGTCATGTTTTTAATAAAGTTCAACACGGTGTCATGTTTTTAATAAAGTTCAACACGGTGTCATGTTTTTAATAAAGTTCAACACGGTGTCATGTTTTTAATAAAGTTCAACAAGGTGTCATGTTTTTAATAAAGTTCAACAAGGTGTCATGTTTTTAATAAAGTTCAACAAGGTGTCATGTTTTTAATAAAGTTCAACAAGGTGTCATGTTTTTAATAAAGTTCAACAAGGTGTCATGTTTTTAATAAAGTTCAACACGGTGTCATGTTTTTAATAAAGTTCAACAAGGTGTCATGTTTTTAATAAAGTTCAACAAGGTGTCATGTTTTTAATAAAGTTCAACAAGGTGTCATGTTTTTAATAAAGTTCAACAAGGTGTCATGTTTTTAATAAAGTTCAACAAGGTGTCATGTTTTTAATAAAGTTCAACAAGGTGTCATGTTTTTAATAAAGTTCAACAAGGTGTCATGTTTTTAATAAAGTTCAACAAGGTGTCATGTTTTTAATAAAGTTCAACAAGGTGTCATGTTTTTAATAAAGTTCAACAAGGTGTCATGTTTTTAATAAAGTTCAACAAGGTGTCATGTTTTTAATAAAGTTCAACACGGTGTCATGTTTTTAATAAAGTTCAACACGGTGTTATGTTTTTAATAAAGTTCAACAAGGTGTCATGTTTTTAATAAAGTTCAACACGGTGTCATGTTTTTAATAAAGTTCAACACGGTGTCATGTTTTTAATAAAGTTCAACAAGGTGTCATGTTTTTAATAAAGTTCAACACGGTGTCATGTTTTTAATAAAGTTCAACACGGTGTCATGTTTGTAATAAAGTTCAACAAGGTGTCATGTTTTTAATAAAGTTCAACACGGTGTCATGTTTTTAATAAAGTTCAACACGGTGTCATGTTTTTAATAAAGTTTAACATGGTGTCATGTGAATAGGTAGTTCAAAATACTGTATTTGTTTGATTGTTATTTGCTTTAATAGTTTCTTTTTCACACGCAATGTTTCCAAAACCCTTTTGTTGGATATTTCTGTTCATGATGTTCTCCCTATTCATTTATATATCCACATCTGAAATACTACGATTATGTTTTCTAGCTGTCTGTTCATTATCCATGTTTCTGAGTCATATATCAATATATAATAGATGTAACATGTTATAATTCTAATATTTAAATTGTGATTTATTTAGATGTCAAAATTTACCTCATGTCAGTAAAAGTACTTTTAGCCATTATTATTCTCCTTTTAACTAATTTTTCACATCTACAGTCATGTCTGATTGTGTGCAAGTAGATATTAGTAATTGTCTTCTTGTTTTAGTATCTCTCCATGTATTTTTTTAAGCGTTATTTCTTTGTGATTTTAGCACAGTTGAATCCAGTTTTTTAAAGGTTATTTCTTTGTGATTTTAGCACAGTTGAATCCAGTTTTTAAGCGTTATTTCTTTGTGATTTTAGCACAGTTGAATCCAGTAATTACTTGAATACGTCATCATTATCATCACACCCATAGACCTTCAGTGTCGTAGGCGTGTCACTCTGGAAACACCAGCACACAAATTTCCATGTGCTTCCCAGATCAGTTTCTTGTTGGTTGAGTGGTTGGTTGGTTGCTGATCCAGCGGTCCATGTGCTCATGCCCTTTGACCCAGTTTCTTGTTCAAAGGTGGAGAACCTTAATCCTGTCCAATCGTTATATTAACAATCCATACTTTCTTTTGTTCATCTTCTCCCTTCCTCAACTGTTCCTTACAGGATAGTTGTGGCGAGGGAATCGGGCCTCAGCACATAGTCAAACCACACAAGTTTGTTACATTTTGCCATTGTCATACTATGTTTTTGTTAACCTGTAAGAGTATTTATTATTTTCTCATGTATATGTTGGTTTTATGTTCTGTATAATGGACGTCAATAAACAAACTGGAAAGTGGGAAATTAGAGGCAGCAGAGATGTGGTTCTACAGAAGAATGCTGAGAATACCATGGACTGCCAGACAAACTAATGTAGAGGTTTTGAAAGAGTCAAATTCGAAACGGACCTTAATCACAAATATAAGAAAAAGGCAAACTTCTTTTTTTGGCCACTTCATGAGACAGGCATGTTTAGAGAACAGTCACAACATGCAAAATTGAAGGCAACAGAGACAGAGAGCGACAACGTGAGAAAATATTAGACAGTTTGACAGCCTGGCACGGCAAGGAAACAACAACGACCTTGATACATAATACTGTGGACAGAGAGCTGTGGAGAGCCATGACCACCTACGCCAGCAGGCATGGCACCTGATGATGATGATGATAATGGACGTGCAGTATTCGTCTGTAAAATACGTTTTCAAAAACTTGTATTCTCCTATTCAAATGTGACAGGCAAATTCTATGAATTTCCTATAGAGAGAAGAAGAGAAACTTGTACATAAGATGTATAATAGAGAATATGCAGGTCTACAAGAACCATTGATGTCAATAGTGAAATCGCCCGTGTGTTGCCGGGGCCCGAAAGGGAAGCAAAGAATAGCAACGCTGTTTACCTTCCACGCATGTCGTAAAAGGCGACTAAGGAGGTTATGGGATGGAGTTGGCTGTCCCATCACATATAGGGTCAGTGACCCAACGCCATGCTGAAGTCAGATGTGTCAGGCCGAAAGGTGCAGATATCGCAGCAGTGCTGTAAACCATGACACAACGCATTGCGTTCTCCGGACTACATCCTGCTAATCTGCAGGAGTTTGAGAATGAACGCAGAAGAAGAAGACGAATAGTGAAATGACGAAAACTAGCATGGCTTGGACATGTATACAGACATGATTTCTTCTAAAAAAATACTGCATGGAAGCGCTGAAGGAAGAGTAGCAGAGGAGGGCAAATAAAGATTTTAACAGACATCAAGGAATGAAGAGGATAGGATTTGTCCTCACTCATCCGCATCATTAGGGATGAAAATCGCTGGATGACTCTGTTAGTTAGTTAGTCGTCGGATCATCATCACTGCAAACTGGACACATCCATAGTTGCTCCGATCTCTCCTTGAGTGTATCCGCCATCACACTTCTGCTGACAGTACCGGTCCTATGCTGGTTGACCATCATTCTTCTGCGCCCTCCAAAATGTTCACCTCTAGCAACACCGCATCTCAATCCCTGATCTTTAATCCTAGCCATTGAAAAGGAATCATCATCCACATTCGTCTCACTCTCGCGTGTTATATCTCTTAAGGAGTTCAAAACGTCAGCGCGATCCATTGCCCCAACGCCCTTTGCCACAATCGCACACGATGCCAGTTGATCCGCTCTTTCATTGCCTCGAACGCCCACATGTCCCGGCACGAAAATAAATGTAACCGCCTTCAAGCTCGCATTTCTCAAGGCCTCAATCCACTGTTCGCGAACGAGACCCACTTGTACCTTCTTAATCATACTCATAGAGTCACTCAAGATGCAGACCTGCATTACTTTCTGTGTGCGTAGCCACTCAAATGCCTTGGTCACCGCCATAGTCTCCATGGTCATACTACTCGTAGTGACCGCAAAGGCACCACTTTCCTCCTTGATCGTTTTACCTGCGCACTGAGCTGTAAAGGCCCAAGCACTGCGAACATGCCTAATTACAGATCCATCAGTGTATATAATCACATCCCCCTCTTTGGTATTCTCACTGATTAAAGCCTGCACTTCTTTCTCCACAGCTGTGGGACACCATTCTCTGCATTCCCTGCTAAGTGATATTACTACTCTCAAACAAGTTTCGAAATCTGTGGGTAGACCTATCCATTCCGCACCAACTGCCACATCCTGTAATCGGCACACGCTTTGTATTACATCTTCAGCACGTCCCATCCACGACCTTCCTCTCTTGAGTCTGCTGCCTTTAACTTTCTGTATTTCGGAATGCAACGGGTGTTCCTTATCTGCATGTATGTGAAGGTACGCCCGTGCACGGCAATACTGTAATCTATGCTCAGCTGTTGGGCAGTCAAGTAGGTATCGCATAGCTCTTGTCGATGTGTCTCTTGTGCATCCCAGAATGATACGCATTGCTGCATTCTGGACTCTATCCAGTCTTTCGATCTGAGTTTGGCTAAGAGTCAGAATTGCCAGTGCATATTCCACCACAGCCACTACCAAACCCTGGTACAAAAGAAATAACAATCTTTGCTCACATTGCGCAGCAGCCATAACCTTCATTGCTGCTAAGCCTTTGCCTGCCCTTATGATAATGTGGTCAACATGTTCCCTGAAACTCAGGCTTCTGTCAAAAAACACACCCAGATATCTCATTGTGCTAGTTCTTTCTAAACTTTTCCCGGACAACGAAACTTGTGGCATGGGTGTCTTTACCATGTGATTGTTCAAGGAAAACCACGTCACGAATGCCTTAGACGGATTAACCACTGCTCCCGTATCTCGACACCAATTTGTCAGTCTGTCCAGCTCCTTCTGTAGTTCCACGACGCACTCTTCTCGATTTCTGCCCTGTCTATACAAATTCTGTGTACTGAATCATCCAAAGTGGAATAACAACGACCCTGACGGGCTAAGGGATTATAGAGATAGATATAGATTCTCCTCTCCATTTCCCCGTAACTGTCCAACTCTCACATCTGTACAAATGAATAGGTATTATTGGAAATTTATATTTTTTTAATCTTCAGTTCTGACTTGTTCTTATCTTCCATATGGTGTTTAATCTGGACATTTTAGTCCAGGCTATTTCAAGTCTAGTCTTTATTTCTTTGTTAGTGCTTCTTTCACTTCTCATTTAAGATCCTAGTTTTTAAAGGTATAACGTTCTTCTAGTTTCTTTGCGTTGGCCCAGATGGTAACATGAGTCGTTTTGACATCTCTGTTTGCCATTATTTTGCTGTTCTCGATATTTATTTCCATACCTTAAGTTTTGTAAGTTTTTTTCAAACTTTGAAAGTAAGTTCTTGAAGTTCTGTCTCATCGCCAGCCATAAGTTCATATACATCTGGAAACCGCAAATTGTACTGCTGGCGGCCACCGAGTGAAATTGTTGTTTGATGGTTCTATAGTGACTTGCAAAAAACAAAAAGTGTTCCAATATTATATGAAATAACATTGATGATAATATACATCCTTGTCGAACTCATCAAGTTGGTTTAAAAGAAGGTTTTCTGTATGAATGCGTCATACACTGTTGAGTCCAGTAATTACGTGAATGAGTCATGCCCATTTGAATTCAGTAATTTGGTGAAATGGTAATGCACAATTTAATCCAAAATTTACTTGAATTCATGATACACAGTTTAATCCAGTAATCACTTGAATGAGTAATGCACATTTGAATCCACGAATTACTTGAATACGTCATTCACTATTGAATGCAGTAATTATTTGAATGCGTTGTACACAATTGCGTTCAGTAATTTCTTGAATGCAGTCATACACAACTGAATCCAGTAATTACTTGAATGCGTCATTTATTGTTGAATCTAGTATTCACATGAATGCGTCATTTATTGTTGAATCTAGTATTCACATGAATGCGTCATTTATTGTTGAATCTAGTATTCACATGAATGCGTCATTTATTGTTGAATCTAGTATTCACATGAATGCGTCATTTATTGTTGAATCTAGTATTCACATGAATGCGTAATTTATTGTTGAATCTAGTATTCACATGAATGCGTCATTTATTGTTGAATCTAGTATTCGCATGAATCCTTCATACAAAAATGAATCCAGTAATTTCCTGAATACACAGTTATCAATCAAGCTCAAGATCCATATAAATACATAAGACACGGGCGAATTCTCTACGATACATAACGTCCTTAGATTTTCTCTCCAGGTATTATCTCAAACTGTCATCCTCTTCTGTATTTACAGTAGATCTCCCTTAACGTCTCTGCCACTTTCATATCATTGCAAGTATTTTACCGACTGAACCATCGTTTTACTGAAATACAATGTTCCATTGATCATTTTTACTTTGATTGGGCCGCGATTATCAACAATAGACATGTGAGCAGAATAAAAAGAAACCATTTACGCCTACTTGTCGATTATGTATGTACATTTCGTTGGTCGGCGTTGGCAGGAAACACACAGCATAAACAGAGTGACTAACAGATAGCACAGAAATAATCATTATCATCACGTATCAAAATCCGCTCGTATTTCTTCTTTTGACGAGTCATGACTGGGCCATTGTTTTATTGCAGCATGACGCTCCATAATTCTGCTTCGCGGTTATACACCAACTGGACCATTTTTTTATTGTTTGAATATTCTTAAAAAGGACGTGACGATACAAAATCAAGGTTCACTTGTACATGATTGTGGAGGAGGTTTTGTGAGCGGTGTCACATTCCATAATATAATATAAAACATCGGGCAATCTTATATATTTATGATGCTGCCTTACCCAAAGCAGTTTATTCTAATCTAATCTAATCTAATCTAATCTAATCTAATCTAATCTAATCTAATCTAATCTAATCTAATCTAATCTAATCTAATCTAATCTAATCTTATCTAATCTAATCCAATCCAATCCAATCCAATCTAATCTAATCTAATCTAATCTAATCTAATCTAATCTAATCTAATCTAATATAATCTAATCTAATCTTATCTAATCCAATCCAATCCAATCCAACCCAATCTAATCTTATCTAATCCAATCCAATCCAATCCAATCCAATCTAATCCAATCTAATCTAATCTAATCTAATCTAATCTAATCTAATCTAATCTAATCTAATCTAATCTAATCTAATCTAATCTAATCTAATCTAATCTTATCTAATCTAATCCAATCCAATCCAATCCAATCTAATCTAATCTAATCTAATCTAATCTAATCTAATCTAATCTAATCTAATCTAATATAATCTAATCTAATCTTATCTAATCCAATCCAATCCAATCCAACCCAATCTAATCTTATCTAATCCAATCCAATCCAATCCAATCCAATCTAATCCAATCTAATCTAATCTAATCTAATCTAATCTAATCTAATCTAATCTAATCTAATCTAATTTAAACTAATCTAATCTAATCTAACACATAATATAATATAAAACATAAGAAATCTTATATATTTATGTTGCTGCTTTACTCAAAGTAAGTAGTTTGTAAAATAATGCACACAGCGTGATTAACATACAAAGAGAAGCATGTGGAATAACATACAAAAGAGGACATGGGGGTGGTAGTACTGCACATTTAATCTTTATCGACTTGATAGGAAATAAGGCCTAAGAGTTAACCAATGCACGAGTCAATAATATTGACTTATACGACTGTCCATTACGTCATTGGCTGGCTATACAAAATTATCGATTAAAAAAACGTATCAATCGAATCAGCCAAAAGTTATGATGCTATTATAGGTCATTTCAGGTATCTTATTTGATCTAAAGTCGGTCACTATTTATTACTACAACAACATCTCCTTGTTTATGGTCAGCCACAAGGCTAGTTCCTCGAGCTTAATCTTTAAAACCACAGCTGCTTTGAAGATGACCTCATGACAAATTTATGATCAGATTTTTAAAAAAAAGAAAGAAAATAACAGACAGATCGATATGGCTGGTTGATAAATCGCGCTAGGTCAGATGGTCCTGCTCCCTCTTGTTTTTTTTTTTACGAACTATTATTGGAATCACCCGTAACTGACCGGGGCCAGAAACGGCAGCAAAGAATAACAGCACAGTTTTTCTTCCTTGTATGTTGTAAGAGGCGACTAAGGAGGTTTCAGGACGCAGCTAGAAGTCACATTTATTATAGTCACAGTGATCACGTAACCAGGCTGAAGTCAGATGTGTCAGGTCAAAAGGCGCAAATATCGGATCTAAGCTTAAACCGTGAAACAAATGCATTTATTTATCCGGATTACATCCTTATAATCTGCCGGAGTTTTGACACGAAGAGGAAAACTTTGAAAAAAAATATTCTAAACTATTCTTCATTATGTCACTGACATTGACTTTTTCTACATGTTCTTCTAGTGTCTTTCATTTGCTCTAAGTCTGGGCTAACATTAAGGAACAGGTAGCACCAGAAAATAAAATATTCAAATTAAATTATGTTGAAATATGTACACACTGTCGCCATCTCTAATACAGCCTGGGATTGTTGGGAGAAATGTGAGAACCATGTGTTACAAGAGGAAGAGAAATATTGGAAGAATGATATTTTGTCCTTTATGATTCGGATAAATCTTAATTTATTTAAAGATGACCTATCCGTTACAGACAAGCACATTAGAGGAGCAACGTTCTATTATGATGTTTATAAACCACAAGGTAGTGATACCTATGGAAATAATTAGATCAATGCAGGCTCAGTATGCTAGAGCGTTGAATATCAATGACGATGTCACCTTTAACTACCATACAAATCATTTAAGAAATCATCTTCAACAGGTATTCATATGCAAACATGGTGGGCATGTGCTTGTAATAGTAGACACGCCTATGCCTCATTAACTCACAGATTCTGTGTCTGAATTGATAAAATGTCTGTTCTGAATAATTCTGAATACACAATAATTAGCACACAGACAAAGATCAAAGGTTTTCATTCGTTTATAAAACCTGAACACAATGCACACATATAAAGTATATGTTTATTGAGTCTAACAAAATATAAAATTATATGCAAAAATGGCATTAATACGCTAGACGGTTAATCAGATAATTACATTTGTTTGAGGGCAAAGCTAGTGGAACGTGCTATAAGTATTTAGTGCAAGTCTGTGCGAAGTCAGTGTGCAACGACTTCATAGATGCCATATTATATATATATATATATATATATATATATATATATATATATATATATATATATAATATTATATTATATATAGATAAAACATAGTTAAACAATATTCTACAAAATATTACAGCTCTCAGAAAAATGAGTTTTATTTTTTCATAATGTCAGTGGTAATTATTTACTATACAGACACGATGGATGCAAGGCCAGGGGCAGACCTTGCAAATGATGTATTACAAAAATACAAGAGTCAAAGAAAACAAACATATATAAGCAGACAAAAAGCCCTCTCCAAAGAACTCTTATACCCCTGAAGCTGCAAGGCATAAAGGTGTATAAAGCGAAAAAAAGAATAAAGAAGTGCTAATTATGGAGTACATAGCAAAACTAAATGCAGTGGAAGAAGTGGGTACGATGTTATAAGTTACAGCACGACTGAATCTGGATCTACTATAATTCATTTGCCCAATATTCATAAATAATTTAACAGCCGTATACCGTATTGCCAGATTGGATGACTCACGGACATGTATCTAGACACAACGACCAAGCTTGCGTCACACTTAGGGTTTTTATCCTTCGGCATTTTCCGTTTTGTATAAATTCTCACTAGAATAATTAGAAAACAATTACTTCTCCACAATATTCTGTCTCACTGCTCTCATGCAGTGTCGTTTATTGTGGTATATCCTGATTTTCCGTGCTTCTTATTGGCTGTCAACACAAAAACATACGCAAAGTAACAAATGTTATATCGCATCAGCTTAGATGAGTGTAGCTGTGTGTGATCAGCTTAGATGAGTGTAGCTGTGTGTGTGAGAGAGAGATCAGCCTAGATGAGTGTAGCTGTGTTTGAGAGAGAGATCAGCATAGATGAGTGTAGCTGTGTGTGTGATCAGCATAGATGAGTGTAGCTGTGTGTGTGATCAGCATAGATGAGTGTAGCTGTGTGTGTGTGTGTGAGAGATCAGCTTAGATGAGTGTAGCTGTGTGATCAGCTTAGATGAGTGTAGTTGTGTGTGTGTGTGTGAGAGATCAGCCTAGATGAGTGTAGCTGTGTGTGTGTGATCAGCTCAGATGAGTGTAGTTGTGTGTGTGCTCAGCTTAGATGAGAGTAGTTGTGTGTGTGTGTGTGTGAGAGAGATCAGCCTAGAAGAGTGTAGCTGTGTGATCAGCTTAGATGAGTGTAGCTGTGTGATCAGCTTAGATGAGTGTAGCTGTGTGATCAGCTTAGATGAGTGTAGCTGTGTGTGTGATCAGCTTAGATGAGTGTAGCGGTGTGTGTGCTCAGCTTAGATGAGTGTAGCTGTGTGTGTGTGTAATCTGCCTAGATGAGTGTAGCTGTGTGTGTGCTCAGCCTAGATGAGTGTAGCTGTGTGTGTGTAATCTGCCTAGATGAGTGTAGCTGTGTGTGTGCTCAGCTTAGATGAGTGCAGCTCTGTGTGTGATCAGCCAATATGAGTGTAGCTGTGTGTGTGATCAGCTTAGATGAGTGTAGCTGTGTGATCAGCTTAGATGAGTGTAGCTGTGTGTGTGATCAGCTTAGATAAGTGTAGCTGCGTGTGTGATCAGCCTAGATGAGTGTAGCTGTGTGTGTGTGATCAGCCTAGAAGAGTGTAGCTGTGTGTGTGTGTGTGTGGTCAGCCTAGATGAGTGTAGCTGTGTGTGTGTGTGTGGTCAGCCTAGATGAGTGTAGCTGTGTGTGTAATCTGCCTAGATGAGTGTAGCTGTGTGTGTGCTCAGCTTAGATGAGTGCAGCTCTGTGTGTGATCAGCAAAGATGAGTGTAGCTGTGTGTGTGATCAGCCAAGATGAGTGTAGCTGTGTCTGTGGTCAGCAAAAATGAGTGTAGCAGTGTGTATGATCAGCCTAGATTAGTGTAGCTGTGCGTATAATCAGCCTAGATGAGTGCAGCTGTGCGTGGGATCAGCCTAGATGAGTGTAAACTGTATGATAAGCCTAGATGAGTGTAGCTGTGTGTGTGATCAGTCTTGATCTAGGGATCTAGGGACACAACACAATTTCTAGAAATACGATTTAGCAAATTTGTAATTCCAGATCACATGAATGGTGTAAGATGGCAATGGAAGATGCATAGTATGTAATATAAAAGTTGTTCTAAACGTCATAACTCTTTCATCTGTTATTAAGTAATTTGTCCCACAGCAATGTGCAACTGTGTCCTACAATCAGCCTAGATGTGTGTAGTTGTATACAATCAGCCTAGATGAGTGTAGCTGTTTGTAATCAGCCTAGATAAGTGTAGCTGTTTGTAATCAGCCTAGATAAGTGTAGCTGTTTGTAATCAGCCTAGATAAGTGTAGCTGTTTGTAATCAGCCTAGATGAGTGTAGCTGTTTGTAATCAGCCTAGATGTGTGTATCTGTATGTAATCAGCCTAGATGAGTGTAGCTGTGTGTGTGTGTAATCAGCCTAGATGAGTGTAGCTATATGTAATCAGCCTATATGAGTGTAGCTGTGTGTGTGTAATCAGCCTAGATGTGTGTAGCTGTATGCAATCAGCCTTGATGAGTGTATCTGTATGCAATCAGCCTAGATGAGTTTAGCTGTATACAATCAGCCTAGATGAGTGTTGCTGTGTGTGATCAAATGTGTTTGACAAATGGCAGGCGGGCCTCGCAGCTACATTATAGAACCCAATTGCGTACACACATTTATTTGCCCGTGCCTGTACACAATCGCAATATAAAAAAACACTTTTAAGGAACTCAGGAAAACAAATGCAGGGCAGTCATTTATAAGCCAGTAAGCGACAGTACAATTGCAACACGTTACACACCGTATAGAAAATATCGTTTAATCTGCGGAGTTCAGTACGCTGAGAGATCTCTGGAATACATTCCTCCCTGGTCTGTTTATAGAGTCAGAGTACAAATTGGGGAAACTTTTGTACGTTTAAAAAAAAAAAGACCTAATACTGCATTTTTCCTGTTGGTGATTTATTGGGTGATTTTGATTGGCTTGTGTGATAGAGGTCGCATTTCCTTGCTGTACCACGTCATGTTCAGGGTGGGTATTTTAATTTACACTTCGACAGAATAAACAGTCCTTACCGGGGAACGGTAACAGATCAAGTGGTTTGGCCACATTATGAGAATGCATCACGAAATGTTGCCCGTACAAGCATATAACCAAATGAGATCAGGGTACAAAGCCAGAGGAAAACCACGGAAAAGATGGATACATCAGGGACATCCTGTACAGACACAGTCATAGCACAGCCGAGGCCACACATCTTGCCATAGAACGCAAGCTCGAGCTACAATCACCACTACACTTAACGGCAAGAGTGGATCACAAACCACCTGGGGAAAGACAATAGACAATAGACCGGGGAACGAACTCTGGACCTTACTAACCTATCGGCCAACTGCAGCACAGTGAAATAAAATCTTCTAAACCAAAGCTAGGTATTTTTTGACTGCAGTTAAAATTCCGGTTAGTGTGACCGGGACGGGGGCGGGAATATCCAAAGAGATTCTTTTGAAGTTCCGTGATGTTAAGCGTCTCCCCGAAATAACAGCAAAAATCTCCTATCTTCCTCGTCAATCATTGAAAAGTGCCAAAAGCTTCTCCAGAGCTCTCGCTCTCGTTTTTCTAAACACTAGTTACATTCCCAACATCACATATTGTGTATAATGAATGACACTGTATCACTGGTTTAGTGTCATGGTTTATTACTTGCCCGAGATAGCTTGTAATGTGCTATTTTGTGAGATCCGACTTCAATGCATATATCAATTTTAAATCAGTCTAGCAGTGTCAGTGTTTTCAGTATTGTTCATTTGTCATCATGCCCATTTGTTCAATCTCCTTTATTCAGTTAGACATTTGTGGCGACAAATTATGATGACTATTTGTTCTATCTCCGTTATTTAATCAGACATTTGTGGCGACAAATTATGATGACCATTTGTTCTATCTCCTTCATTCAGTAGAAATATGTTGGTGACTATTATTTTGCAGATGGCTAATAAGTACTATCCTGGCCGAAAATGTGCTGGACAAAGCGGACATGGAATGATCCTGCAGATGATGTTTGATCTACCAATGCCTTTCCAGATACCATCCGCTGTTGTGATCATGCATTTATCTTATTTTCACAAGATTAGTTACTTAATTTGTTCCTTTCGTGCCTCAGGCGGCACATTGGGTAGATGTTTTGATTCTCCATCTGTTGTGATCCGCTTCCTGCAGTTTTAGATCTTGTATGGTATTACAGCACATCATTTTCCCTTCTTTAAGTATGGTGTTTTTTATGGTTTCTTTAGGTCTTCCTCGTTTTCTTTTACCTTCAGGTGTCCACGTAAGTGCTTGTTCGTTTATTATGTTTTCGCTTAGTTTTAAAATGTGACCCAGGTGTTTCCATCTGTGTTTTCTTATGACGTTTGAAACATATAATATTTCACAAGATGCTACCCCTTGTTCTTAATTAAAGCGCCATGTACCTCTGCTTCGTGTAGCATCTTTCAATGTATTATAGTTTATGTCAAAGGCTTTTAGTGAGGTGTTTAACGAGGCATTATAGCATTTATTTTGGCCACATTGAGAGAGTATGTCCTTCTACAAGTTACCACAGAGTAATTTTGGTAGATGATCATCGCAATAGTATCACATGATCCTATCACATGATCCTATCACATGATCCTATCACATGATCCTATCACATGATCCTATCACATGATCCTGGATAGTAAAAATGGTTCATTGGACCAACAGAAATGACTTGATATTCTTGATTAGAAACTAGCATCATAGCACACGGGGCATTCCCATAAGTGCTCCGCTTTCCGTTTCCGTAGACATTATATAGTATATATACTAAAAAAAAACCCAGTTATGTGTTAATTACGTTGAAATCGAAAGTGTCAGGCCAAAAAGTGAAATCAAGCTTTAAACTATGACACAAAGTATTTCGTTCTCTGGACTACATCCTGTAAATAGTCAGGAATTTGAGAACATATGCAGAAGAAGAGTATAAGTTATTAGAATTAGTTCTGAATATGCGTACGCTAAAACTACGTTTCTTCCCGATTCTTCAGAGACTACCATTGAAGGCACTTCAGTTGGCGACTTGGGAAGAATGTAAACTAATTAAAATTACTTCAGTTTGAACCTTGTACTTTAAGAGTTAATCCCTGGCATTGATACATGAATATCTGTTCTCTTGTATTATTGTCGTACTGCCCTCTCGTATTCCCTCGATTTTGTCAGTTTTCACAATGTGTTCAACTTACAATCTTCACAGTGTACCTCAAGAATAATGTTTGACATATGCTGTTGCAGATCATCAAATATGCATTAGAAATATATTTTATTCTTGTACTAAATATATCAATAAATGTTGGTAATACTTTTTTTTGTAGGACTTCATCAAGGCACCATAATTATCAATCAAAACATGCGTCTCCAAATGTCCCTCCATTCCCACCTCTGTCAAGTCACGTGATTCCCATATGTCAAGTCACGTTATTTGCATCTGTCAAGTCAGGTGATTTCCATCTCTGTCAAGTCATGTTATTTGCATCTGTCAAGTCAGGTGATTTCCATCTCTGTCAAGTCATGTTATTTGCATCTGTCAAGTCAGGTGATTTCCATCTCTGTCGTCATGTTATTTGCATCTGTCAAGTCAGGTGATTTCCATCTCTGTCAAGTCATGTTATTTGCATCTGTCAAGTCAGGTGATTTCCATCTCTGTCAAGTCATGTTATTTGCATCTGTCAAGTCAGGTGATTTCCATCTCTGTCAAGTCATGTTATTTGCATCTGTCAAGTCAGGTGATTTCCATCTCTGTCAAATCATGTTATTTGCATCTGTCAAGTCAGGTGATTTCCATCTCTGTCAAGTCATGTTATTCACTTTTCTGTCAAGCCACGCATGGTCTATCATCATCATATATTCCTAGGTTTAACGTCGTCATCTGTACACATCGTGAATGTTTGTGTACAACGATCCCCCCTCCCGGTATTGAATTTGACTAATCTGCTGAAGTACGAGAAGCTATCCAGAAAGGGGCCGGTTCTCCTTCAGTACACGCAACTTCTGAAGGAGAATACTGAGATCGTATTAGCGGCAACGGTTTCGAGCGCGAGAGTTGGACAGGTCCCCCGTATTGGGCTGAGGGAATACCAAGGACAGTGATTGATAAGCTACTAGAACCGGCTAATACAGCAATGACAACCTACCGAGACGTCGTCAATACTCAGAAACTAATGATGGCCACAAATAACGACTGGTAACACGATATGAAAGTCAATTTTGAATATGACATTTTAAGTTCTTGAACAGCCTGCACAGAACCGGAATTCATCATGAATATTAATATTGAAAAGACCGAAATAATGGCAGTAGCAAAGAAAGAAAGAAATATCACTATCTCCATCGCTAATAAACACCTTAAACAGGTAAAGGAGGACTTAGGTTCACTTAGGAAGAATTTTACCGAAAGGGAAAAACAGCAACGAGATACGAAATAAATGCAACAAAACATACCAGATCCTAGGACAGATCACACGTATTTTTAAGAACAAAAATGTAAACATAAAAACTAAAGTTGCATTATACAAGACTATTATTATCTCATCACTGTGCTACCAGTGTCATACCTGGACAATGACAGCACAAGACAAAAGAAATATAGTAACAGGAGAATGACATGTCTACGAAGAATACCGAGAGAGTCATTAAGAGATAGAATTAGAAACGATAAAATCAGACAGATAACCAAAACAATACCAGTATTGGAACTCATCAAAAGACAACAGATTAAGTGGTTTTCACACACTTCCAGACTACCAACAGATAGAATGCCATATATAGCCGTGACAAATAGACAAATAATAAAAAAAGCCACAAGAACAAGCTTACGAACAACACACAAGAAGGCCGTCTCCAGAATACTCTTTTACCTAATACGCAGCAAGACAAACAAGGGCCACAGCGTATATATATATATATATATATATATATCTATATATATATATATATATAGATAGATAGATATATAGATCGATCGATCGATAGACAGACAGACAGACAGACAGACACAGACAGACAGAGAGATAGATAGATATATAGATAGATAGATAGATAGATAGATAGATAGATAGAATGGCTGCAATCACATACAATATACATCATATTTGACGTTGAAGAAACATTGATAGAAACATTCGAAATTCTTTTGGCTAACTACTACTAGGAGCTTGTCTAAGTTGCAATTTATCGACCACGGAGATATAGAGTAAATTGCTTATTTTTCTTCACAACTCAAATAACTTTCTGTAACAGCTTCAGTTAATTTGTTTTTCAGAAGCCATACATCTCTAAATCTATTTTCGATCAATATGTAATCGCCTTTAATAATGCTTGTGTGGTAACCAGGCGCGGTCTGTCATTGTGATCTACAGAGTTCATTGTACCAGGTGTTTGCGTAAAATATATTATTGATTGTTTACCAATTTAGTATTTTCTTTTCTCATTTTATATCTTCCCTTAAGAAATGGATATCTAACTTATTTCTAACATAGTATACCTTGGTCAGGGCTAGATGGGCAGCGTAGGTGGTTTCATGTCACATAGCTATAAACAAGATTACTGTAACGTATAAATGGTGCCCAAATATTCACCAGCAGTCTAAATCACTGATTCTTAATTCATGGATTGTGAACCCATTTAGATGTTAAGTGGGGTAGCGGGTAGAAACTATAAACTAAACAAATACAGGTACTTACAGAAACTATAAACTAAACAAATACAGGTATTTACAGAAACTATAAACTAAACAAATGCAGGTGTTTACATAAACTATAAACTGAACAAATATAGGTATTCATTGTAAAGTAATTTTCATTTTTAATTGGTTGCTTCAACTATAAACATGGGGTCATTCATCATCATCATCCTCATGTAGCATATCCTGGACAGCATGGGTCAGTCTTCATCCTCATGTAGCATATCCTGGACAGCATTGGTCAGTCTTCATCCTCATGTAGCATATCCTGGACAGCATGGGTCAGTCTTCATCCTCATGTAGCATATCCTGGACAGCATGGGTCAGTCTTCATCCTCATATAGCATATCCTGGACAGCATGGGTCAGTCTTCATCCTCATGTAGCATATCCTGGACAGCATGGGTCAGTCTTCATCCTCATGTAGCATATCCTGAACAGCATGGGTCAGTCTTCATCCTCATGTAGCATATCCTGAACAGCATGGGTCAGTCTTCATCCTCATATAGCATATCCTGGACAAAATGGGCCAGTCTTCATCATCATCATGCAGCTTTTCCTGGGCAGGATGTAATAGTAATCACAGGCATTCGAAACTGCTGCTGATCTGGAATCAATCTTTCTACTTCTTGTGAGTGTTATGTTCAGGTGGTCTTTGATACGTTGTACCCATTTTATTCGTGGCTTATCTTCTCTTTCGTTGCCCTGGTGTCATCCACTTCATTATGTTCTTTTCTAGGTTGTCGTGTGATTTGATATAGATAAAATTATACAATTTTCTCGAGCGAATCTTAAGGTTTAGTCAGTTTTAATTTACTTTCATCTCTCTCTCATAATATCCCTACTGGTAAACGTTTTTTTGGTGCATGGTATTCTGAGAATTTTTCTAAAACAATTAGTTTCAAATGTTGAAATGTTGTTCTCACCTTATTGGTGATTGTCCAAGATTCACATCCATATATTTCAACTTGTAATATGCAGGCTCTACGGAAATTTAGTTTTATTACTTTGGGATATAGCAATAAAATAATTTTTTTTAAGATACAAAAAAATTGCACATCTTTTTTTTTTTCCAGTGTCGTTTATTTTTATTACTACTACAGTTATTTTTAAATTATAGGGTCACGAGTCTCTTTGCTTTTATAATAGGGGGCCGGGATTCGCTAAAGCCTGATAATATATGGTATAAATCAATGTCCTATACATATATACTTCAATAATTCTTGATACATAATAGATGAAATTAAATTCCGATAATTTCTAGGAATAATTCTAAGAAACAAAAGGTATCTATAGACATTACCCATTCTATCCTATAAATTCGTAACCCGTTTGGGTCGTTGGGGCACCACATTGAATGCTTCAGCACACAGAGTTCTCCAGCGATTTCTATCTTCAACGATGCAGATGCATTTTCATGTGACATATTCTTTCCAGAACGTGGTCTTCCTTATGGATTCTCTGAACACTTGACGATGATGCAGATGAGTGAAGACAAATCTTGTCGTGTCCAGTTCTTGATGCTGTTAGTCCATGTTTCTATTTGTCCTCCTATGCTTTTTCTACCATTTATTGTTTCCTATAGTATTCCATTGCACTATTTCAGTGGGAGAAATATTTAGCATGTGATATACATATTATCATCGATTGAAACAACAGTATGTCAAAGTAATAGACATAGACAAATTATGGTAAACATCTGGGAACTATTTTCCCACCCAACGGGTGACCTGCGAAGTATCTGTAGTGAAGAACGCGATTGATGATCTAGACAGACAGTCTCGTGGAAGAAATACTTAAAATAAGAGATACGTCTGGGATTATCAATATTTTCATATAAGATCTGTGAAATAAAACGCAAAACACAATAAAAATCTTACAGGAATTGACATATTTTCTGTATTCTGATGTTATGTCTGAGAGGTGCAATATTTCAGCCCATTACAGTCATTTTTAAATTATGGGGTCACAAGTCGCTTTGCTTCTATAATAGGCTCTTGAGTTGGTGGTGAACTCTGTTATACTGTAACCTACCCATCTTCTGATGTTACTCTCTCATAGGCTGTCCCATGTTTTGGTGCTGAACTCTGTTATACTGTAACCTGCCCATCTTCTGATGTTACTCTCTCATATGCTGTCCCTTGTTTTGGTGCTGAACTCTGTTATACTGTAACCTACCCATCTTCTGATGTTACTCTCTCATAGGCTGTCCCTTGTTTTGGTGTTGAACTCTGTTAGACTGTAATCTGCCCATCTTCTGATTTTACTCTCCCTGTGGATCATCTCTGTCCGCCTCTTGATTGCCACCCTTCAAATTTACCCTTAAAGTAGGGTCTTCAACAAGTTTTTTAATGTGTCCAAAATATATTATTTGATTGATCTTTATTTCCTTTAATAATTCTTTCTTCATTTTAAGTATTGTATTGTATTTATTTTTGTTTACTTCTCTTTCCATGATGTTCTCCCTATTCTTCTATATATATCCACATCTAAATGCATCAATTCTGTCTTCTAATTGCTTTTTAAATTTTCCACGCGTCTGAGCCCTACATTAATATAGAATAGATAAAGTATTTTATAACTCTCATTTTTTAGCTTGTTTGCAATCTGTTTAGATTTTAATATTTTCTTCATGCCATTGAAAGTACTTTTAGTCATTCATTCATATTCTCCGTTTAACTTCTGTTTAATATCTGCATATTGATAATGTTTTACTTGTTGTAGTTTCTTTCCATGTATTTTTATGTTCAACACCTGTTCTTCTGTGACTTTGCTGATTATCATTATTTTTATTTTTTGGAAGTTTATATCAAGTCCATATTCTTTACTTGATTTATTGACGATAACTAGTAAAGCTAGACTGGAACTAGTAAAACTAGAATAGGAACTAGTAATACCCCCACAATACACTGGAATGGATTGATGTCTTTTACAGTCCTTACCCACCTCCTGACAGTACTTACATCCAAACAGGCATCGCAACATACCGCAGTCATTCTTCGATGCATATCGATGGGCGAACAACCCTCCACCACCAGAAATTCAATCACAGCACGTTGTTTCAATCATTTCCATACACGTCGCCATTTTATGTCTGCTGTGCGCATGCATCATGTTCCATGCGAATGACATTACATGGCCTAGTGGTCACTTCCTTAGAGATTATTTTCACAAAGTAACACGTGGCTCGAAGCGCTGTTGTCAAAGTTATGGCTGTGGAGGCAAAGCTTTTCAATTCGCCCTTGTATAAACACTTTGTCTTAGTGTGCAATGAGAACTGGCGTAGGCGATCATTGTTTTTCAACAAAATTATAACTACAGTATTGCTAATTATCAACGATGATAAACAATACAATATTTTCTCTGTCTCTTTTGTCGTCATTTTTGCCAGTTGTTGCACAAGTCTACTTCGTCTCATAATGTGATCAATATATATTTGCATTTTTCTATTTTTGATCGTCAGATCATCATCGTTGAGCACAGTCACATCACCAAGTGCTCCCATCATCGTTGAGCACAGTCACATCACCAAGTGCTCCCATCTTCCTGTGTCGGCAACTGCACGGCCACTAACAATTCTAATGCTCTATTTCTTGACGACCATTCTTCTAAGTCCATAACGGCTTTCATTCCTGGCGACACTATGTTTCAAGCCACCCTCCTTTCTTCTTTTTACATGGAAAATCGTCCCTGTTTTGCCAAGGCCAGAAAAATGGATCAAAGAATAGCAACACTGTTTATCTTCCATGCAAGTCATAAGAAGAAGCATTTAAGAATTTTAGCGGAGTTGGTGGTCCCAACTCCTCTAGCGTAAAAGTGATCCAGAAGCCATGCTGAAGTCGGATATGTTATGTCTAAAGATGCAAATATTGCAGCTAAACTGTAAATAATGACAAAACGCACTCTGTTCTCCGGACTACATCCTGCTAATCTGCAGGAGTTTTAAGAACGTTCTCCGGACTACTTCCTGCTAATCTGCAGGAGTTTGAGAACGTTCTCCGGACTACATCCTGCTAATCTACAGGAGTTTGAGACATTCCGTTCTCCGGACTACATCCTGCTAATCTGCAGGAGTTTGAGAACGTTCCCCGGACTACATCCTGCTAATCTGCAGGAGTTTGAGAACGTTCCCCGGACTACATCCTACTAATCTGCAGGAGTTTTAAGAACGTTCTCCGGACTACTTCCTGCTAATCTGCAGGAGTTTGAGAACGTTCTCCGGACTACATCCTGCTAATCTACAGGGGTTTGAGACATTCCGTTCTCCAGACTACATCCTGCTAATCTGCAGGAGTTCAGACATTCCGTTCTCCAGACTACATCCTGCTAATCTGCAGGAGTTTGAGACATTCCGTTCTCCGGACTACATCCTACTAATCTGCAGGAGTTTGAAAATGGAGGCAGCTAAAGAAGGCATGAATAATAAATCATTACAATCAGTAACTTCGTTCGTTCGTGCTATTTCTGAGTGTTGATAAGTAACACCCTTTAGTGCCGATCGACCCTGGTACCAGCTAATTAGTTGCTTCCTATCAGTTCCTGCATATCTCACTACTCTTCTGTAGAAATTAATCATTACTCTTCTTTTTTCTATTCATCATCTTATTTGTTTTCCATAATTAAAAATAATAGTAGTAGATCTACGTGCCGTTTTAATAAATCTATTTTTAGGTGCCCTATATCACTGTTAACCCTTTAACGGCCAGGCACGGGTGTACACGTTCCTCTATCTTATTGCTAAAGATGAGTCAAACAGTGTTTTTTTGCTTTCTATCCTCTCAATGCTAAAAATTATTTCAAGCTGAAATCGCCTGGCGTCGGTTGAAAAATTAGTAACGTATCCTATTCAGGACGTAGTTATCAAGTCAGCATTTTTTTTAGCTGTAGTGGTTTTCTATGCAATATAAAAACGTTCAGTAGTTTGTCATTGCCTTCTGAACGGTCCGGATGCTCAAATACCTGTGGCAGGGATAGAACTCGGTACCTTGGACATCAAAGACGCGTTCTGTACCACTTCGTCACAGAGCCGGTCTGGCATCAACACGCGTCAAATATTCATATTTCTATACAGTATATATTTTCTAAACTAAATAAAAAGCATGTACCACAGAAGCTCTTTTTATTTGTGTAGATAAAAATAAAAAGGATTCGGTACAAGGGTGGGAGAAGGGCATATTGGTGAAACAAAGCAACATAATTGGGATCGGACAGTTTGAACAATGTTTCAGTTAAAACTTTCTATGGGTATGTTTAAAAAAAAATAAAATAGAAACATGCAGTTCTCAAGCGTCTCACAAGGTGTAGAGGATTGACTTTTTTATCCTATAGCTTTTCCATATGTAAACCAAGCCCTGTCAACAGAGAAGTACCCTGCTTGTCACGAGTATCGCTCATCGCACGTAACTTCGTAGTTGTAAATGATAATCTCAAAGAACCTCCGAATAAATGCACTTGCAAGCAGGACGTCACGGCTCGGTATAGAAGAAGAGCTCTTCGTAAGGAGGAAAATGACTTAACTACGAAGCCATCAAGATACACGTCTAAACTGTTAAAAAATATCAATAATACATTTGTCCCTCTAGGGCAGGTTTCTGGAAGGTTACTTTCGGCTTGTGTGCTATAGGCCGCATGCTCCTACTGTCGTCAAGTCATGTACAAAGTGAGGCTTTAAATTAATCCCAGAAATTAAAAAAACGGTGCTTCCTGGGAGTTGAGTGATGGACCTCAAAGGTATAAAACCAAGGCTCTAACTGTTGAGCCATGTGCCACATTTATAAATTGGTAGCATATCCTATTCAGGACGTAGCCATCAACCCAGGGATAAATCTTCAAGTGTAGGGTAACAACCCTAAACAGGAAGTAGGTGGCTGGGGTAACACTGGGCAAAATGTCAAGATATACAAAAATAGGTAGGTGTGTTACCAAAATAAAACATAAAACAACTTAACAACGAGATACAGGGACAGACGACGTTTCGAGTATAAAGCCTTCATCAGGACAAACAAATGACCTATTTTATTCTCATATATCACCATTATCTGCTCATATTCTCTTCCTGCTGTTTGCTCTTTCTCTTCTGTTCCTACCTTTTTTTGCCTCTTTCTCTCTCCCCTTTCTCTCTCTCCCACCTGATCCCTCGTACCATCTCATTTTGCTCTTCCCTTACATTATGATTGCTTGTCTGTAGCATTCATTCTCTGTTGCCACTTTTGAGGTAAGTATTTTTAATGTAATTTTAATTTACTTGCTACCATATATTTTCCTTTGTCCGTCTCACTTTCTTCAGTCTACTTTCTCCTCCCTAGTTACAACTAACTTCTCCACATACGTTTTTCTCACCTGTTATGCTTCCACATCTTTGCTCCCCCCATTACCTATCTGCTATTGTCCTCCTCATTATAACTCTATTTGTCTCCATGTAAGATTTGTTTTATTGTGGTCATTTGAATGTCATGATGAAGGCTTTATAGTCGAAACGTCGTCTGTCCCTGTATCTCGTTGTTAAGTTGTTTTATGTTTTATTTTGGTAACACACCTACCTATCTTTGTATAGTCATCAACCCATCATTTTTTGGCCGTAGTGATTTTCTAGGCAACATAAATACTTTCACTAGTTTGTCAATGTTTTCTTAACGGTCTGGATGTATAATTTCCTGCGGCGGGATTCCAACCTGGTACCTTCGCAGCCACAGAGTTGAACTCCACACTTCTAGCAAGACGAAAATAAGACATTCAATTACATAGAGATTTTTCATAACAAGGCCAGTTGAAGATAAACACATTACACCAAAGATTTATTTGTAATAAAAGTACATTTCACAGTGTATCTAAATGTATACAAATTAGGGTTAGATAAATAAGGCTGATATATAAAGAGCATATTTATTGTAAGAAAAGGGGCAATGATAATAAATAAGAAAATGATACAAAGGCAATCAATTAGGTTCAAATAAATTCTCCATGATTTGGATGCAAAGAAGTACATTTTTAGGAAAAATATTTTTCTTAAATATAATGGAACCTGATTAAAATTAGCGTCTATGCAATCAGCGCGTATCGTAGGCGATTATGTTATTTGAGCTAGTTTTTGTCATCTGCAGAATAGTTGCGCAGTAGTTCACATAAAGATTGAAAAGTTGTAGTTGAAACAACATGTCATTGTGTGTCTGGGGAATACATTGAACATCGTGAAGAACATAGAAGAACATATCCGGCTTGATACCGTTAAAATACGGCCTCTGTTCATAAGGATTGGTAAATGTTATTTAAACATATTGAGATGGAAACACGTATTGCCAGATAGTGGAAATTGGTTATAATAAAATTTCAGGTAAAATATGGCAAAACAAAGTTATACTTTTAATACATGCTTTTTTCATATTTACGATAAATACACAAATGACGAAAGCTTAAATTTCATGGGGTGTCATAAATAACAACAATAAAATGTGTTAACTTTGGTCATAAAAGCCCAAGATGTGGCAACCCTCACAGAAACTGTTGTAAGATTGTACTGACCTGATCTCATTGACGTGTCGTTTTGAAAGAGATGAACGATTACATTCTGATACGCCGAATAGTACACAGGATATGTATTACGAAAGGGAAGTCGGCTTAATAAAATATATCAAAGACCAGGGTTGCTATGTAAGTTCTAGCACTTTATGACGATTTCAGGTAAAATATTACCAAAATATTACAAAATCACTAGATTTGGTAGAAAATTAATGACAACATAATTAAACTAGCTCGAATTCAGTGAAGTGCAATAGAAAGCTATAATTATAATGACTACATCTAGTAGATAATTTGCATTGATTCTCAGTTGATTTATTACAGCTGTCTTAAGAAAACAGGCTCTACCAACATTACCTGCTGGAGCGACCAGACGTTATCCATATTTTAATCAAATTTAAACAGGCAAAATATATATAAAATTAATATATTCTAAAATTGGAAAAATTACGAAAAAATTACAATTTTATACATTTTATAGTCGGTAGCATTTAAAAGCTGGTCAAATGTGTGAAATGTGGACGTTGAAATAAATAACCAATATGGTAACCCTGTAAATGAATAGCTGTTAAATGATGACATAGAAATGGATTAACTAATCTGAGAAACCAGTATGGTCAAAATTGTAGCTGTGGAGCATTCTACAATGATGCCAATTCAAATGTTTGAGTTGTGTGCAAGCAGCGGAACTGTGAGTATTAGTAACTTTCGTTTTCTGCTGTCAGTGACTGCGAACCTATTGGTCTACTTTGTGCAGTGAAATCGCTTCTGTTAGCAAGCAGCTATATGGTATTGATACTAGAACTTACATGATAGGCAGCCGGAGTTGTGTAGTGACAAAAACATTCCTCTACCGACCAGAATACTCGTGCTTGAGTCCATGCGTTATTCGTGGTGTGAAGTTTTACCCAGCCATCAGGAAATGGGGTACCAGGACTTATTCTCTACGAAAGTCGAGGCATGGAGTCAACGCTACTAAAGCATAGTCGACACTATCACTAAGTAGTAGGCGACGATGATCAGGCGGTTTCTAGTCAAACACTGAATAGGCAGATAGGCACCTATAAGAAACATTGTGCTATGATGCTGGTTTCTAGTCAAACACTGACTGGGCAGATGGGCACTTATAAGAAACATTGTGCTATCATGTTGATTTCTAATCAAACACTGACTGGGCAGTTGCAAACCTATAAGAAACATTGTGCTATGATACTGGTTTACCTTTATCGTTATCTTTTTACATGGTATTAAAAGGTAAGCACAGGTAAAAATAATCTCTTTTATAAAATATTTAGAGCGTACTACAACCTGACTGAAAACCATTGTGCAACGCAGTCATACAGAGAAATATGGTTTCATTATCTTAAGATCAAAAGGCAGAGGGGTGAACGATAGTGATTAATCTAGTCACAAAATGCGCTTATCAACGGAATGAAAGACCATCACATTCAGACAAGACTTGTGCGTGGAAATACAGCCGTTGAGATCGTGCGTGGATTCTTCATCCAAGCAAACGTATTTGATCCAAGTTTAACTCAATTAAAATCCGTTGCCGAACATGTCAATAAAGGGACATTTGGGTTCAAATTCCCAAGAGATAGTGGATGATAACTTGTCCAATCACATGGCTGATCTAATCAAAGTAGCAAATGTATCTTGTAACATAGACCACCCCCGCCCCGCCCACCAACTGGTTTAGATCTTTCTACTGAATGCATTGAGCATCTCCGTGACTCAAAGTTTTCTTAGTATGAAAGAAAACTCCTGTGAAAGTTCCCTCCTCCCAAAAAATACACATTGAATAATACCTACATTGGTTGTACTTCCTGGGAATGGGAATACTAGCGAAAGAAGTTTACTAAATAATGTCCACTGCCTAGATCAAGGAAGGAGTGATGCATCTTTATACCATTGTAGCAAATATATAAATACAGTAACTAGTAAGAAAGGCATTGCAATATCAGGATAAATTATTTGGCAAATAAATGAATTAAAATGGCGGGGTATGTCTCCATTTAAGCACTTGGGGGAGGGGGGAAGGGGGTTGAAAGTATGTAGGGTTTTTGAACACCTTAATACCAGTCTGCTTTTATTGCTTTGAATGGTTGCTGAAACAGCGGTCCATGGCCTCATGCCCTGTCACCCATTGCTTGTAAATATGATTTATTATTGATTACGTATAGATTTTAGCAAGTTTTCTACAAATTGATGCAGATTGTATCCAAAACTTCATTACATTTCTGTTAAATGATTTTTAACTGCTTATAATTTAAGGCATTCAATTAATATCAAGACTGTAGATAATATCTTTATCAAGGGTTGGATGGGGGGGGGGGGGCGTTACATAAAAATAAGAAAGATCATTTCCTGATTGTTTGGTACTTTCCTGAGTTTCGTGAAATTTCTAAAAAAAGAAATACTACCCCCCCCCTCCCTCCCTAAATCTACGGATTTGAATTATATTCTTCTTCAGTATATGTTCTATGGATGTATTCCATATAGAATATATGTTCTGTGGATGGATTCATATAGAATATATGTTCTGTGGATGGATATATATATATAGAGTATATGTTCTGTGGATATATTCAAATAGAGTATATGTTCTGTGGATGTATTCATATAGAGTATATGTTCTGTGGATGTATTCATATAGAGTATATGTTCTGTGGATAGATAAATATAGAATATATGTTCTGTATATACGAGCTCGTAGATACGTATATAGTATACGTTCTATGAATGGATACATACAGAGATTGTTTCTGTTCACCTTTCGTGTCTGGAAATTGTGTATCAGGAAAGACTAGAGCCAATGGATGAGTTCTGAACTGAAATAATGCCTACAAAGCACTACACTTAAACAATGCTGAGGGTGATATTAACTTGTTGAATATATGTTGAACGTATTTTCCAAATTCATGAAGGAATAAATTCAATCTTTTCTTTCATCATTAGAAAATATAAATTCAGTTTATGACTTCACTGTAAAAAAATAAAACGATCAGAGATATATATTTTTTTTACATAATATTAAATACATCACAATCTTAAAGAATCAGCACAATCATATAGCATCACAGCAATCATAGAGCATCATCACAATCATGTATCATCATCACAATCATATTGCATCATCACAATCAAATAGCATCACCACAAATATTTAGCGTCACAACAATCATATAGCATGAACCACAATCATATATCATCATCACAATCATATTGCATCATCACAATCATATAGCATAATCACAATCATTTAGCACAATCACAATCATTTAGCACAATCACAATCATATAGTATCAGCAGACAACATTGTATTTCTGAAAGATATATCACTCATAAAATACCATATATGTTGCAAAAATATACTTATTTGAAATATACCAATCCAATGTGTGACATGCCACACAGAATTAATAAGCTAGATGAGGCTGTTCATTATACAATATAATCTGTCCAAGCGCTGAGAACGTGCAGAGAAAGTGAGTTCTTTCCATACTTCCTATTTCAATGTCTTGCTATACTATTGCCTGTCTTAATCTTTGAAACTTTGTTAGAAATGTTGAGGTCTTAGATCTTCATCTGTCGAAGAGAAGACGGATGTGTCGGCCATGGGCGCAAAAAACGGTGGCACAACGCATTTCTATTCTATGGAATACATCCTTCTGGAAATTTAGTAGGACTTTGGACCTGCTTCAAGTGAGATCCAGCTGGAGTTTGAGAATCAACGATGAAAAAGAAGAAGAGATATTTCATGAATTCAAGTACATCATTGCGTAAGATCTTTCAGGAATTCGAGTACATTATTGCAATATCTTTCATGACACAGTACATCATTGTGCAAGATATTTCATGAAATATTACATCATTGCCCAAAATCTGTCATGAAAAAAGTACATAATTGTGCAATATAAGATGATGATATGGTCCCTAGGGAATAAGAATTTGTCACACTCGTGTTCTCTGTGCCAGGCTATATTAGATATACGTATTAGTAATTATATCAAAATAAATTTGAGAAGTTCATCTTTCATTTGGATATTCTAAAGATATATGATACATCTTAGTTGGCCATGAGAAGATGCTGTAGGCTGTTGGTATAGTTGACAGGAGCGACGTTGAGACCCTCAACGAAAGACTTGTGTCCTTCAGGGGAGAGATAATGTGCATGTGGTAGTGACCTCTGAGGAGATGCATTGCTTCTATTGCCAATAGAGGGACTGGTGAGGTTTGGGAAACCAGAGGGACGGCGATTGTAGGAGAGGGAATTTGGACGAGTGATGGAACCAGCAGTGGAAGATGGAAGAGAGCTAAGATTATGGTTGGAATTGATGGTGTCCTGTAGGGATGGGCTGTTGCCCTGAGGAGACAGGTTAGGGGACACATGCGGAGATAAGTGGGGAGATGAGTGGGTGGATGACAATACCGACGAGTGCTGATGGAGAAAATCGGGGAAGATGCCTGTGGGAGATAATTGCTGTTGATGAGGAAGATGCTGATGAGGAAGATGCTGAGGGTTGAATTTTGGGCCATAGGGCAACGATGGAGATATATGTTGATGCTGCTGTAACATCATTCTCTGCTGTTGATCAATGAGGAACTCAATTCGTGGATCACGAGGAGAAAGCGATCGCGGTCTCTGTGGTCCCACATAGGCTCTGTGTTGCTGGCGAAAGTAATTTCCAAATTCGGTTGGGGACAGACGATTTGGACGCTTGACCTGGGTTTTTAGTTTCGTGGAGCCGAATTTTGTTTGGGCAAACATGGCAGCGGTGAAGTGTTGCCTGTTTGAATTGCTCGCTCGAGATCCAATGAAAGACGGAGGAATTATGTTTGTTGTAGACATAGAAGCTGAGTTGAATAGGTTTGAAGATGGTGAGGTGGCTGTACTCCACGTCCCTGAGGGAACTGGAGAGGAAGGTGATAAGCTAATATTTGAAAGGGATGAGGACAGAGAATCAATTGGTTGGAATGACTGAGAGGAATCAGCACAGAATGTGGCCATGTCTGGAGAAAATGCATGGTGGTCTGAGATGAATGTCCGAGGTTCTGGGGTGAAAGTTTGTGCTTCTGGGTTGAACGTGCGATTAGCGGCTTGTACCTCTCTGTCTATATTATCACTGTAATCCTCATCTCGCCTCTCGGAATAAAGCACTTTCACTAAACCTTTCTCCCCAATTTTGTAACTGACCTCGAAAGGATCAATCCACAATGTAAGATCTTCAGGAAGATAACTCTTGACTTCCATAACTTCAAGACCAGCTTTGATTGCAGCTGCAACTATAACTGGATCAACCTCATCATTGCTTCCCTTCACGCAACGAAATCCAGAACCTTTTGATGGGTTTTCAGGATACCAATGACCAAGAAATTTTGTTTTAAGGCCGACTTCAAGTTCCTCCCCGAACAGGTCAACACGCCTTCGTGGCAATTTATTGTACAAGTACGATATAAGGAAATTTAACGCAGCAGAAATTTCCTCATGCATGGCTGACAAATAGAGCAACTAAACTGAATCAATAAAAAAAATGATTTCCTTCTGAATTATACAGACCCGTAACAAGAACAATCACACTGTTCTCAGATGCAAACAGTTCAAGCGGATTGATCGAATTTGTTGCTTGCAATAAAATGTATTACTTCCGTTATAAACTCTAATTTCAGATAAGCAGTTTACCAGTAGTATATACCTCGTGAACTTCAAAGACTATTGGCTGATGTTGGTCTTAAAACGAAGTCCATATCGGTTCGAGTAATTTTATTTGAAAAATCAGGATATCACTTTTTTTGTGTAGCACAGTTTCAATATATTTCAACAAGTAAATAGCGTTTACTTTTTGTCTGTAATCATTCGATTTTTGTTGAAATATTATCTCCTTTTTGTGTTTTGTATCTCTCCAAAACTCATAGATTATTGCAAAAATAGATCACCGGTCTGTCTACCTGAAACAAAGAAAGGAAAGTAACATTAGAAAGTGCAGCTGAACTTATTTATCAAAAGTGATATTTTTTGCTGAAAATAACTATAAAAAATATGTAATGGAGCAATGCGTTCACTTTTTTTGGATGACACGTCACATATATAATAAATAAAATATATGTATATAAAAATATATATATATCACATTTGATAAATAACAGAGAGTTGATAAATTCTTACAGAAAATATGAAAATAGAAACAGTAGGAAACATATGAAGTCCAAGAAGAAGGTGGATTGAAGGAATTACCAAGGTTATGAGACGTCACAATATTACTACATAACAAGCGAGCAAACATCGTCATCATCAAACCCATAACCGTTCAGGGTCGTAGCGGTGTCACTCTGAAAACTTCAGCAAAACAAATTCGCCATTACTCTCTTATTAGTACTACTAATACTTTTACTTCGCCTAATATTATTACTATCTACTACTACTACTGCGCTATATTTAGAAGGACTTTCCTGAAGCTATGAAGACTATGTGATATTTCTAGACCGTTATGTCAATGATATACAATTAAATCAAGTGATTAAAGTCAAGTATCTTAGTACCAATATAGCATCAAGTTACCGGTACTCCATTGAGATAAAAGTGCAGGAAAGGACAAGGTAACTTGCAAGTTCAAAAAATGTACATGATAAGCTTATAACAATTACGATGTACACGCTAAGCTTATAACAACTATTATGTACAACACGCTAAGATTATAACAACTGCTATGTACACGCTAAGTTTATAACAACTATGTACATACTAAGCTTATAGCAACTATGTACACACTAAGCTTATAACAACTACTATGTACACGCTAAGCAGTTACACATAACAAATGTACACGCTATGCTTATGAAAACGACTATGCACAGGCTAAGCTGTTACATATAACAAGTGCATTGTAAATACCCGTGTTTATTAACCCTTATTGTTTATTGTATATATGTGTGTTGTGTACCTGACGTCGGAGCTTGCCTCTCTGTACTGTATAGTTTCTAACATTAAATACTATACGTAAGTTGAGTACACGTGAAAGCACCATTAATCACCCGCTATTATTATTATTATTAAGCGCGTTTCAATAGGTTGCAAGTGGTAACTCGGAGCTGGCTAATTTCATGATCTGATTAGAAATGTGTGCCAGCTTGCACATTCGCAACCATATTATATGCTCTTGTTAGGCCACACGTCTTTATTTTTAGTTCATGGGCTTGAGGGGCATCCGCGTTTATCTGGAAGTACGGGAATGGATCGGCGTAATATCTATATACTGTATGAATATCTTGAAAAGTCATTTAGTTTGAAATATATGCATTGAATGTAAGCTTCTTTGTAAAATATTATGAAGAATACGTAGACAATTACATTTTGTTTTGTTGTTATGCTGTTTATTAATATGATATTTTCATCCAAGTTATACGTTATTCTCCAAATATAGTACAGCGCGATGATTCCCTAAAATTAGCGTCATTTCTCTTGGCTGATACGATATTTCTCGTGCTTTACAATTTCTATTTATTCACAGTAGTAGTAGTTGTAGTAGTAGTTGTAGTAGTAGTAGTAGTAGTAGTAGTAGTAGTGATAGTAGTAGTAGTAGTAGTAGTAGTTGTAGTAGTAGTAGTAGTAGTAGTAGTAGTATTAGTAATTGTAGTAGTAGTAGTAGTAGTTGTAGTAATTGTAGTAGTAGTAGTAGTAGTAGTAGTAGTAATAATAGTAGTAGTAATAATAATAGTAGTAGTATTAGTAGTAGTAGTAATGGTAGTAGTAGTAGCAGTAGCAGTAGTAGTTGTAGTAGTAGTAATAGTAGTTGTAGTAGTAGTAGTAGTACTAGTAGGAATAAGTGCGGCTCTGTGGCAGCATGGTACACAGCTCGTCTGTGGCGGTCAAGGTACCGGGGTTGGAATCTCGCCACAATAAATTGCCACAGGCAATTGTTTAAACGAACTTTTCAGAAAGCAATGGCAAACTACTGAACGTATTTATATTATCTAGAAAATTACTGCAACCAAACAAAATATGGTTTATGGTTACATCAACAATAGGATTTGCTACCAAAAATTTAGTAGTAATAGTAACAGCAGTATCTGTAGTAATATTAACGAGTGTAGTAATAGTTATAGTAGTAATAGTAATAGTTGTAGTAGTAGCGGTAGCAGTAATAGTAATAGGTGTAGTAGCAACAGTAGTAATAGTAATAGTTATAGTAGTAATATCTGTAATAGTAGTATTGATAGTAGCATACCTACTAATAGCAGCAGCAGCAGCAATAGTAGTAGTAGTAGTAGTAGTAGTAGTAGTAGTAGTAGTAGTAGTAGTAGTAGTAGTAGTAGTAGTAAATTGTGTACCTTTCACTTTGACAAAGATAGCTACTGTTCTATTTTTTAAAACTCGAATCCACACAAAGCAAATAATGATGTATTCTCCCAAGCTCTACCGCATTACCTCATTTTCTTAGATTCAGTGACGTCACCACAATATCGGCATATCTTCTGTATCTCGAAATATGGTAATCTGACATGTTGTTGGCGAGCCATCTTTTGATTGATGTTACCTATGCATTTATATCGATGTCCTCATCTCGATTATCTGTGTTCAAATTTACCTTCTAAAACTGTTTTCACCATCAATTCGTGTATAACAGAAATAACGCCTGTCTCTCCTGTCTATCTCCCTAGCTTCTTCTCTTGCCTATCCTGTCAGGAGAAACCTGTCTTACAAACACGCATCTGAGAACACCCACTTTCAAATCGAGAACAATTTCATGCAAGGCCATACAATCTGTCTATCGGAAAGGTTTCCTGATTTTAGTTTCGATTTTCTGTCTAAAGCCAGCTTCACAACAAACATGGCATCTCAATCTTCTTAATGGTTCTCTCTCTCTCTATCTCTTTCTCTCTCCATCAGTTTTCTTGGAACACTTTAACTCTTCACATTTTCTCGTACACAAACTTTATTTCGTCCATAAATACATCCAATGTCTCATAGTCTCACATACACACACATATCTTTACATCCTCACATTTTCTCATTTATTATTCACAATCTCTCTCTCTCTCTCTCATACACACACATCCTCACATTTTCTCATTTATTATTCACAATATCTCTCTCTCTCTCTCACACACACATATCCTCACATTTTCTCATTTATTATTCAAAATCTCTCTCTCTCTCACACACACATATCCTCACATTTTCTCACTTCTTATTCATAATCTCTCTCCCTCTCTTTATCACACACACAACATCATCTTGACATCCTGACATTTTCTCACTCCTTATTCCCCATTCATTCTCCCACTCACTATCCCCTCATTCTCCCACTCACACTCCCACACCCCATGCGGCGTCAATGTATAATACAATAATCTCGTCATATAAGCATATTCCGTTTATTTATTTATTTTCTAAACTATTATTGAATTGTTAACTCTCACGTAAACGTTCGATGGAGCATGGTTGTGTAGCATGAACCCCAGGAACGTTCGATGGAGCATGGTTGTGTAGCGTGAACCCCAGGAACGTTCGATGGAGCATGGTTGTGTAGCACGAACCCCAGGAACGTTCGATAGAGCATGGTTGTGTAGCATGAACCCCAGGAACGTTCGATGGAACATTGTTGTGTAGCATGAACCCCTGGACTTCGACAACACTTTGAGCTTCGACATTATTCGCATAAGTTTGCTTGTTGAGACTATACCTTTAACCCATTGATTCCAGATCAGAAATCAGCACCACTTCACAACGGGCATTACCATATGTGCTCTCTTTGCCATTGTCAAGCTATGTAGAAGTTTACAAGCTTAATGTTTCAGTCAATTGTTGGTACTGTGTTCTTCTAGTCTTTCCATTGTGAACGCACTTCTTCCCTTTTCCCTTGGTGAATCCCATTTCTATCATTGCCCGAACATGTGTCTCTTTCTGCTTCCTTTTCAACATTTCGTAATGTATCCATGACTACCATAATTAACGAATCATTAATGACTCTTCTACTGAAACTGGCATGTTTATGTTTAGTTTTATGTATTAAGCTCCCAGTAGTTGTGTGTGTAAAAATACACATTCAAATTAAAAATTGGCTAAATTAAATTGAATGAATCATTACACGTTCAGGTTATACATAACACGATGCAGCATGTGTGTTGTGTGTCTTGCGAACGTTTTCTTCAGTGGCTAAGGTCAAATTTAAATCTTGCTGAAGAAGGCAACTTGTGGACGGTTGTGAGTATGGGGACCATGGGATGTCCAGGCTTCCACTCTCAACTGACATCCTTGTTAGGAGATAAAAAATTGGTTTTGTCGTATGTTGGGGTGTTCTCTAACATAATTACCGATTGGGTCAACCAATACGCGTAAATTCTGTAATTCGGTTGATTACGTGAATGAGGCAAAATAGTTTATTTATCATATTTACGTAAAAACTATTCCAGCAGCCCTGTGGACATCTAAGAACATAGTGAGAAACTATGGGCGTCCTGTGCATCTGATTTAATTTCCAGTCTCCTCGATTCGTCTTACCATTGTTTCCAGAGATAGATAGATCGATAGTTTCCAGAGATAGATAGATCGATAGTTTCCAGAGATAGATAGATCGATAGTTTCCAGATGAGTTCATGAAAGAGAGACTGAGAGAGATGGACGTCTTGCACACATCTTCGACAGTGTAAGTCATTCTCCCATCTCCAGAGAACTCAGTAGAAGAAAGAACGTTTTCTCACTCACTTTAGGTGCGTGATATATGCTCACACTTCTCGATAATTACTAACACAAACATACCTGTTAGGTGAGCGAAGGCCATCCAGATACTATATATTATTATTTTGGAGCAAATAGGACTAGAAGAACAACGTGAAGCAGGAGTTGGCGTGTCATTATTTCAGTATATTCCGACAAACTAGGAGTTCCCCCAAAGGAAACAAATAATTACCTTAGGAGTAGTTTTTATCTAGCAAGATAACAGCAGACCGGGATACCAACTTAGAAATTAAGACTCGAATCGCTCTCGCCTCCAACGCCTTTAACAAAATCTCAAACATCTGGGGATCGAAGATTGCAAGTAAACACATCAAACTGCGACTTTTCAATGCAAGTGTGATTCCATTATTGACATATAGATGTGAGAGTTGAAAATCTACCGCAATAATGGATAAGAAGTTAGTTGCCTTCGAGAATAGATGCCTCAGAAAAATCACAAACACTAATTGGAAAGATTTCAAATCTAACGACATAGTAAGAGAGAAGACAAAACAAGAATATGTGACGAACATCATCAGAAAACGCCGCTGGACATACATCGGCCACAAACTTAGAATGAAGGAAGACAGAATTCCACGACAAATCTTCATGTGAACACCAGACGGGAAAAAGAAAACAGGGAAGACCAAAAGCAACGCTCAGAAGATCATTTATGAATGAATTTAAATCAACATGCATAAATGCACAAGACCTGCAATCCCTAGCAACTGACCGACAGGCATGGAGAACTATGACATCCGCCCTATGTATCAAACTTGGCAAAAGAGGAACTGGCTGAGTGAGGCGTAGTTTCCCAGATATTCGGTCGGAAAAAGATCACTATCATTAGAGTATATTTTGAGACGATGATAAATCCAGAAAAAGAGAAATTTTATGGTGAGCCGCAGGTAACTATTTTCAAAGTTTTATAAGATCTTCCTACTTAAACTAAAGAACTAAACAAAGCTTTAATTACTGCGTGTTTTCCTGTTAAAGAATGCAGGTAGGCTTTCTGGCTGTGGAAATAACGACCGTTTTGCTATGCCTGTCGCCACGACGTGTGCAGGAAGAATTATTCATTGCATGGATCATACATCTTACTTAATTTATCTTACTTGGGGATGTCAATACAAGAGTGGCTGTATTGACTATCTCACGACACTAGCACCTCATTGACTATGTCACGGCACTAACCCCTCAATGACTATGTCACGACACTAGCACCTCATTGACTATGTAATT
Source organism: Meghimatium bilineatum (assembly GCA_034231615.1). Classification (NCBI taxonomy): domain Eukaryota; kingdom Metazoa; phylum Mollusca; class Gastropoda; order Stylommatophora; family Philomycidae; genus Meghimatium; species Meghimatium bilineatum. The sequence goes on along the minus strand of CM067321.1, from coordinate 61,955,796 downwards.
GCCAGGAGAAAGAATTGTCGCGATGTTCGAGTGATAAACCCATGTCCATTGAAGACAACTGGATCGACCATCGCCCTATTATGTCGAAACACAAAATTCGTTTCCAGGTTACTATGGCAACAAAGAGACATAAAAAATAAAAAATGCTGTTAGGAAAATGTTCCGAAAGATTTTAGGGACGCAACCAATGTAGTTTAATAAAGCAGTTATTAGAATTTTTGCAATCGATAATACTAGACGATGAAGATGTGAAAGGAAATAGGCGTTCTGAGTTTACAAATCGACATCACTGCTAAAGAAAGACTATGAAACGAAAGAAAACAAAATGACTGGTTTGATGTGAATTATGACCCCCAAAAAATAGATATTCTGGCCGACACACATCATCTGCACAAATAATAATTAAGTTATTTGAAATCATATATGAAAGATGTATTAAAATTAAAACGTAAAATCATCCAAAATTAACTACTCCAGGCATGCATGAGGTTGCGTCTGTGGGTCTCACCAATGGCCTACTAGACAAACCACCCATGCAACAGTAAACCTTAGTAGATGACATGCTGTTATATTGAAGTTATCTTATGGAAGCTTTGTAGCATGTCATCTATACAATTATATACTCCCTCTGAGTAGAAGGCTCCTTCAATAGGCATTGCACCAAACCCAAAGCTGAAACTTCTGGGTATGAATAAAAAGCTAAGAAAAATCACCCCATTGAACATAGGAAGTAAGAGTTAATAGTTCACAATTCCTGGGGTTCTCAAACAAACAAACAAACAAACAAACAAACAAACAAACAAACAAACAAACAAACAAACAAACAAACAAACAACTACTCCAGGTGAGAGAATAATTATCTTCTTATCAACAAAGCAGATGAGCTACAAACATTTTGCAGACATCAACTTTCGGAGAAACATCTATGATGGAATTAAGATGTTTTATGTTTTATGGTCCATCCTGGGCAATTCTCTTCTCAACGCACATGTTACAATGGCAGCTACAGAAGAAAAACACAACTCTCCATGGCTGTATCAAACACTCTCAATACATCATAAACTACACATCATCTATAAAGGAAAAAGCTATCAATCTTCTGTCATAATTTTCTTTAAAGGAGACATTCAAAGACATAACCTATTTAGGAGGAAACATGTATTTACTAGCTATTCACTAGTAGGTTTTCGGTAGAGAAGTACCTGATGCCAACCCAATATGATCTTAAGTATGTAAATGTGGCAGTACAGAGCTGACTCTAAGAGGGGTTGGGGAAATGGGGGAAATTAACAAAACATGGTTGATGTAATTTATATTCTTTGTTGAAAGGGAACTTCACGAATAATTCCACGTATAGCACAGCTTTCCGTGATCTGTAATTAGCCTTCTAGGATATATAATTATACTTCTGTGATCTATAATTAGCCTTCTGTGATCTATAGTTAGCCTTCTGTGATCTAAGCCTTCTGTGATTCAAAACAGCCTTCTGTAATCTATAATAAGCTTCTTATGATCTATACACAGCCTTCTGTGATCTATACATAGGCTTCTGTGATCTATACATAGGCTTCTGTGATCTATACATAGGCTAATGTGATCTATACATAGGCTTCTGTGATATATATACAAGTAAATTCAAGTAGGAAGCATGAGGATAAATGAAAATAATTGTTACAGCTGACGGGAATTGAACCAGGTCTGTTCTAGCAGCACCGGATCGCTTTGCAACACTAGTCTACAGATTTTCCGTATTTGACCAACCACATCCCCCAAAAAGATGTGGCCCGGTCAAGACTCTCAGCCTGTGTACTCAAGTCACTGAGAACAGACCAATTGAAACAAGGACTATTACAACATCAACGAACATTACGTACAAGTATTAAAGTATCCTCAGGAGCACAAATACAGAACATGCATATTCGTACACAACGACCCAAAGGCCTTCTATACACAGCCTTCTGTGATCTATACATAGGCTTCTGAGATCTATACATAGGCTTCTGTGATCTATACACAACCTTCTGTTATCTATACACAGCCTTCTGTGATCTATACATAGGCTAATGTGATCTATACATAGGCTAATGTGATCTATACACGGCCTAGCTAGACTTTACAGATATACTAAAGTCTTATTGTGACACTTAAATAAGTTACGTATTTATACGCATCACAATTATCCGTCAATCGTACCACGCCACGATCAGTGATTGAGTTGTACCACATTCTGACTAGTGATTCAGATTTAGTATGTCTTGATTAGTGATTGAGTTGTACCATGATGTAATCAGTGATTTAGTTGTACCATACTACGATCAGTGATTGAATTGTACCATGGTATAATCAGTGATTGAATTGTACCATGTTATGATCAGTGATTGAATTGTACCATGATATGATCAGTGATTGAATTGTACGAAGTCATGACTAGTGATTGAGTTGTACCATGCCATGACCAGTGATTGAGTTTAAAAACATGACATGCGACATTACTACAAAATTATGCCCGGGTGCGTGAGATTTGTATATTGCAATTAGAGTACGTCCGCAGAGCGCGTTACAGACGGTCACGTTACCTGACTTCATTTCAGCCGCAGGTAAATATTTATTCCGAGTGTTCTGAAAACAATAGCTACCTACTAAACATAAACATTTCCTAGATGTGTCTAACAAGATATGCTACCGACTGAACCCCCCTTACATAAAATAATTTTAACCATGCTCTGTGCATGTGTTTTTTACTCATCTAAGACATAAATTTGCTTCAGTCTAGAAACAGACAGCTAATTAAACTATTGATAACAAAAATCGATGTCTGTATGTATTGATATTTCATTAATTACCAAACAGGATAACCAGTATATACATCACCGGTTAGTGCATGTTCTGTTAAACGTGGACACACTTGTGCATCAAGTTTGTGTTAATGATTAGACTTCAAAGCAGAATGTTGATGGTAAACTACATGTGAAATAACAGCCGACGGTTTTCAATTTCATCAATAATGTACAAACGATTTTATTGTTTTACATACAGTCGTTGCGGACTCATTGGGTAATCTTTCACAAGTGAAGCTAGGAGCCGTTTCTCTTGATTTTCAAAAGGTGTCGACACAAAGTATATACAAAGTCGCCAATGAAATGCACGGACAAATTAAAAAAGGCCACTTTTGATGGATGAAACCGATGAGTCTTTAGCACTATAAAAAACAAGAGACTCGGTTCAGCTATGACCGACAGAAACCAGCCGAAGGGCAATTCCCGCACTTGGGAAGGGATTGAGGTGAGGGGATGTTTTTAACCTATCGATAGTAACAGCTTTTCGGACTATGTCTTTGCGCTTCACCGCGCCAGGCTACTGACGTGTTCTTTCAACAGGGAATGAACACAGGAAGTAGCCTAGTGACCTGTCATAGTGACACGTAAAAGGGTAGTCCGAACCAGACTTTCAATAAGATCTATTGGATAATCTATTGGAGACCAGCCTACTTAAATAACTCATTTGACTATTCCCGACTCCTGAGAAATATGACAGATCTGAGAATAATAAGAACATTGGCAACAAAGAACAGCCACAAGAGCGATAATCGGGAACTGCGTAACACAATAAACAGAAGTTTGGTCAAATGTGTCTTCTGTCATCAGATCTGTTCGATTTATACAGTAAAATAATAACGGGATCAATACAAGATATGCTGGGATATCCTCTGTTGATAAACTCTATATAAGTTATACCCTGTTGATAAACTCTATATAAGATAGACCATGTTGGAGGGCATATGCCTAATATAAACAACCTGCGATACAGTGATGATACGGTTTTGATAGCCGAAAATCAAAACAGGCTACATGAAATGATGAATATAACTGAAGAAGACAGTTAAAATAAAGGACTTAGTCTCCAGTGCAGAAAAACCAAAGTAATGGTAATTTCGAAAACGAAAAATTTTCTACAAAAAGCAACATCGAAGTAGATGGGATCAGTCGGAAGGAAGTCAATATATTCAAATATTTGAGTACCTTAATAACATCAGATAAAAGATATATTAAAGAAGTGAAATGTAGAATTGTCCAGGAAAGGCGATAGTGTCAAATATGTAGACCATCCAGCCTCATACATGTGTAATATATCTTTGTCAATTGGTGAGTGTGTGTGTGTGTGTGTGTGTAAGAGAGATATAAATTATATAGACCAAATACTGATGTATGGAAGTGAATCTTGGACACTCAGCAGAATAGTCAAAAATTATATAGAAGTAGCAGATATGTGGTTATATAGAAGAATATTGACAACCTCTGAGTAGAAAGCTCCTTTAATAGGCATTGCACTAAGCTGAAAGCTGAAATCTCCTCGGTATGAAAGAAAGCTTAGAAAAACCACCACACTGCATATAGGAAGTAAGAGCTAATCGCTCGAAATTCATGGGGTTCTCAATAAATCAGTCAATCAATAAATAGAAGAATGTTAAGAAAACCATGACCAGATGCAACGTGTAATGGAGTTATCTGGAGTTAATTCCAAAAGAGACATGCTTAACGACATCAAAAAATCAGTCCACATATTTTTGTAGAAACATCATGAGAAGATGAAAGATGAGACATCAGAAAGTGACAGCCATATATTTTTTGTAGAAACATCATAACAAGATGAGAAATAGAGCACATCCTGACAACAAGCAAATTGAAGATCACGAGGGTTAGGAAAAGGCCAAGAGGGAAGATGGTTGATAACCTGGCATTGTGGCTTGGGATAACATCGATATCTGAAACGATTGGAAGCCCACAAAATAGAAGTCTTGATGTTATCGAAAAGGCAGGATGTTATTCGGTGGTCGTAATCAATGATGACCGTTTAGTTCAACAGGAATGTTGATGCCCATGGTGTGCCAGATTATGACTGATGAGTCCTATTAGTGTCTAGAATTGTCAACCCGTGGCTATCGACCGTATTACAGGTCATCTAACTGAATTAATTTGGACCCCATCCGTTGCGTTTTGTTATTATTGTTGGGCTTTTGATAGGTCGTTATTTACATACTTGGGTCTCGCATGCCAAAATGGCCAGGCCAACCAATCGATTTCACGCAAATCGGAAACTAGTTCATGTTTAAGTTTTAGTAGAGAAGGTCTCCTATACCGCCGCCCTGTCACGGTCTACCACACTCTGAGCATGTGTGAGAGGAGTCTGTGGAACATTTAGCATCTTTCGCCTTTCTTCTAGAGCGTTTATGTTGCGCAGCATGATGTCTGAGGTTCTCTGCAGCTGCTGCACCACTCTCATTCAACAATACCAGTCGTATCTGTCTTATACAATACTCTGACAAATATAAAACTCTCCCTTTAAATCTGTGTTTATGTTGAACCGAGTCAATGATGTTTGAAGAGTGTAGTTAAAACGTTTCTTCTGTCATCTACAGGAGTCAGTATGGAATTCTTGATATAGCAACTGTTTGAGTAGACGATCTTTCATGAGGACCACGTGTCCTACCCAGCGTGTCTTTGCCTTCATCAACATTGAGTGTATGATTACAGATGTAGATTTCATCAGTACTTCACTGTCATGTATTTTATCCCACCAATGGATGTCAAGTATCTTACGAATTAAGCTTAGGTGGAAATGGTAGAGTCGTCAAGCATGTCTAGAGTATAGTGTCCATGTTTCACAAGCATAAAGAAGTAATGATATTACTCATCATCATCAAGTGCCGTCTCCGCAACGAAGGTTGGCTGCAAAGTATCTCCAACATCTCCTGTCTCTTGTCTTGGTGGTGCACTCTGCTAGACTGTAATTTGTCCATCGTGTAATGATATTACTGCTGCTTGGTAAACTGTGAGTTTGGTGGTAGTTGATATTTCCCTTATGTGCCATACATATTTTTCCCAGTCTTCCAAATGTGGCATTAGCTTTCGCTATTTTGTTGTTTACCTCAGTGTCAATGTTTACTGCCTGTGAGATTGTTACCAATGTAGGTAAAATTATTTACTTTTGTAAGTTCTTCTTTGATCTTTCTATAGATATTTAAATGCGGATTGTTTTGTAAGGGTTTAAACATGATTTCTGATTTATTTATATTGATGGTGAAGCCAAAAGTTGTCGCAGGCTTTAGAAAATTGGTGTATGGTGAACTGCATACTGCCTGCATAATCAGCATACGGTGCGCGGTCACCTGCATGGAGGAGCTCCCGGACCATTGTGTCTTGCACCTTAGTTTTTGCTTGCAAACAACGAAGATTGAAAAGTTAACCACCTGTTCTGTATTTTATTTGTATGCTTGTTAAGTCACGTGATCCGGATGTGTCTGTTAGCATGGCAGAAAACATCAGGCTGAACAGTGTTGGAGCAAGAACGCAACCTTATTTGACCCCATGTGTTACAGGAAAGGATGGTCATGACACTATCACTGATAACAACGGTCATCATGGAAATGCCGCACGATGTGGATACATTGGGGGGGGGGACTACATGTGGCGAGTACTTTCCACATCATATTTCTTTTCACTGTATAAAATGCCTTTGTGAGGTCTACAAATATGAACAGTTCCCTTTGGACGTAGACTTTTTCTTGAAGTAGAAAAAGAAACTGAAGATTGGTTGCCAAAATAATTCAATAAAGCAACCTAGTAACAAAATACACGGTTTTTTTATTGAGATCTTTTGGTAACAAAAATACCTACTTCTGTTCATTTTGATATTTGCCTTGTATTACCTCAGCAACCCATTTCCAGTTTCGGGCTGTTACACGGCCAAAAAAATTCTTCATGTACACGACGCGGCGACAGCTTTGGCAAAGCGGCCTTTATTTCCACAGCCTTAAAAGCCTCCCTGCACTCTTTAACAGGAAAACATACAGTAACGAAAAGAAAGAAAGTTACCCCACACCGGTTATTTCATTTCTTGAACATTGGTTGCTTTAGTCATTGTTTGTGTCCCCAACCAACGAGACTCACAGACACATTCGGTTATGCAAGATGATAACCACTTCGTGTTATCAGTATGCGCAACGCAGTGTTTTTTAAATCTTGGCTTATCCGATTTCAACAAGCAGGAAATTATAGAGAAGGACTTGTAATACACGAAGCTCATACATCTTCTAGTCTTCTAGGTACACTAGTGAAAATGTGTTCCAAGGACGGGATATCCTGGTAAAGCTTGTTTCACAGCTGACTGGCTTTGTGCAGTTGATGCTTATCCTTTAGTGTGTGTGTGTGTGTGTATATATATATATATATATATATATATATATATATATATATATATATATATATATATATATATATATATATATATATACAGGTGTGCTATTCCCTGCTTCTATCCATTGTTATGGTTTTCAAATCTTCCAGATTCTCAAAGACACTAAATGTGATGAATGAGTGGTTGGAGGTTTACTTTATTGAGGTTTACTTCATTGTAACATATAATTTATTGTAACATACTTTAATATGACATTAGGTATTAGGTATGAGGTCTGTTGATTAGCATCTTCGCACACCGGACAAGTCCATAGGTGCTCCGATCTCCGCTTCAGTAAATTTCTCAGGGTATAACGGGTGATGGTTCCAGTTTTATGTTGGTTTACTACTCTTTGTGAAATCGTTGTCAGGGGTTCTCTACGGGCCACGCCCATCTTCGCTCCCAATTCTCGCATTCTTGATATTGACTCATGCTCATTGAACTCAAAATTCTCTGATAGTGAGGACTCACGAAGAGCAGTGAGTATGTCTGCTCTGTCCATAGGCTGACCGTCTGTTGTGGTGGCGAGACTAGCTAATTTGTCGACTCGTTCATTTCCCTCCACGCCCGCATGTCCGGGGACAAAAATAAGCGTGAGTTTTCGTAGTGATGCCCGCAATTTAGCTCTCTCCAATGACTCCGCCCATTTCCTAATACATCACCTGTTTTGACTTTCTGAATCATATTCAGTAAATCACTTAGTGACATAATTTATTGTAACATGCTTTAAAGTGACATAATTTGTCAAGACATGCTTTACTGTGACATAATTTATTGTGAGATACTTTACTGACATATGCTCTATTGTGACATAATGTATTGTGCTATACTTGATTGTTTTACTATGATTATATCAGGGGATCTATTGACTCCTAATGGATGTCTCATAATGATAGTCACTTGAAACAATTGGGTTAAATATAACTGTTGTATCCTACATTTCAAGACACGGATATCTAGACACATTAGCACAGGTCAGGCTTTGACTTCTCATTAAGAGGTGGTTGGGGGGGGGGGGTATTTTTCCTTTGGGATATTTAGATTTTGAAACAATTATTAGGAGAAATAGCTAGAAACATATCCTTCTCTAATAGCATTTTGAACTGTAGTGTCACCGATCTTGTAGTTCATGTAGTGTCACCGATCTTGTAGTTCATGTAGTGTCACCGATCTTGTAGTTCATGTAGTGTCACCGATCTTGTAGTTCATGTAGTGTCACCGATCCTGTAGTTCATGTAGTGTCACCGATCTTGTAGTTCATGTAGTGTCACCGATCCTGTAGTTCATGTAGTGTCACCGATCTTGTAGTTCATGTAGTGTCACCGATCTTGTAGTTCATGTAGTGTCACCGATCCTGTAGTTCATGTAGTGTCACCGATCTTGTAGTTCATGTAGTGTCACCGATCTTGATATGAGATCACGTAGTGTCACTGAAATAACCCATTGAATCAGGACAAATGACCCATTGTATCAGGACAAATAACCTATTGAATCAGGTAAGGCAAGAAATACGGCGTGTGGTATGAACACGCAGAATATGCTAGAGAACTTGTTAAATAATATAAGGTAAATATCAGAAATTCTTTTTTCATGTAAATAACCGACCCTTTCTGTGACTCATGCTGTTTACCCTTTCGTACATCTAAATGTATATGGTTAAGATCTAATGTTTTACAATTACCAAAGACATAATGTGCTGTAATGTGTGAGTGTTTGTGTGTGTGAACAGCTGATATATAATGCATGTGTGTGTGTGTGTGTTTGTGTGTGTAGAAATGATTGAGATAGAATACATGTGTACGAGCATAACTTCTGAGATACAATGAACGTGTGTGTGCCTATGTGTATGTGAACATGATTGAGATATACTGCAGTAGTGTGTATGTGAACATGATTGAGATATACTGCAGTAGTGTGTATGTGAACATGATTGAGGTATACTGCAGTAGTGTGTATGTGAACATGATTGAGGTATAGTTGCAGCAGTGTGTATGTGAACATGATTGAGGTATAATTGCAGTAGTGTGTATGTGAACATGATTGAGGTTTAGTGTAATAGTGTGTATGTGCACATAATTGAGGTATAATTGCAGTAGTGTGTATGTGAACATGATTGAGGTATAATTGCAGTAGTGTGTATGTGAACATGATTGAGGTATAGTATAGTAGTGTGTATGTGAACATGATTGAGGTATAGTGGTAGTAGTGTTTTGTGAACAAAGTTGTAATATAATGCACGCAATGCGCGTGTGCAACTGCCAGATAGTGTGTGCTTGTCTGATAACAACTGACAAATATAACGCTCGTGTGTGACGTGTATGAGATGATAGCTCATAGAGGGCTAGAGAGAAATGAGTGTGTCAGTGTCACTCAAAGAGAGAGAGAGAGAGAGAGAGAGAGAGAGAGGAGAGACCAGAACGCGTTTAATTGAGAAAATTATACTCGTAGTGAGAAGCGCCTACAATGAGTGTATGCTATCAGTTACTCTGTGTAGGAGTAATATATTTATTGCCAGACCCGTAGAAAATAAAGGGAGGGGTGATTATCCCCCAAAATCTCCCCTTTGCAATTTTCACGAAAAGGTAATCCAATTGTACATTAAAAAAGTGGCGATCTGATATCGGAAAAATTCGATGTTTTTTTTTTAGGTAACCCCCCAATCCTACTCTGTAACATATATCACCGGCCCTGTCTATTGTGAAGAGAATAGAAAATAAAAAGAGTGAATTATGTGTGTTGTCTATTAGAGAACAAAAGTGAATGAGCACATAATGTATTATTGTAACTGTTACATGATTCTAGGCACATTATCTTGTAGTTTGCCATTGCTTTCAGGAGGAAATCCGATTATTGAGTAGCACACAAAGATAACATATTCATATCATATGCCTTTTATTTATACCGGAAACGCACACGCCAGTCCTAGTGCTAGGATGTTATTCTGAGCAAATACGTCTTTATAGAAGCGAAGCATGAACAGTAAACAAAAGTACCCATGATAAGCTGGAGACAACTCAGATGTGGTATTCAAGAAGAATGATTAAAACTCCATGGACAGCCAAGAAATCTAATGTTCTCAGTTCTGAAGTAGACAATCAAGATTTTTAGAGCACGTGATAAGGAATGTAAAACTTGAACATTTAGTAACCACCGGAAAGATCATGGGGAAAAGAGACAGAGGAAGACAAAGAAAGAAATTTCAGGATTGGTTGTCACAGTGGTACAAAAAGAAGCCACCAACTGAACTTATTAACAGCACAAGAGATAAAGCGATGTGGAGAACCATGATCGTCCATGCAGCTAGGCATGTCACTTGATTGATTGATTGATTGATTGTTTATTGTGTCACCTAACAGAAATTGTTAATAATAAATCCTTCTCCTTAATAGTCTTGACTGTTATCTAAGCTGCTCTGATGTGATGCCTGATTTCCATTTGCTGGTGACATAAAGTTTTCGGTGACATAAAGTATTCGGTGACATAAAGTATTCGGTGACAAAGTATTCGGTGACATAAAGTATTCGGTAACATAAAGTATTTGGTGACATAAAGTATTCAGTGACATAAACTATTCGGTGACATAAAGTGTACACGGACGGGGCAACCGTCCTCACCACCGATGCGCATGGACATTTATTGCCAGATCAAAAGGAAGAACAGTGCACGAAGCCAGAGGTGCCTTTACCGCAGCAACTTGCAGTCTAACAATGGAAGCATTCGGCATAATTCAGGCACTTAACTGGCTGGAATCGCAATGCGTGCATACTAAGTGACTCAATGAACATTATTCAGAAAGTCAAAACAGTTGATGTACGTAGGGAATGGGTGGAATCATTGGAGAGAGCAAAAATGCAGACATCACTAACAAAACTCACGCTTATCTTTGTTCCCGGACACGAGGGCTTGGAGCGAAACGAACGGGCCGAAAAATTAGCTTATGTCGCCACCACAACAGATGGTCAGCCTATGGACCGAGCAGACATACTCATTGCTCTTCATGAATCCTCACAATCAGAGGATTTTGAGATGAATGAGCACGAGTCAATATCGAGAATGCGCCAATTAGGAGTTAAGATGGGCGTGGCCCGTAGAGAACACCTGACAAAGATTACAAAAAGAGCAGTGATCCAACATAAAACCGGAACCATCAGCCGTTAAACTCTGAGAGATTTATTGAAACGGAGATATGAGCACCTATGGATGTATCCGGTGTGCGAAGAGGATAATCAACATACCTAATACATAATAACGTATTCACAAATTGACCAATAGTTAGTGTCATGGTCCAAGATAATTATCTAAGATTTGGGATCATTTTGCAAGATTATTATAGAGAAGGCTTGGTAAATAATAGCAGAAAATTGTCCACGAGAGATTTCACGAGAGAGATATCAGACAGCGCAGTCATTTGCCAAAGGATAATTGAGAGTAAGTTGTATTAAACATCCTGAAATGTTTACCGCTAGAACCTAAAAAATAGCGAATATAATAACAAATATATGACCTGCCACGCACGTCGTGACTAAGGTGTACTTGGGGGGGGGGGGGTGGGGTGGAGATAGTTCTCCATTTATAGAAATAGGCAAATTTTTATGATTCGAGGGCAGGATTCACAAATACACGACTGATTGCAAACAGGACCAAATACATTTTTTAACCTAATATCTTAACGACACATGCAATCTTATTATTATAGAGTGAATATTGAGCTCAGAATATGAACAATGGATTACGAAAGGAACAGTAATAATACACAAGTGTCAACCTTTGCCTGAAGGAGTGAAGGCTGCTAGTTTCCAGAACCGTATCATATTACTTAATATTCATTACAATGTTATTAACTTATGTACATTTACAAGTCACGTGATTCTACACCTGACTCTAAATTAAGCATTTGGATTATTTCTTTTTTCGAACACTATGGGTTGGCAGTCATGATTTTCGTTGAGGACTGGCGGACCATGTAATTTGGGAAGGTGCACCCGATTCTATTCCAGGGGCCTTAGGATTATGACCTATGTTTAATCCAGATTTGGCATTTCTCAGGATCAATATATAGATTTCCATAATATGGGCAGATAAACGATTGTTTCTTTAATTGATTCGTACTCTGATTTGAAATTTGTAGAATGTACACCGATATCTATAGATTTCTTGAATGTGCCTTCGTTATTCTACATATCATTCTACATAAAATTCTACATACTATTCCACATAACATTCTACATAAATGCATTCATCAACATTTCTCACTTACCATATAGCCCAATACGCGTGGATGCTGATCCAGCGGTCTACGGGTTCGTGCCCTTTGACCCAGCGAAATACACGTCAATGATGTAAATAAAGTACTAGTTTACTATGTGTTCTACCTAGTGCCTCTCAGTTAACAGCATAAGAATCACTGTCATAAATATATAAAACTAAAGTAGGCCTCACATAAAGAGTAAAAGTACGACTTGTTGACAACACGATCTGTGTCTATAAATATGTCAGCATGCTTGTCAATAAGAAGATAAAACAGACCTTATGTTACATAACGGCGTGACTGCTCTCTTTTTCTTCATGCGACTTATGGACATTTTCTCACATTATATGCCCTATTTTCTGAAGAGTTTATTACTGATGCAAATGTTCAGTTTCCGGTACATACGAGTCTATAATCAGCATACTCAACGCAGAAATGACCAGATGTTACATATTTCTTGTCATGAAAAGAGCACTAACTTTAAACTACACGCGGGACGGTGTCGATTTACAGTCCACCACTAAAGTCGACATGTTACCTACCCCGGATTGTATATACATGCTCTGAAGGAATCTCCATCAAATTGGTTTCGTCTATAAGGATGTCCAGCACCGACAGTTTATTCAAGAAACAACATTAGAAGACACACTGACAGTTTATTCAAGAAACAACATTAGAAGACACACTGACAGTTTATTCAAGAAACAACATTAGAAGACACACCGACAGTTTATTCAAGAAACAACATTAGAAGACACACCAACATTTTATTCAAGAAACAAAATTAGAAGACACACTGACAGTTTATTCAAGAAACAACATTAGAAGACACACCAACATTTTATTCAAGAAACAACATTAGAAGACACACTGACAGTTTATTCAAGAAACAACATTAGAAGACACACTGACAGTTTATTCAAGAAACAACATGAGAAGACACACCGACAGTTTATTCAAGAAACAACATTAGAAGACACACCAACAGTTTATTCAAGAAACAACATTAGAAGACACACTGACAGTTTATTCAAGAAACAACATTAGAAGACACACTGACAGTTTATTCAAGAAACAACATTAGAAGACACACTGACAGTTTATTCAAGAAACAACATTAGAAGACACACTGCCAGTTTATTCAAGAAACAGCATTAGAAGAAACACTGACAGTTTATTCAAGAAACAGCATTAGAAGACACACTGACAGTTTATTCAAGAAACAACATTAGAAGAAACACTGACAGTTTATTCAAGAAACAGCATTAGAAGACACACTGACAGTTTATTCAAGAAACAGCATTAGAAGACACACCAACAGTTTATTCAAGAAACAACACTAGAAGACACACCAACAGTTTATTCAAGAAACAACACTAGAAGACACACTGACAGTTTATTCAAGAAACACCATTAGAAGACACACTGACAGTTTATTCAAGAAACAACATTAGAAGACACACCGACAGTTTATTCAAGAAACAACATTAGAAGACACACTGACAGTTTATTCAAGAAACAAAATTAGAAGACACACTGACAGTTTATTCAAGAAACAACATTAGAAGACACACTGACAGTTTATTCAAGAAACACCATTAGAAGACACACTGACAGTTTATTCAAGAAACAACATTAGAAGACACACTGACAGTTTATTCAAGAAACAACATTAGAAGACACACCAACAGTATATTCAAGAAACAACATTAGAAGACACACTGACAGTTTATTCAAGAAACAACATTAGAAGACACACCTACAGTTTATTCAAGAAATAATACTAGAAGACACACCGAAAGCTGAACACACGCTCTGTAATGCAGTGCCGAGGCGTGACCTTTGAACAGCCATCATATCCAACTCCACACGCCATGAACTGTAAGATCAACATAATCATTGCTCCAGAGTTCAGTAACAGTCAAACACAACAATTCAGCACTTTCCAGGGATGTATTTTAAACCATATGTCAAAATTTCCCACTATACATAGTTAATGCTATGAGGATCGGTGGCAGATTTGTTCATATCCAAGTATACCTAGTTAATGCTCTATATCCCAATATACAAGTCAAGGATATTGGGACCGGTGACAGATATGTTCATATGCCAATATACCTAGTTAAGGCTACGGGGATCGGTAGCAGATTTGTTCATATCCCAATATAACTAGTTAAGGCTATGGGGATTGGTGGCATATTTGTTCATATCGCAAAGAAATAGTTCCGAGTATCACAACTCTAGGCAAGCAACTTGTATGACCAATCGTGTAAAAATATCCCACAGATGAGATTTGTACGAGATGTTGATTTGGTTACATCAGGTTTCTGGGAGTGTGACATAATAAAGATGTCGAAGACTCTAGGACATGTGCAAATTAAAAAAAAAACCTGTCATTTAGATGTGTGTTGGTAGATTTTAATCCGCCTGGCAGATCATGCTCTAGGGCAGCGCATGCTGTACCTTTAGATCAGCTTTTGCAGACCATGTTCTAGGATATAACATATAGTAACTTTAGATCAGCCTGGCGGGCCACAGAGAAGGCATGGCGGTCTTTATTTGACCAGTGGACCGTATTTTGCACACTGTTGTTCTAAATGAATTTCAGAAACTAGATGTAACGAATGGTCATCATCACTAGTCATGGGCAAACAATATTACCAAGCGAATAGTTAACACACAGCCTGATGCATGTCAACCAAAGAACACTGTAAACATCCGCCCGCTTTAACTATAGACATAGGCAGAAGAGGCTGAGGAAGAGTGAGTATGATGTTGAACGTATGTACAATGTATTACAGAATATACTAAAAAAAAACAATTTCAGAACACTATTGATACAATGTATATATATATACATATGGAATTGATATATATAGTCCCGGGTTCAATCCACAATTGGGACAAGGATTTTGTTTTTCGGACTTGCAATAAAAAGGCTTCCTAAACACATCGCGACGGCAGATATGACAAATCGGTCTTTATTTCCACAGCGAAAAAAAACTCCATGCACTCGTTTAACAGGAAAACACGAAGTAATGAAAGTTTGGAAATTGAGTAATATATAGGTTAGAGAAGAGCAAGCCAGCTTTAGACTAACCGTTCGTGTGTATACCACATCTTTACTTTTAGAAATGTTATAGAAAATTCAATTGAATACCATACTCCTTTATTAATTAAATTTATATACTTCCATAAGGCATTCGACAGTGTAGGTCTACCTACACTATGGGGAAATACTTCAGATCTATGGTTCCAAATAAAATATATAAACGTCATAAAAGCCCTTCACCAAGAAGTAACCTATTGTGTAAGAACAGAAGCAGGAAATTAAGAATGGTTAAATGTCGACATAGGAGTGAAACAGGGTTGCGTATTATCGCCAGTGCCATCTGGAATAGTCATCGATTGGATCATGCGTAAAACCATTCAAGATGAAAAAGCGGGCATCAAATGGCTCAAAAACAACACTTTAACTGAACTTGCTTTTGCAGATGACATCACAATCTTAAACTCTACTCATCAACAAACACAAGATATAACTAACAAACTATGCATACTCGCAGATCAAACTGGCCTCCAGATCAACTCATTCAAAATAAAAATAATGGATCTTACAAATTCAACAAATAACATCTCAATTAACAACCAAATACTGGAAAAACGTCTCCAACTTTAATTACTTGGGCAGCTATTGTTTGTTCACGGAGAATCAATGAAAGAAATAAATACACGCCACGCAGTTGCAGCTAGCACATTCACTAAACTAACTAATATCTGAAAATAACACTAGAAAAAACACCAAGCTATTCAATTTCTGTAATATCTCAGTAGTAACGTATGGAAGTGAAAGCAGGAAATCAACTCAAATAACAGACCAAAATATTAAACAATCTAGAAAACAAATATCTCAGGAAACTGATGAACATAAAAGGGAACGATTTTCTCACAAATAGTGATTTAAGAACCAAAACACATCAAGAAAATGTTTCAAACATCATAAGAAAAGGCACAAGTAGATGGGTCACGTTTTAAGACTAGATGAAAACAGAATAAATCAACAAGCCATTATGTTGACACCTGAGGGTAAAAAAAAACGAAGAAGATCTAAAGCAACCCTAAAAAACATCATACTTAAAGAAGGGGAAATAACAGACTGCAAGACCATACAACAAATACTAAAACTGCAGGCAGCGCTCCACAGAACATGGAGAATCAAAGCCTCTGCCCTATGTGCCGCCTGTTGCACGAAAGGAACAAATAAACTAACTAATATATAAGAATATATGCAAGTGAGTGCAGTGAATAAGTTAATCATTTATTGTATGATATAAGGACAAAACATTTAAAGACACACAATTTTCGACACACAACTTTCAACTCATCGAAGCAATGTTTCAATTTAGTAACTACAAAACAAATCCCGACTCTCCCGGAGACTTATTTATATTTTCCTGTTAGAAAATCACGCAATATCTCAGTATGCGGGTTCATAGATACCGAATGTATTAATAAACTAATCTGGTGAAAGCAACAATGTATTCCAGAAATGATCATTCTATACAAGGGAGAGATGATTTTCTGCATCTTTGACTTCTATACTACGCCCACGAATTCATTAGTAATTTTTATTCTAGGATGCACTTTCTCTAATTACGTCTTGCACTGAGAAATAATTCAATAAATGTTTGTGTTCTGTTTTTGATCCAAGACATGTTTTCTGTGCTGTTTACAGAATAATTCCTTATAATATGAGAATAGTTGACATTAACACAAGTTAAACATTAATAAATTTAGTTCAAACTAAAATAATGTTCCATTTGATTAACCAGTGAAATAACACCTGAGGGAATAACTCCACTTTTATTCTGTCGTTTTAATGAGATCTTAAATAGCTCTATGTCTGGTTACATCAGTGGTTCTAACCCATTTTTCGCGTGGTCCCCGTTTTAGGAAATTCTTACTTTCGTTCAAATTTTGTCGACCACCACCAGGACTCATTACTATATGTCATTTAATATCCTTAAACATTGTCACCTTTTATGACACCCAACTATACAGGTGGCCCCCAAAAGGTACTTTTTTTAGTGGCATATTGCTCTTCGAAATCACTGTGGTTCCTTGAGGGCCAATGTGATTTATCTAGCAATGCTCAGACCCAGTTGAGAATCACTGGGTCAGAGCATTGTTTCTAAACGTGACGCAGCCGCCTCCACGTGAGATTTTTAGAAACAGCGTAGGTTGTGTTATGCTGTCAAAGTTATTGTATGGCAATTATGCATGTTTGATGTCCAATGGCTTGTACAGAACTAACTGTAGAAGGACATATGTAATACTAGAGTTAATACTCGGCGTTGCCTGGGCGAAAATATGAAAATATTAGTATTACGAAACATATAAGTAGCACAATGATGATAATGATATCTTAACAACATAAAATGATGTTTAGAGTTGCTACGAAACAAACATAAATTTAATAGAAAAGAACAGACGCGAATTATTTTTCTAATACACCGGCGATTTTGATCTATTTTTTAAGTTTCTACAAATTAAAAATAGCAAGAAAGTCACTGTATCTGGGATAGAACACATAATATTCATAGTAAAAAAAGTTCAAATTCCGTACGTGCAACAGAGCTAATGTGGATAGATAACAAAGGGAAAAGTAGCTGTTATATTTAAATGCTGTTGTACTCTCATCAGAGCCGCTATTGACGACCAATGGATTTGATTTTGAGAACAGAAAGGCAGATGTGAAAGTTTTATGTCATCTCATGAAGACAACTGTATAAACGACATTAGCAGATATGAAAATATAAAGAATAGTAAACCTGTTGAAACAGAGTTCTCATCGAATGAGTTGAGAAATAACATTATTATTTCTAGATTTACCTTGACATTTGTTTATTTGAGCTTTGTACAATGTAAGATAAAATGTTATCGAATTATATTAATGAGCAACTGGACACTGATCAACAACATTTAAAATGTTTTTCGATCGTCAACGATTTTCTATTTTACGTAAATTATAACCGTTCCAAATTTTGTCCGTATCCGTTATGTAGTGTTGGAGACTATATAGAACAACAAAGACGGAGGTGTTCATTTATATATATGACACGAAACAACATTAGAAGACACACTGACAGTTTATTCAAGAAACATATATATATATATATATATATATATATATATATATATATATATATATATATATATATATATATATATATATATATATATATATATATATATATATATATATAAATAAGACAAATCAGCAGTACAGGAAAACTACCCGACGGTCTGATTATTAAGCGAGGGTTGGAACAAAACACAGAGATTTTAATCTTTAATTTAGCTGGTACATGACTTTTCATATCACACTTTATTGTTCAATTTTGCAGATCGATGAATCTAAAACTGTGGTGGTATTTGTTACTCTAACATCGGGGAAATGTGCACACGAGGGGTTCGGTGTTCTGGAAGCGGTGCCATTTAAATTATGACAATCCTAAAAATGAGCCTCTAGCACAATTACTGCTGATAATTACTGCAGATAATTACTGCTGATAAAAACTAGATTGGAAGATTTTTAATATATGTATGTCATGTGACGTATTCTCTCCTGAATGTTGTCTTCACAATGAACTCACTGAACCCCTCTGTTTTGAGCCATGCGGCTTACATTTTCCAACGACGTATTCATGCTATCTTTATTGTTGTCAGTCCATCGTCTTCTTGGTCTGCCTTTCTTCCATCTCCTATGTGCTCTGCCCTCCATTATTTGTCTTTCTAAACAGTTGTGTCTCTTTTTATGACCAAACAGGTGTAGTTTTATTTTTTACTTTTGTGTTTAGTAACCAACACTCTGGCATCTTCAATGTGTTTATAATACCTGAATATCTCTCTTTTTTTCCTTCTATGATATTCTACGTATCTTTCTCTAGCATTTCATCTCATAGGCGTTGGTCTTCTTTGCCGCTGTTTAACGTAGTGTCCATACTTCGCAGCCGTAATTTCAAGGAATTCATTGCACTTTTCTCTAGGATTAATATATAGAATCGAATATATATATTGGTGGATTCGAAATATACCGAAGCTCAATTTTATAATTTTCCAATTATACCTTTACACACATCATTTGTGATATATATATATATATATATATATATATATATATATATATACATATCAACTTAAAAGTGGTGTGTGTAGAGGATTTACTTCTTTGCACTCAGGTTTTCATATATCTAATTTACTGTGCAGAAAACACAGGTGTTCGAGGAAATGACAGCGCAAACAGACTTGTATCCAAGGCACCAATAATCGGACGTTGACAATAGATACGGGTGATGTTTTGTAACTTCTTTATTAGCGCCTGATGGAGGCTGACATCGCGATTGATGAAGCATGGAGTTTGAGATTTGAGGAATTGAGTATTAATTGTGAAGTTAGTATATTTGCGAGGCAGAGTTAGGAGCGTGGTCAACCAGGCCAGCCACGGGAACTGTCAGTATGCACCCTTTCGCCATTCACTATGGGAAAGTTAGCATAGATGGGTTTCCCTGGAGTGCATTTATGTTGGTTAATGACGATTAATGAAAAACCTTTGTCTCTCTCAACAAGAGCAACAAGTAACTTGCCGACAATTCACACTAAGGTTGTTCACACAAAGCAAACACAATAAGACCAATAAAAACATTAAACAAGTAAAATAACGTAATATGTTTAAGGATGCTAATATTAAATGAGTCCACATGACTGTACAAAAGACAAGGGACTCGCCTACAGAGCACAAGAAAATAATATAAAAAAGTAACGCATCTTTTGTCCAAGCAACGATTGACTATCTTTTTCTCGCCTTTTTGACCTGTATTTCCACGGATCAGCATAGCTGACGATGAACCACGGATCTCTAGATACAAGGACATGCTTCGAGATTTGCAACGTCACGGTGATGGTTGTAAACACAAAATTGCTGGGAGTTCCACTTACAAGTGGCAATATAGAGATGCATAACTCGTAATTCCTGGATAACTAGAAAAAAAGTAAAACAAGCTAAGTTATGAACTAGATTTACTGCATACGGTTTTCCCAAAAAATGATCTACTGGCCAGTGAGTGGTCGATCAGAAACCACCTGACTAGGCTGCATATATTTACTCAAGTGTGAGGGCTTTATTCCTCTTCGTGATCCCTGGTACCCTACAGCCTGATTGGTTTGGTAAACCACTGAATATTCTTTTTTTCAAACCACGAGTAAGCGGTGATCTAGAAACCCGGGTTTGCTGGTAAAATGCTTGGCAATCTAAACAGACTTACAGACCTTTCCAATTCTGCCATCTATTCGTAATACTGGACAGACGTGATAGTAATCACCAGTATAGGTTGAACCCGTGACTTTTTAATAACGAGGCAACATACTAGTAAACCAGATAATACTTAAAAAACTTTCGTTACTGCATTTTTTCCTCGTGTTGGAGTGCAGGGAGGCTTTCTATGGGCTGTGGAGATAAAGACCGCTTTACCATAGCAGATGCCGCGACATGTACAGGAAAGATTTTGATTGTACCTCCGAAAGAAAAAAATTCATGTCCCAACCGTATATTGGACCCGGGACCTCAAGAGTCTGAGAACGACGTTCTAACCACACGGCCATGCGCTCCAGTTAATACTGTATTCTCAAAACTAAGATATGATTGTGTAAACGTACTGTAAAGTTATACAACGAGTTTACAAGAAACAGTAACAAAATTGCATAATATTTACTGAGTTTGTCATTACTGAGTTTGCCATTACTGAGAATGTGGCGTTACAACAATGTATGGAATTTAACATGTCGTCTCATCATGACATGACACATTCTTTCCAGAATTTTGTCATTGCAATTGATGTCCTGATTCCGACTCTGTGCTGTGTCAATCTGCCTGCCTCATCCAATGATAACTTCATACAATCTTTAATGTCATCCGTCCATCTTCTAGGTCTAACTTTGTTTTTTTTTTTACATTCCTCAATTCTACCTTCTAAAATGCGACTTTCCATGTGTTTTTTTATGTCAGAAATATTTAAGTTTTCTATGTAAAATTGTATTCACCAGTCATGCTTCTTCTATATTCAGCATACTCAAAACCTCACAGTTCTTTATCTTTTCTGTCCAGGACATTTTTACATACCATCTGCTGGGTTCATGTATATGGCAAGTGATATGTGAATTTGATGTAGAAAAGTAGGGTGGTGGGGTGTTCACACAAGTAATTCTTAAATACTTCAAGCAAAAATGTCGTAATTCATAAAGAAAACACTGAACAGCGAGTATAATGTTATGACCAAAATAGACTAAATCTATGTTTTTATCAGAATAGACTAAATCTATGTTTTTATCAGAATAGACTAAATCTATGTTTTTATGAGAATAGACTAAATCTATGTTTTTATCAGAATAGACTAAATCTATGTTTTTATCAGAATAAACAAAATCTATGTTTTTATCAAAATAGACTAAATCTATGTTTCGATAAAAAGAGTTTAAATGTATGTTTTGACTAAAATAGACTACATCGATGGTTTGACAAGATTAGACTAAAACGCTGTTCTGTCTAAAATAGACTAAATCAATGTTCTGACCAAGATAGATTACATTGATGTTCTGACAAAAAATAGGCTAAATTTACGTTTTTACCAAATTACTTAATCTATGTTTTGACCAAAAATATGGTAAAACATGTCTTAAGAAAAGTCTAGTGAAGACTTATTAAGAAGAAAAGTCTAGAATGGAGACCTGTTATGATGATGTCAAACATCTTGAGGAACTACAACAATTTGTACAACAACGGAATGATTCGGATATTCAGATATCTCAGATAAAAAGTTTTTGTGGAAGGTCAGGCAGTCTATTGGTACTATGTGTAAAAAGTCAATCAGTCTATTGGTACTAAGTGCAGAAAATCAATAAGTCTATTGGTACTAAGTGCAGAAAATGAATAGGTCCATTGGTACTGTGTCCAGAAAGTCAATCAGTCTATAGGTACAGTGTGCAGAAAGAGAATCAGTCTATTGGTACAGTATGCAGAAAGACAATCCGTCTATTGGTACAGTGTGCAGAAAGACAATCAGTCTATTGGTACAGTGTGCAGAAAGACAATCAGTCTTTTGGTACAGTGTGCAAAAAGACAATCAGTCTATTGGTACAGTATGCAGAAAGACAATCAGTCTATTGGTACAGTGTGCAGAAAGACAATCAGTCTATTGGTACAGTGTGCAGAAAGACAATCAGTCTATTGGTACAGTATGGAGAAAGACAATCAGTCTATTGATACAGTATGCAGAAAGACAATCAGTCTATTGGTACAGTGTGCAGAAAGACAATCAGTCTATTGGTACAGTATGCAGAAAGACAATCAGTCTATTGGTACAGTATGCAGAAAGACAATCAGTCTATTGGTACTGTGTGCAGAAAGACAATCAGTATATTGGTACAGTTTGCAGAAAGACAATCAGTCTATTGGTACAGTGTGCAAAAAGACAATCAGTCTATTGGTACAGTGTGCAGAAAGACAATCAGTCTATTGGTACAGTGTGCAGAAAGACAATCAGTCTATTGGTGCAGTGTGCAGAAAGACAATCAGTCTATTGGTACATTATGCAGAAAGACAATCAGTCTATTGGTACAGTATGCAGAAAGACAATCAGTCTATTGGTACAGTATGCAGAAAGACAATCAGTCTATTGGTGCAGTGTGCAGAAAGACAATCAGTCTATTGGTACATTATGCAGAAAGACAATCAGTCTATTGGTACTGTGTGCAGAAAATCCTTCTAGAATACTCGAGAAACTATATTTTGTTTGTGTACAGTTATAATTGAACAAATACATGAGTACAGTATTTCATCTCATTTTGGTTACATATAAAACTAAGTTTTCTATTTCCGATAAGGGTAATATCTATCTATTTCTCTATTGTCTGTTTTCTGCTTGTACTGTATGGCGTCGCAGGATTGAATGACGATTTGTTTTCGGGCTATTGCACGTGTGGTCGCTTGAAATGCAGTAATACTGTGGCGTGTCAGAACGTCAGTAACTCCTTCAATCCACCTTCTTCTTTGCCTTCTTTTTCATGTTGTTTCCATTTTCATGTTGTATGCTCTTGCCGCTGGCCAGTAAGAGTTCATTCTCATTAGGTGGCCGAACCATTTCAATCTCTGTTTTTCAATATATTTTACTACTGATGTCATTCCAATAGTTCTTGTAATCTCCTCATTTCTCACATGACCTCTTCTTGTTCTGTTTGCTGTTTGCTTTCGATATTTCATTTCACGTGTAATAAACTTTCTCTCTTGTTCTTTATTTAGTGTCAATGACTGACATTGAATAAAGAAAATTTAAAGTACTAAAATGTAGGTAGTTGACGCCGCTGATACCCAATAGATCCAATCTGATCCACGGACCGAAAAATATTGTTCAATTTGTCCTAAATTCTTCAGTTTTTACCGGTAATCAAAATCTTATAATGATAGTTATATAAGTTCGCTTTTATTTGGCAAAGAAAATAAACAACGTCTAGACTTAAGAAATGTCAATGTCTAGACCAACTAAACATACGGAACATTTATTGCTTAAGTTCATTGTGTCTTAATGACAACTACATGACCTCTGAACTTAGTTTTACCAGCAATGATAATGACAACAGTGACTTGTAACTTTTCATGGAAAAACAAAGGTAAACTAAGTCAGGGCCAAAGAGAGTGTACATTATTTATATTTACCAAAAAATAAATGTCAGTCACATTTACACAAAATCGGTCTGAGTCAGATTTTTTGCATTTTTGGCCGAAGAAAATCAACAATCAAGAAACGCTGTCTCATAATAAGAAAACTAATGTGCACATCAACTTCAGGATTGTACTTAGAACTTGATTGAAAATGTCAGCAGTAGAGACATATAAATCAAGAAAGACATTATCATGTAATGGATCTCCGGAGGATTCCCATCTCACTGGGTGCCTCATCTGAGAGAGTAAAACACTTTTCAGAAAGGTGATCTGAAGTTGAAAAATATAGTTCTTATTGTTACCATTGAGGACTAGTGCACTAGAAATTAACCAGGAAGAACAGAGATGTCTACGGCCACAGAGATGTATTTATATAGAATAATGTATTGTTTTTGTCCCACCATGAATATTTTGGTAGCTTCTGATCTAGCGTGCATTTTCTCATCATAATTCTGTGTCACTTTATATTTTATTCTCAAATAGTAAAGTAAAGTAAAGTAACCCATAGCATTTATTAATGTCGTAGAGGTGTCACATGTTAGCGATCTCACATTTCAGAGGCTCTGCAAATGAGGGTGGTAGCCATCTCCTCTCCCTCGTAGTCTTTACGTCCCGGATTAATCCGGTGCCAATTTAAGGATGGGTCGACATAGGAGCCGTTGCGATCTGAAAAACATTTCCGCCTCAACTATTCTCATATATTATACCACGAAAAGTTAAGAAAAATAATGAGGAAATACTCAGATTAATACATAGATAACTTCACAGAAACATCAAACAATAATGCCGAGATACTCATATTATATTCATACATAGATAATTTACATCACAGGAACATCAAATGAACATCATAGGAACATCAATACATAGATAGATTTTTTCTTTTTAAAATTGTGTTTGCGCTTTAAATATGTTTTCTCTAAAAAAATTAAGCGATAAGGACAGAAAAATACATTACGGAACAAAATGAAAGCGTCTTAGCGGCAATTCGCAAGAGTACATGAAAATTGATTACCAATGACGGCAGATAAACGGGCAAACGGTTTAACCAGACTGCAAGAGTGCAGTAGCAGATGATATGGTCGGTATAGAAGAAAATGTTATACATTCATTATATAGGCAGAGTTATACCATTTGGCGAATGTTGAATACAGAATGTTAAGTTTAATCGGTGTGTTGAATGTTGAACTCAGAATGCTAAGTTTAATCGGTGTGTTGAATGTTGAACTCAGAATGCTAAGTTTAATCGGTGTGGCGAATGTTGAACTCAGAATGCTAAGTTTAATCGGTGTGGCGAATGTTGAACTCAGAATGCTAAGTTTAATCGGTGTGGCGAATGTTGAACTCAGAATGCTAAGTTTAATTGGTGTGTTGAATGTTGAACTCAGAATGCTAAGTTTAATCGGTGTGGCGAATGTTGAACTCAGAATGCTAAGTTTAATCGGTGTGGCGAATGTTGAACTCAGAATGCTAAGTTTAATCGGTGTGTTGAATGTTGAACTCAGAATGCTAAGTTTAATCGGTGTGGCGAATGTTGAACTCAGAATGTTAAGTTTAATCGGTGTGGCGAATGTTGAACTCAGAATGTTAAGTTTAATCGGTGTGGCGAATGTTGAACTCAGAATGTTAAGTTTAATCGGTGTGGCGAATGTTGAACTCAGAATGTTAAGTTTAATCGGTGTGTTGAATGTTGAACTCAGAATGCTAAGTTTAATCGGTGTGTTGAATGTTGAACTCAGAATGCTAAGTTTAATCGGTGTGGCGAATGTTGAACTCAGAATGCTAAGTTTAATCGGTGTGGCGAATGTTGAACTCAGAATGCTAAGTTTAATCGGTGTGGCGAATGTTGAACTCAGAATGCTAAGTTTAATTGGTGTGTTGAATGTTGAACTCAGAATGCTAAGTTTAATCGGTGTGGCGAATGTTGAACTCAGAATGCTAAGTTTAATCGGTGTGGCGAATGTTGAACTCAGAATGCTAAGTTTAATCGGTGTGTTGAATGTTGAACTCAGAATGCTAAGTTTAATCGGTGTGGCGAATGTTGAACTCAGAATGTTAAGTTTAATCGGTGTGGCGAATGTTGAACTCAGAATGTTAAGTTTAATCGGTGTGGCGAATGTTGAACTCAGAATGTTAAGTTTAATCGGTGTGGCGAATGTTGAACTCAGAATGCTAAGTTTAATCGGTGTGGCGAATGTTGAACTCAGAATTTTAAGTTTAATCGGTGTGGCGAATGTTGAACCCAGAATGTTAAGTTTAATCGGTGTGTTGAATGTTGAACCCAGAATGCTAAATATAATCGGTTTTGAATGTTGAATTCAGAATACTAAGTTTAATCGGTGTGGCAAATGTTTAACTCTGAATGCTAAGTTCAATCTATGTGGCGAAATGCTGCGTTTAATTTGTATAGCAAATATGAAACTAAATGATTATAGCGAATGTTAAGTTTAATCGGTATAGAGAATTTTGCTATATGGCGAGTGTTAAGTTTAATCCATGGGACTATTACTCAACTCAGTAAGTACTGCCTATGCTTGACTCACTGAGGCACATATATGGTTCAGTGACTAAAGATTATCTGTCTTATCACTGACAGATATGTATGCACATATTATTGACCGTAGCCGACATGTGTGTATTATTGAATTTTGTATTAGGATGTGTTACAGCGATCACTTTACTGTGAAGAATGATGTACACAGTGGAAAATAGTTTATTACTGTGGCTGTGGCTAAATAACAGATGACATATACGATGACATATACGATAGTTCTGGCTAAATGAAAGATGACATATACGATAGTTCTGGCTAAATAAAAGATGACATATACGATGACATATACGATAGTTCTGGCTAAATAAAAGATGATATATACGATAGTTCTGGCTAAATAAAAGATGACATATACGATAGTTCTTGCTAAATAAAAGATGACATATACGATAGTTCTGGCTAAATAAAAGATGATATATACGATAGTTCTGGCTAAATAAAAGATGACATATACGATGGTTCTGGCTAAATAAAAGATGACATATACGATGGTTCTGCTTGTTGCAAATTCGGAATCGTCTTCTCTCAATTGATCAAGATGGCATCCCATTTTAGCTCTCGTCTGTAACATAAAGGTCATATTATACTGAATGTTCTACATCCTATAGTGTTTCAAAATGTTTATGCCAAAGATGATTTCCTTACTCAACAACCCGTGGTTGCGTGCAACCATGATAAAGATGATTTTCTAAGTCAGCAACCCATGCTTGCATCCAACCCTGTCACAGATGATTGTCTAACTCAGCAACCGGTATTGCATGCAACCATGTCAGAGATGATTGTCTAACTCAGCAACCAATGCAATAACACATATTTTGTGCATGCGATCTACAAATTTTCATGCCCTATTCAATCCCATCTCACTCCACCAAAATAGAACTGGAACCATCAACCGTAACACCCTGAGAGATTTACAAAAGTGGAGATCTAGACATCAATGGACATTTTCGGTATTTGAAGACGATGATTAACATACCCAAACCTAAACCTAAATCTAAACCTAAATCTAAACCTAAATCTAAATCTAAACCTAAATCTAAACCTAAATCTAAACCTAAATCTAAACCTCCCACTGTTGTTATAATTTACAGTTCTACACATAACACAGTTTTCATATTTTCTTGTTACATTTATTTAAACGTTTTACCAGTTAGAAATAACGTATACCCGAACAATTTAATGTACAGTAATTGTATTATTGGATGACAGCTTAGGAAACATAAATCTATAACGGATTATCGGATTATCGTGCAAATGAATTCCAAAAATATATCTTAACACTCATTATCTGTAGTACCCGCCTGTACTGACAACTAGACACACTTTATGATTATTTTATTATTTAACATTGACTTTAGATTAGACATGTGTACACAGTGTCACGTAACAATAATACACAATAATACGTTAAGTTTCATTTTTAAGAAAAGTCATCTTCCTTGCGGTCGTGTTACTGTTGAAAATTGTATTTCTTGTGAACCTGCGAGATTTTCGTCTTTACGTACACAGTTATCGTATTCTCTCTAAAGGAAATAAACAAAATTGGCCCATCATACTTGTAGTCGAATAACTGTATAATTTCTCCATGTCCGAAAGTGTTCAAGCCTATCAACAATACGAGCTCCAACCCCCATCTAAAAAAATCATCCAGTCTAACCACCCACAGTTCTAATTCTGGCTGTAATCATAGCTGGAGTGGCACCATGCGATTATGGTAATTTGAATGAGTCAAAGGTGCAGATTTACAACCTACGCTAAAACAGTGGATACAGAGCTCTGGCGCCGATACAGTCAATACATCATGTCATTATCATATGCCGTGAATGGTAACGTAAGAGGTCTCTAATTTCCACATTATATCCTCAGTAATGTACCTCAGCACAGTAATGTACTTCAGCTCAGTACTGTATCTCAGCTCAGTACTGTACCTCAGCTCAGTACTGTACCTAAGCTCAATAATGTACCTCAGCTCAGTACTGTACCTAAGCTCAATAACGTACCTCAGCTCAGTACTGTACCTAAGCTCAATATTGTACCTCAGCTCAGTACTGTACCTCAGCTCAGTATTGTACCTCAGCTCAGTACTGTACCTCAGCTCAGAATTGTACCTCAGCTCAGTAATGTACCTCAGCTCAGTATTGTACCTCAGCTCAGTACTGTACCTCAGCTCAGTATTGTACCTCAGCTCAGTATTGTACCTCAGCTCAGTACTGTACCTAAGCTCAATAATGTACCTCAGCTCAGTATTGTACCTCAGCTCAGTATTGTACCTCAGCTCAGTATTGTACCTAAGCTCAATATTGTACCTCAGCTCAGTAATGTATCTCAGATCCACTGCCGACTTTCTTACATACCACGATGTTAAACTATCATGCCCCCCCCCCCCGCTACAAACGCTATCTTTTCCCCTCAAATTTTTCCTGTTGTTATTGTGAGGTCCGGAATATTACTTCCGGTAATAACTGGATTTCCTTCTGTCGGATGTCAAATTTTTAAAAAGTCATCTTGTTCATAACGTGTCGACGCAAAGGCATACGATCTTTATCACTCAAATCACACGCAACCTTCCTTTAACTCCCAAATGGATACATGCAGCCTTTATCACGCAAACCAAACGCAACCTCTCTTTAACTCCCTAATGGATACATGCAGCCTTTATCACGCAAACCAAACGCAACCTCTCTTTAACTCCCAAATGGATACATGCAGCCTTTATCACGCAAACCAAACGCAATCTCTCTTTAACTCCCTAATGTATACATGCAGCCTTTATCACGCAAACCAAACGCAATCTCTCTTTAACTCTCTAATGTATACATGCAGCCTTTATCACGCAAACCAAACGCAACCTCTCTTTAACTCCCTAATGGATACATGCAGCCTTTATCACGCAAACCAAACGCAACCTCTCTTTAACTCCCTAATGGATACATGCAGCCTTTATCACGCAAACCAAACGCAATCTCTCTTTAACTCCCTAATGTATACATGCAGCCTTTATCACGCAAACCAAACGCAATCTCTCTTTAACTCCCTAATGTATACATGCAGCCTTTATCACGCAAACCAAACGCAACCTCTCTTTAACTCCCTAATGGATACATGCAGCCTTTATCACGCAAACCAAACGCAACCTCTATTTAACTTCCTATTGAGATTCATGCATCCTTTATCACGCAAGCCAAACGCAACCTCTCTTTAACTTCCTATTGAGATAGATGCATCCTTTATCACGCAAGCCAAACGCAACCTCTCTTTAACTTCCTATTGAGATACATGCAGTATAGGCAAATACATTGTATCTAAACAATCCTCTTCTATAAAAATGAGCAAGTAATATGGACTGCCGTATGTTAAAATGGATCAGTAAATATCTGAGGGTATCAATCTCCCTTAGTACCTTCGTATTAGTTTTCTATCTGTTCATGAAATTCTCATTTTTCTTCTGAAGAAGACTCACATCTCTGTAGACTCTAGTTTCCTACTTATTTAAATTACCCATGGATTTTTTTCCATATGACAGAAGGAATCAATGCAGGATTGAATCGCTCTGTTCAGTACAAATTTTAACAAAGTGACCCATTGCTGATCTAATGGTGTAATTCAAAATTCTTTCTACCGCTAGTAAATGTTAAATTAATCATTAATGTTCTTGCATATTTCATTACATTTGTTATCGTCAGTTGTTGTCATATAATGTATTCTTTCCAGAACGTAATTCTTCCTGATAAATCTCCTAAATCTCCGCGGTCTCTGGGAAGTTGTCCCACCTCCTCTAACGACATGTGCGTGCACTCCTAAATATTGCTTGTCCTGCGACATCTTGGTCGACCGTAACATCTTCTGCCTTCTATCGCCACTCCAACAACACTCTTTCCATGCCATCGTGTCACTTCACATGGCCGAAAAATAATTTTAAAAAACACTATATTAAAAACTTCCTTTTTAATATAGTGTTTAACAGCCAGTCTTATTGACATTGGTTTTTCTTTAGCACGTCTTGGTTGGTCTTCCTTGCTGTCCATGTTATTCTAAGGACTCTTCTATAGCATGAAATTCTCTTGGCTCATTCTCATAATTGGTATTCTTGCATATTTCATTATATTTGTAATCAGTGTTCTTGCATATTTCATTATATTTGTAATCAGTGTTCTTGCATATTTCATTGCATCTGGTCTAATAGAAATATCATAAAAATATAAGTATGTGTCTCTGGTTTGACAAGTATGAACTGCGGTAAATAACTAACTGGTTAAAGAGCTATTAAAACCTGCATGATCAGCTAAATTATGTAACAATTCTCTGAGGTTGTAGCTAAATTAGGTTTTTCAAACTCTTTCAAGCACTGCAGCAACGATCCTAACTCATGGGAGCCCTTGATCGCTCAGTTTAGCACACCCAGATCACTGCTGGCATCACTAAATTTGAAAATGAAAGAACACTGTGGGTAATTTACAAGCGACGAAAGCGGAAGGACAAATCCGAATACTCTCCTACTCTTAACACTCTACACTCCTGCATGCCCTGCAATATTACTTTTCTGGCACGAATCGAACTCATCAGGCATCTACGAACTCACAAACCAAATTAGACAATCACAAATGTTTTGTTGTTTTTCTACTTGTTCATCACATTTATTGTTTTTCATACCATGCTTGCGAAGAAGAAATATCATCATCAAATATAATGTAATAAAGAATTAAAATAGACATTGGTAGATTATTATATTAGGGACGTAGTCATCATACATATTTGGCTGCACTGATTTCAAGGTAATATAACTACGTTCATTAGTTTGCCATTAAGGAGCTCAACTCTCAGGAACAAGTGCCTGTGGCGGGCTTCGAACCAAGTATCATATCCATCAAAGACGTGTCCTGTACAATGCAGTCACAGATCAGGACATAAAGAATATTATATGAATATTAAGAGACATTGTTAAGGAGAGTCAATATGCACATGTATTATGTTTTCTCTAACACGTCGTTCTGTCTGCTAATACATCCCAAACAGTACCTATTCTCATGTCAAAGCAGCGCTTTAAACAGAAATATAGATACAATTATTTCTCAGTGAACCAATGTGAAGTTCTGTGTATCATTACCACATATGATGACCACATAATATTATGATGACCACATACGCTGGTCACAAGTAATATGGGTTAGAAAGATTAATCGTGGAGCGCAGGATTCCAGGACAGAGAACACTGGCCAGTTCAAGATTACGATTGACATTGGATATGAAAGATCTTCTGAATATAGCAATGGAAGATGCTGGACAAGGTCCATGGTACCGGGAAGCTTACAGAGTGGCAATGAGGACAATATTCTACAACGGATACCTTAAAAAGATAAGTTGAGTACACAAAGAAATGTATCACACAGAAATACACTGTTAATATTTGATTACTTACCATACAATTTGATCCCCTGGGAGTTGAACACTTCACCGAATAAATTCAACATAAATACGAATAATAAAAACTATTCATAATAAATCTCTTGTTAATTGTTTCATAAATTTAGTTTGTTTTCCTCTTATTGCCGTGTAACTAGTGTACACGTCTTACCAACATCGAAGTATTGTTGGTTTAAAATTGTTGCTTTTCAAGGATAAATGTTGACATCACGACACGTTTCTGCTATTGCTGGAGTTTTGTATGCATTTTCTTTTTTATAATGTGGACCTCTTGTGCGCACTCGTTCGTGCGCTGTGTTCGTGTATCTGTTTGAGCGACTAGCGGTCCAGAGAAATGAATGGACGCCTGCTATGAGGTCTGGGTTTACGCCTTCAGTCACAGCTAGGTTTATTCGTGTGTCACATTGTCAATATGCACACGTTTTTTTTCGCATTGGCTTAGGGAAAGAACAAAACAATTACCGACTGTATTATAAGAAATGTCTCTGTGGAACTAGGATTACGGGCAGTGTAAGATGCGACTGACCGGAAAGACCCAGCAAGTCACATAATACTTACTCTTCAACACCAATTGATGAGTTTTTCCTGTATTGCCGAGATCCGAAAGGGAAGTAGAGAACAGCAGTACTTTGGCATATCATGAATACTGACCTATCATGTATACTGACCTATCATGTATACTGACCTAACATGTATGCTGACCTATCCTGTATATTGACTAAGGAAGTGTTCTCTGTCCTATCCACAGAAAGGACACAGTGACCTAAAAGAAACGCTGAAGTATGGCGAAGCGCCTTGTTCTATGTATAGATATCGCGGTCAGGTTGTAAACCGTAACACAACGCACTCTATTCTGTGAGTACATCCTGCTCATATGCAGGAGTGTGAGACTAAGCTTAAAAAAATACAAAGCGAACATGTGTTCCGCCGTAGTATGCAACATAGCACACAAGTAGAGGACCACGCTACCAACGATGAGCACGACGCTACCAACGATGAGGACAACGCTATTAACGATCACAACCACGTTACCAACGATGAGGACAACGCTTCTAACGATGAGGACCACTCTACTAACGATGAAGACCATGCTACCAACGAAGAGCACCACGCTACAAACGATGAGGACCACGCTACTAACGATGAGGATCACGATGCCAACGATGAGGA
This sequence comes from Meghimatium bilineatum, assembly GCA_034231615.1. NCBI lineage: Eukaryota > Metazoa > Mollusca > Gastropoda > Stylommatophora > Philomycidae > Meghimatium > Meghimatium bilineatum. The sequence continues at coordinate 61,922,397 of CM067321.1, read as the reverse complement.
CCACGATGCCAACGATGAGGACCACGATGCCAACGATCACTCCAGGAGTGAACGGAGAGCATATAAAACAAGTCCATAAATAATTGCAATAAAACTCCAAAGAAATGAATGAAAACTGTATTGTAAAAACTGGAGGGACAAAAAAACAACAACAAGAGAAACGAAAAATTGGCATTACACAAAATGATGTCTACACATAGAAATGAAAGATGTCTACACATAGAAATGAAGGATGTCTACACATTGAAATGAAGGATGTCTACACATTGAAATGAAGGATGTCTACACATTGAAATGAAGGATGTCTCCACATTGAAATGAAGGATGTCTACACATTGAAATGAAGGATGTCTACACATTGAAATGAAGGATGTCTACACATTGAAATGAAGGATGTCTACACATAGAAATATAGGATGTCTACACATAGAAATATAGGATGTCTACACATTGAAATATAGGATGTCTACACATATAAATATAGGATGTCTACACATAGAAATATAGGATGTCTACACATAGAAATATAGGATGTCTACATATAGGAAAGAAGGATATATACATATAGAAATGAAGGATATGTATATATAAAGTGAAGGATGTTTACATATAGAAATATAGGATGTCTACACATAGAAATGAAGGATGTTTACATATAGAAATGAAGGGTGTTTACATATAGAAATGAAGGATGTTTACATATAGAAATGAAGGATGTTTACATATAGAAATGAAGGATATCTACATATAAAATTAAGGATGTTAGAGCACAAACATATATAGGGTACCAATTTGGTGGATACATAAATTGTACAGATTACGTGCTATTTGAATATATATATATATATATATATATATATATATATATATATATATATATATATATATATATATATATATATATATATATATATATATATATATATATATATATATATATATATATAAATTGTACATATACATATTACTTGCGTACATATGTACATACATACAAGGTAGCAAAGAAGAGCACAACCATGCATGTCATGTGTATTAACAAATATTGAGGGCTTAACATTTTTGATGTTTACAACCACATAAACCGATAGAAATTAGAAGCAACTGTACTGTAAAGCCAGTCACTCCCCGACCAGCTGACACGGGTTCTGAGTTCACTCATTATGTGTGGTTTGAAATAATAAATTACTCCCGGTGTTTGCCCTGCCACAAAGACTAGAGTGGAAGAGCTATTGCTGTGCGTTGGGTCTTATGTGCTCTGTGGCTTCTTGTTCTCTATTGTCTGTCCTTGCCGTATTGGCTTCTTTCTCTCCCTCTCTCTCCTTCAATTTTCTCTCTCTCATTTAATCTCTCGTACCATCTTCTTTTGCTCTTCCCTTACATTACGACGGTATGTCGGTAATAATCATTGCCTGTTGCCACTTTTGAGGTAAGTATTTCAATTTAATTTATCTTATCTTATCCTAGTTTACTTGCTATTACATCGCATCTATTTCACTTCTCACATTTTTATGTACACTTTCACCTCATCACTTACCACCATCTTCTCCCTATACCCTCTTCTTCCCTGTCATGTTGTTCCATCTTTGCTTCCTCCGCTATCTATTGGCTACCTCTCCCTTTCTTTCTTCCCTATCATAGCCATGTTTGTCTCCATGCAAGATTCGTTGTACTGTGGTCTTTGGTTTGTCCCGATGGCGGCTTTTTAGTCGAAACGTCGTTTTTCTCTGTATCTCGTTGTTAGGTTGTTTTATGTCTTATTTTGGTAACACTTCTACCTATTTTTGTTTATTTTGATATTTGCCCTGTGTTACTCCAGTCACTTACTTCCCGTTTAGGGTTGTTACCCTACACTGGAACATTTATCCCCTAATGCTCTGTGAACATCAAGGAATGGTACCATCGCCTCTGAGCAAGTGAGGTAGGCAACGTTACTCAGGTTGTTTCTGGTCAGCCACAACCTAGACAGCTGCCCAGGTATAGGAACAACCTCATGCTATGATTCTAGTTCATAATTCAGCTCACCTTAAACTTATAATGAATTCAATGGCGTGTAGGCCTTGTTCATAAAACGGATATATTAAATAGAAATGAGAAATCTCACACAAAGACTAATCGTATTGTATGGATAAGGAGAAATGTTTACAAGATTGAAAATGCCTCCCTTCAGAGACTAAACAAATATCCATGGACTTCCCTTTAGGGACTAAACAAATATCCATGGACTTTCCTTTAGGGACTAAACATGTATCCATGGACTTCCCTTTAGGGACTAAACATGTATCCATGGACTTCCCTTTAGGGACTAAACAAATATCCATGGACTTCCCTTTAGGGACTAAACAAATATCCATGGACTTTCCTTTAGGGACTAAACATGTATCCATGGACTTCCCTTCAGAGACTAAACATGTATCCATGGACTTCCCTTTAGGGACTAAACATTTATCCATGGACTTCCCTTTAGGGACTAAACATGTATCCATTGACTTTCCTTAAGGGACTAAACATATACCCATGGAGCCTGCCACTAAAGAATAAATGTTCTGGTCTGCATCTCGATATCATCCATGGCGACAATAGGTGAATATGTTAAATATTTGAAACAGCCCATAACTGTCTTTAGTTACTTCTACTAGCATAAACACGGTAAATTTTGCGTCACAAGAAAACAACACCAGCTGACGCTCATATTACAATATAATATCGATTACTATATAGTTTATTACCGTCCAGAGTCGGTGGGCGTTCGTAACAACTGGATCTATAGACAAGGATAGATGTATGCATAACACTTGGGAATTACTATTTGTAAGAACCATTCAGTAGGTAATCGATCTTCACATCGAATCTAAGTATCTTCTCAGTGCTGAAAGAGGGGGGGGGAGGAAAGGGAACTGGAATAGTGTGAAAGTCACATATTGCACGCTGATTAGAGTCCCCTCGTCAATTATAGACACATTTGGATTCAGTTATTTCTTATTTTTTAAAAGTCAGGTAATTATACTTTTCCAGTGATTTCAGTGATCCGGCTAAGTGGCCGAGTGGTACAGTGGTACTGTAACTGTCAAGGTACCCCGCCACAGGCAATTGTGCATCCGGCCGTTCAGAAAGTAATAGTAAACTACTGCACGTATAAAAATGCTGACTTTATGGATATCTCCTGAATGGGATACGATACCAATTTATTGAGTGATTTCATTGAATGTCGACGAAAAGTTTACAGAAGGTAACCAATGAAAATCACGGAAAAAGACAAATGGTGTCACTTTTGAATGCTGAATCCGAAGACAGGATTGGCAGTATTGACATAATTGACGAGGGACTCTGCTATTGATGCGTATTGATGCTCATCTGAATACAGTGGTGAGGGAGGGAGAGGGGACGGAAAATGAAGAATCATAATTAGTCAGCGGCGGATTGTACCGAGTGTTAACAGTGTGATACTGTAATCGGTGACGGAGTGTACCGAGTGTTAACAGTGTGATATTGTAATCGGTGGCGGAGTGTACCGAGTGTTAGCAGTTTGAGGCTGTAGTCAGTGTCGGAGTGTACCGAGTGTTAATAGTTTGAGGCTGTAGGAGAGAATTTTATAATAAAAATTAAAATTTTAGAAATGAGTCCCAAGGTGTGTCTTGCCTCTGCTTATATGTTGTTAGGTGTGGTAGGATTTTTCTAGCATTCTATCATTTTTAAATTCTTCACCTTGCCAAATGCTTTAATATAATCTATGAAGCACAAATTCAAGTCATTTTGTACGCCCCTCTCAATCAGTGTTTCTATTTTATTTATGCCATTTTTGTGTGACTTTTCCGTCCACAAATCCACATTACTCTTCTGCAGTTTCTTATTTTAATTTTTCTCTAATTCTTCTCTTTATTACAATGCTATACTTTGAGCCAGAACTAGATAATATGGCTAATAATTATTTTGAAAATAAGTTAACATAACTATCGTGTGACTACAGCTAAACATAAAAGACACTTAGAAGAGACCATCCCTCTGTTTTAGCAGTTCATATATTCTGTTAATCCGATCGATTGATCTTTCAGACAGCTCGTATTGAAATCGATTTGAGTTTTAATTGTCGGAAATAAAACTTCCTTTCAGTTGTTTACAGTGCGTGACAATATCGATTTACTTGTTGAAATCGATTCTTGTTGTTAAAGTTGTACATCTTTTTTATTCTGTTATGGACCTAATTATTTGTATGTTTCAAGACATTTTGTTCCTACCCGCCTCTGTTAAGCATATTGTTTTTGTGTGTGTAATTTTAGTGGTCATGTATGTAAGAATCACATTATCTGTGGTTTTGTGTAAGCAGGCGATCAATCTTTCATGTAATGAGAATGCTTCAAATGAAAACATTGAAATTGTGATCGAAATTAGGGGGCTGCTTGTAAATCACGTTAACATTTAGGGATGGGAGGAGTGAGTGTTTCTGAAGAAGTTTGACAGTTGTTGACAAGGGTTGTTTATTTTTTGTTCAAAAATTGACGTCAACAATACTGTTTTATACATACCAATTACATTGTACGAATTTGAATTTGTTAAAATAATTGTGAAAAAAATAAGGTAGCTTTTTATTAACGTTCAATGTATAAGCTGTTTAACAGGTTGGGGGGGGGGGGGTGTAATATTTTGAGGGGGGCATAATTTAGTTGTGTGTGGCGAAGGGAGGTTTTCTGCATATTTGACAGTTGTTAACATGGGGGATGGGGGTGTTACAATTGGTCACGTAGGGCATGGGGGTGTGGCAGTTATTGAATGGGGTAAAAAGTTGGCAAAAATAGTTGGCGTAATCTATGGATAACATCTTAGAATAAATGTGGCATTGTCTTGCGCCCTGTCAATATGATTCTTAATAATGTCAGGCGGTTCCTGCATGACCCATTACTGTGCAGATGAACACCATGACGTCACAAGGGCAGTTGAAAAATCTCTAACATATAGACATATTACTAATAATTTAGCAAATGTAACAATTAGCATACCACATATAACATGCGATGTAGCACATGTAATTATAACGACAACATATCTATACAAATGTTCATATTAGAAGTGGCTCTCCCATAGTGTAAGCAAATTTAAAAAGATTACATGGATGCTATAATTCAGTGTGTTAACTCTGCAGTTCAAGAAGCATTAATTATAGTACTGGCAAGTTGTAAGGTGTTGAATGTGATGCTTACAAAATACGATAACGTCATAAAAAGAAACGCATTTTTATAAAAATATTTCTACCCCCTTTTGAATTTCACACACAATAATAATATTGACACATTTTATACACTTTTAAAATGAATGCTGAATGATAAAATTGTATACTACATTGTGTTACTTTGTAAGATATATAGACATATTTAAATGTAGTAGCGATGCTTAAATTGCTTATACGGGCGCGCCGCTACTGAAAAACTAAAAACCTGTTGATTCTAGCTGCAAAGCCGAAAGGTGCTATCTGAACGGATGCAGATGAAATGTTGTGTGCTGAATTATGATCTTTCGCCACCGAAAGTAATAATTTCAGGGAACATCTAACATGAACAACGAAATGCCGAGTGTAGAAAGATCACTATGGAAACATCACAAAGAATTATGTCAGTGTTTTGTTTTTTCATCCCGTTTTTTTAAACCAAGCTCTTACTTGACCATAACGGATAGAAGACATACGAGCATACTAAAAACAAGCCTCCATACCTGACGATTGTGATTATTACCGTTATTTGGTTGGTCACTATGTGTGTAGTATATGTCGGCTGCTATCGCTGACCAACAAAAACCACGAAAATAATTGAAAACATGACATAAAAAGTTTTATTTTTATTCTGATCGCATTTCTTTATAGTCGAGAGTCACAATTCTTACCTAAAAACCGGAAAACCTGAAAACTTACTTGAAACCCATAAATACTATGTAAAGTTATATAGTTACATGTTATAGCCTAATTATCAATGTAAAACATAAATAAATAGCAATAAACAAAAGAAACGGACTTTTTTTCCCTCGATGCGCTCCAACTAGTACCTTTTTTCACGAAAAACATCAACAAGAAATACATACACAAGAAACGCAAAATTATCCATATATAACACATAGACAATGCTTTTTTCACCACAAGACGCACCAAGTAATAATGTACGTTTAGTAGATGTTGAGTTAGGTGCGTTCACGATGATTACGCATTGTTGATAGACAGAAATTACAATAGATACAAAAGAAGAGGTGTCAAACGTGATAAAATAATAGGTGATTAATCAGAACAATGAAAGCCTAACGTAAAAGATACAAGAAAGATAAGTAAATCGAATACAGACCACACAAAAAAAAAATAAGTATTGTGAATGTGGTATAACACAGAAGGGCAAAAACAGAGTTGGAGGACACCAATAAGCAATGCCGAGAATTTTCTTTTGCGGAAAGTGGGGGGGGGGGGGAGAAGAAAACATATTAAAACATGTTTTCAAAGGGGACAACCAAGAGACAATGTCGAGACTATGTGCAGTAATGGGTAGGGTGGGGGTCAGTAGTTGACAGCGCCGGGAATGGTTGATACATTAAACTAAAAAAGTACGAAAGAAACAGGAATGCTAATATATATATATATATATGCACACACATACTCGTCCACAAGTGTATATACCACAAAAATACACGCACAATTAGACACACACACACACACACACACACACACATACACACATAAAATTGAAACAAATACATATACAATTATATATATTTTCACAAGTCAATACATAGATGTATGAAAGGTACCCAATACTTGAGGTTATGATTGAGACCAATAAATGTCAACAAATTTCACCAAAACAAAGTAAGATATAAATTAGTGTTTAAAATAAGAAAAACAATAAAAAAGATACCCCTTAGTAAAAAAAATAATTTTTTTTACATAAATTTGCCGAGTATGGGACACATATTCAAGTTTTACAAGCAATGATCTATATGAAGTGCTGACTATATGTGTTAGAAATAGATCAGAGGTTCTCAATATTGTCAAGATCATGAACACTATGAGGATCTAATAAGTACGTAAAAATGATAGTCACCATTTGTTTTTGCCGTGCCCGATATAATTTGTGAGGTAAATTATGCTATTATTACAGTATTACATAAACATATGGTGATTAGAGTATGTCATACTATGTCACAGAGATAATTTGTTATATGTATAATGTGTCACAGAGATAATTGTTATATGTATAATGTGTCACAGAGATAAATGTTATACCTATAATGTGTCACAGAGATAAAGTTTTATATGTATAATGTGTCACAGAGGTAAATGTTATACCTATAATGTATCACAGAGATAAATGTTATACCTATAATGTATCACAGATATAAATTGTTATATGTATAATGTGTTAAGAAAATAAACTTTGAGGTAGAATATGTTATGCTTAGTGCGTGAACGAGCGGAATATAGAATACCTGTTCGCTGAATTAAGTTGGACCCCATTCGTTACGTGTTTTTATTATTGTTTGTATTTTAGTTGGTACTATTTATAAACTGGCAATCGCATACCAAACATAGCCAAGTCAATTCCAAGTATATAAATAGTAACCAACTTAAAGGCAAGCAATAATGAAAACATGTAACGTATGGGGTGCGAATTAATTTAGCGAAAGGGTTTTATATAATCCCAGTCGGTTTTGGTTAGAGTGTCACAAAGATAAACGCTGAGGTTGAGTAAGTTATGGTTAGAGTGTCAATAGGAAAAAAGTATGAGGTACAGTAAGTTATGGTAGAGTGTCAATAGGAAAAAAGTATGAGGTACAGTAAGTTATGGTTAGAGTGTCAATAGGAAAAAAGTATGAGGTACAGTAAGTTATGGTAGAGTGTCAATAGGAAAAAAGTATGAGGTACAGTAAGTTATGGTTAGAGTGTCAATAGGAAAAAAGTATGAGGTACAGTAAGTTATGGTTAGAGTGTCAATAGGAAAAAAGTATGAGGTACAGTAAGTTATGGTTAGAGTGTCAATAGGAAAAAAGTATGAGGTACAGTAAGTTATGGTTAGAGTGTCAATAGGAAAAAAGTATGAGGTACAGTAAGTTATGGTTAATGTGCCACTGAGATAAACTATGAGGTAAGGTAAGTTATTGTTCGAATGTCACGGAGAGAAGGTAAATTTTGAAATAAATGTATTAAAAGTAAAATTTACAGCTACACATTCACATAAAGAATAAATTTACATATTTATTTACTAGATCAATTGATTTCCTAGATAAAAAATCGACTACTCGAAACGAGGAATGCCACCATTTTGAAATTATGTGAGGGGTTATATATATAAAATTGATGAAATAAATTACGATATTCTCAATTATCTGACCCCACCCCACAAATTTGTTTTTATCATTCCCCCATAGAACGATATTACCTAGACTTATAGCAACTTGCCACAAGTTGAGAACCGCTGGTATAGGATATGCTGTGATTAAATAATAACGCTGAATAATGCGAGGCATGTATTAGATTTCTTCTCTAAATAATCATTAAAACTACCACCGATCAGTCTCTCCCATTTACTAAGACCATAAGTGAAGTTTGTAGATTAACCTACCTACTACAGGGCACATACCTTCGTCAGGATTGCAGCGTCGTGTTCAAATTCTGATGAATTGAATTTGTAACCTACAAATCAAAATACTAGTTGTCAGTCAACCTGTCCTGGAGACATGCCATTTACAAGTAATGAATAGGTAATACAACACTGACATTACTTAGGAAAACACTATATTTTTACGTTTCATGACTCTATCTTTATTCACCTCCCGTATTGTATTTCATAATGTATAAATATGTTGACTGAGTGACTGACGCCAATAGTTTTTGTGTGATCGATACATGTCAGGATATTTATGTCTTATTGATTACACGCAAGCAATTTAATAGGTTTGTGCCCGAATGTTAAGGGATCTATTAAGGCAAAACTTGGATATAGGGTGTTGAAGTTTTGCGAATCATTGAATACACACATGATAACGCATGAAAATTGACGTTTCGACAAAAAGTTCTTTATCGAAAATGTTTACAACATAACAAACTACGAGTGAGAACAGCACTTTCCACATTCACATGACAGAGTTAAATATTGGTCTATTGTCTATATTTGTGAAGGAGATGTAGTCTGCTATTAAGAGTGTGTTGCTCTGGTTGAGGTGTAGTCTTGTTTATTCAGGATGGTCATGAACTTGTCTATCCACTTTTTCCTAGGTCTGTCCATGCCTCTGTATCCTTATTACATCTGGTTATAAGCTGTTATGGGAAGTTTATCGTTCATTCTCATAAAATGGCTAAACCATTTTATCTGTCGTTTCTTTATGTATTCGATGCAAGATGTGATACCTATTATCTTCCTGATGTCCTCACTGTGGATTTAGTCGAGTCTGGTGACTCAAATAACCTTTCGTAGATATTTCATTTCGCAAGTTTCGGTCTTTCTCTTATGTGTAGATACCAGTGGTCACACATTGGTAGATATCGGAATAGTAAAAACTTGATGGTCAGAGGTGAAACAACACGAACAGAAAATGACAAAACCCCCAAGATATATATAAATGAAAACAAACAGAAAAATTACAGAACTTAACAGGATATAAACCAATAGGAATGACTGATATTAATCCCAGAGAACTCGTTTGTGTCATATTGGTGGATGTACCGGATTTCAAGCTTGTATCGGGACTCAATATGCGAAATTAGAATTTAACATATAGACCTTCACAATACGCTCAAATAGACTGAGTACCTATACGTTTACCAGCAGTGCAATGGCGTTTATTTAAAAAGAATTAACTTAACAGCTCTTTCTATTCCAATTATTTGTGATAAATGTGTAATTTAATACAAAACACTATCATCATGCCACAACAATTTTTGCAAAATAAAGATATGAAACTGTGGAACTCTGAAGTCGACTACGCCAGTGGGTGATGTACGTGTGAGAGCAACAGATTGCTATTCACAACAAATTCAACACACTTTTCTCATCTTATCTTTGGTTGTCCTAGATATACCACACAAATGAACGTTATCTCTCGCTCTCGATCTCGTTATCTGACCCTCGGTGTTGTGCTCGTATTTTGTAACCATATTCCTGACACCACGAGACATATAAGTTTAGAAATGCTCTTATCTTTCTATATTGTCTTATATTCTATACATGTCCTATCCGTTTGCAATGTTCAACTAATTCAGCTATTTCAACCTCGCTCTCTTTCTCTCTCTCTCTCTCTCTCTCTCTCTCTATTTCCTCTTGCCAATGTATGACTTTCATCAACACTTATATCTACAACGAGTAAACGGGGTTTTCCGTACTTGACTAACCGCATCTAAAAAAAAAGACACGATTTTGTCAAGACATTCAAACTGTGTACTCATGTCACTGAGAATGGACCAATATAAACAATGACTATTACCACAATTACGAACAACATACAAGTATTGAAGTAAAACATCAATAACACAGACATATAACATCCGTATTCGTACTTCAAGCGCCAATATGTCTCTTGTAAACATAACTAACATGTAGACATGTACAATGTTGCTTCAAATAATAGCTTATACAAGTAAATTCAAGTAGGAAGCAAGAGGATAAATTAAACATTTTTAATACTAACGAGAATTGAACCAAGTCTCCTAGTCTTTTTTCTGCCATCGATTTATGTCCCAACTCACGTCTCTGCCTTTATGTCCAACTTACCACCTTTACATCTAACTTACCATATTTATGTCCCAACTTACCATCTTTATATCTAATTTACCATATTTATGTCCCAACTTACCATCTTTAAGTCTGAGCTTACCATATTTATGTCCCAAATTGCCATCTTTAAGTCCTAACTCACCATATCCGCCTTTTTTGTTCCAACCCATCATTTCTACCTTTATGTCCCAACTCACCATTTCTGCCTTTATGTCCCAACTCACCATTTCTGCCTTTATGTCCCAACTCACCATTTCTGCCTTTATGTCCCAACTCACCATTTCTGCCTTTATATCCCAACTCACCATTTCTGCCTTTATGTCACAACTCACCATTTCTGCTTTTATGTCCCAACTGCCTTTCTTTGTCCCAAAAAATTTCATATATATTTCTTTCCTTGCACTATCTTTCTTGAACACAATTTTCATTGATACAATCGTTTTCTTCTTCCTTTCTGGTATGTTCTATTCTCTCTCTCTCTCTCTCTCTCTCTCTCTCTCTCTTCCATTTTCTGCACATTTACCATTCAACCGTTCTCCGTTACCTCTCTCATAACCTTTATTCAGACATCTGCTTATATATCGATTACAATCTGGTTCATCCTCTTTCTGTTCCTCCTTTTCCACACCTCCTTGTCCTCTGTACATGGCTGTGGTGAAGCCATGCAGTCGTGTGAACTCTGCACATGTGGACTCTGTACATGGCTGTGGTGAAGCCATGCAGTCGTGTGAACTCTGCACATGTGGACTCTGTACATGGCTGTGGTGTAGCCATGCAGTCGTGTGAACTCTGCACATGTGAACTCTGTACATCTGTACATGGCTGTGGTGAAGCCATGCATTCGTGTGAACTCTGTGTTCATAGTCCCAATCAAAGATATTCCAAATGATTGCAGACTTTCGTGTGATTGAATGTGTGAATCCAAACACGCAGAAAATGTCTTCTATCGAACATCGAACATCGTAAGAGTGGATGGATTCTTCTCAAAGAATTTCTTATTACTAAAACATCAAGTCATAAAACAACGACGGGGAATTTCTCTTGTGACAAGGGCCATTCCTGAATTTATAACAGTGCTCACGGGGGTTCCCAACTTACTAGGGAAGGAATTGCCCTATCTCATAACTATATAATTATTGCCCTATACCAATACTGAACAAGGACTTGCTCTATCCTAGTATTAGATAGGACTTGTCCTATTCCACTACTAGCGAGGACTTGTCCTATCCCGGTACTAGAGAAGGATCTGCCCTATCCCAGTACTATTGAAGACTTTCCTTATTCCCGTACTAGAGATGTACTTGCTCCATCCAGTACTAGAGAGGACGTGCCTATCTCCGTACGACTGAAGAACTTGTCCTATCCCAGTAATAGAGAGGACTTGCCTATACCAATAATATAGAATGACTTGAAAAAGCCCAATACTAAAGAACTTGCCATACAACAGTAATAGAGGAGGACTTTCCCTATATCAATACTTGAGAAGGACTTCCTGTATCCAAGTACTAGAGAAGGACTTGCCCAATCCCAGTACTAGAGAATGACTTGCCCTATACAATGACTATAGAAGTCCGTGTCCTATACCAGCAATAGAGAAGGACTTGTCCTATACCATTACTGTAGACGTACTTGCCCTATACCAGTGCTAGAAATTGACTTGCTCTGTACCAGTAGGAATTGCCCTATCCCAGGTTGAGTTCACTATGTCTTTGTCAACTTCGACAAATCAACTTATATATCACAATTTTCGTTTAATGTATTTTACCCCATATCTTCTCCCTTCCTCCCAGTCATTTTTATCCATTTCGCTCTACATTACTCAATAAAACGTCTCAATCAACACTACTAAATCAATATTACGCAATAAACACTACTTAATAAACACTACTCAATCGATAATATTCAATCAATACTACTCAATCAATAGTACTCAATCAACACAACTCAATGAATACTACTCAATAAACACTACTCAATTAATACTACTCAATCAACTCTACTCAGTCAATACTACTCAATCACTACTACTCAATCACTACTACTCAATCACTACTACGCAATCAACTCTACTCAGTCAATACTAACTCAATCAACTCTTCTCAATCAATACTACTCAATCATCACTACTCAATCAACACTACTCAATCAACACTACTCAATCAACACTACCCAATCAATACTATTCAGTCAACACTACTCAATCAATACTATTCAATCAAACTATTCAGTCAACACTACTCAATCAATACTACTCAATAAATACTATTCAATCAAACAGCCTACCAGCCCTCCACCAAAGACACTCCCGTCATCCCAATGTAGCGTGTAAGTATTTCTTCTGCGTTCGTTCTCATACTCCTCCATATTATCAGGCTGTAGTCCGGAGAACAGAATAGATTGCGCCATTGTTTACAGCTTAGCTGTAACATCTGCACTGCTCGACATAGCACGTCCAACTTCATCAAGACTTCTGGTTCACTTTATGGGATTGCACAGTCAGCCACAACCTTCTTAGGCATCTGCGTGACAGATGACTTTGTTGCTATTCTCTGCTCTGCTCCAGGGCTCCGGCAACACATTAGCGCTAAAAGTAATAATTGTTCTGTCTAGTTATATTGCCTAGACCAATCGCTAATTTCATCTCCAGCAATATACCCCAACGACATCAAGCTCACACGTATCAAGCGCAACCACCCACACACGCATGAACGCACACACACACCTCTCGCACATACACACGCACCCCCACACGCACGCACACAAACTCAATCATTTGTTTCCCTGGAGCGACATATGACGATGTGCACCGTGTGGTCTTGTTATTCTCAGCGCTTACTAAAAGTTAACATGTCCGTTCCCTGACCTCAGATAATGAACACCGCTATAGCCATTTTTTTTCTTCTAATATTTTTACTATTGTTAGAATCTGATTAGAATGTGTGTTGGGCAGTATGTTTGTTTGTGTGTCAGTTTATGTGAGTTTATGTATGTGTCAATAAATGTCTGTGTGTGCGTGTGTGTGTGTGTATGCGCGTTCTTTGCTTGATGTGGGTAGCATTTGTGTGTGTCAGCTAGATGCATTTATTTCAGTGTCTAGGTGGTATGTTTATCAGTACGTTTGTGTGGAAGTGTTTATATTTGAGTAGGTTTATTTGTGTGTGTGGTTTTGTGAAAAGGTTTGCGTGTATGTTGGAGTGGGCGTGTATGGGCGGCAATGACTGTGTATTTCTTCCCAGATTTGAATTGCGCAACGAATTTATTTGAGTGATATCCTATTTGTATGAAATTAAATGGGTGTATTTATTGTGTGTGTTTATTCCATTGGTGATTGTGTGAACGTGTTTATTGAATGGTTGTTTTCCGTTCGAGACTGAATTACGTGTGTTTGTTGAGGGGGTGTCTTTCGTTCGTTATTGACTTGGTATGTTTGTTAAGAGGATGTCCTCCTTTCGTTATTGAATTAGTATGTTTGTTTAGAGGGTGTCTTTCGTTCGATATTGTCGTGGTATGTTTGTTAGATGGTGTCTTTCGTTGGTGATTTGATGAATATGTCGACAGAACGGGTGTATTCCGTTATTGACTGATTTGTTGTGTTTGTTTAGTGAGTATATTGTGGTTGCGTGTATTTGTGTTTCTTTGAATACATGCGCTTCTCAGAATCATTGAACAGCTGTGTAACTAATTGTGTTATTGTTTCTTTTCAGAATTAATTGAGCTGACATTTTTGAGTGAGTATATATTTGAATGTGTAATTCAGTGGGTGTCGTCTGTTGGAGTAGAGTAATTCAGTGGGTGTCTGTTGGAGTAGAGTAATTCAGTGGCTGTCTGTTGGAGTAGAGTGATTCAGTGGGTGTCTGTTGGAGTAGAGTAATTCAGTGGGTGTCTGTTGGAGTAGAGTGATTCAGTGGGTGTCTGTTGGAGTAGAGTAATTCAGTGGGTGTCTGTTGGAGTAGAGTAATTCAGTGGTGTCTGTTGGAGTAGAGTAATTCAGTGGGTGTCTGTTGGAGTAGAGTAATTCAGTGGGTGTCTGTTGGAGTAGAGTAATTCAGTGGGTGTCTGTTGGAGTAGAGTAATTCAGTGGGTGTCTGTTGGAGTAGAGTAATTCAGTGGGTGTCTGTTGGAGTAGAGTAATTCAGTGGGTGTCTGTTGGAGTAGAGTAATTCAATGGGTGTCTGTTGGAGTAGAGTAATTCAGTGGGTGTCTGTTGGAGTAGAGTAATTCAGTGGGTGTCTGTTGGAGTAGAGTAATTCAGTGGGTGTCTGTTGGAGTAGAGTAATTCAGTGGGTGTCTGTTGGAGTAGAGTAATTCAGTGGGTGTCTGTTGGAGTAGAGTAATTCAGTGGGTGTCTGTTGGAGTAGAGTAATTCAGTGGGTGTCTGTTGGAGTAGAGTAATTCAGTGGGTGTCTGTTGGAGTAGAGTAATTCAGTGGGTGTCTGTTGGAGTAGAGTAATTCAGTGGGTGTCTGTTGGAGTAGAGTAATTCAGTGGGTGTCTGTTGGAGTAGAGTAATTCAGTGGGTGTCTGTTGAAGTAGAGTAATTCAGTGGGTGTCTGTTGGAGTAGAGTAATTCAGTGGGTGTCTGTTAGAGTTGAGTAATTCAGTGGGTGTCTGTTGGAGTAGAGTAATTCAGTGGGTGTCTGTTGGAGTAGAGTAATTCAGTGGGTGTCTGTTGGAGTAGAGTAATTCAGTGGGTGTCTGTTGGAGTAGAGCAATTCAGTGGGTGTCTGTTAGAGTTGAGTAATTCAGTGGGTGTCTGTTGGAGTAGAGTAATTCAGTGGGTGTCTGTTGGAGTAGAGTAATTCAGTGGGTGTCTGTTGGAGTAGAGTAATTCAGTGGGTGTCTGTTGGAGTAGAGTAATTCAGTGGGTGTCTGTTGGAGTAGAGTAATTCAGTGGGTGTCTGTTGGAGTGGAGTAATTCAGTGGGTGTCTGTTGGAGTAGAGTAATTCAGTGGGTGTCTGTTAGAGTTGAGTAATTCAGTGGGTGTCTGTTGGAGTAGAGTAATTCAGTGGGTGTCTGTTGGAGTAGAGTAATTCAGTGGGTGTCTGTTGGAGTAGAGTAATTCAGTGGGTGTCTGTTGGAGTAGAGCAATTCAGTGGGTGTCTGTTAGAGTTGAGTAATTCAGTGGGTGTCTGTTGGAGTAGAGTAATTCAGTGGGTGTCTGTTGGAGTAGAGTAATTCAGTGGGTGTCTGTTGGAGTAGAGTAATTCAGTGGGTGTCTGTTGGAGTAGAGTAATTCAGTGGGTGTCTGTTGGAGTAGAGTAATTCAGTGGGTGTCTGTTGGAGTAGAGTAATTAAGTGGGTGTCTGTTGGAGTAGAGTAATTCATAGTTGTCTTTGACTGCTCGTGTTTGTATTACGTCAATAATTAGGGGACATGAGTCTGAAATAGAATGATATTAGTTGACAATGGGTAAAGTTGATAAAAGCAGACGTCAACAATTCTTTTTTTAATACACGAATTAAATTGTTTGAATTGCAAAAATTCTTCCAAAAATGTGAAACAAATCATGTAATTGTTTCTTACTTTTTCTGATAAAAATCTTGGTTAGTGTTTTTTAGTGCATTTTTCAGACATAATTAAACGGAGTTGGGGTGTTCCCTGAATGCTAGACAATTATTGACGGAAATTGATGGCAATATTGGTAGACACATGGTTAATGTAATAAAAGGACTGCCCCCTAATGCGATAATGCGTGCTGTGGCACCATACGAGCATCTGTCAGCCAGAGCCGGCAGCGGTTGTTTGTAATGAGAGTATTTGAGTGTATGTCTGTAGGACGCATCTGTTCTGTTGTGTCAATTTATTTATGTTTCTGTATTGTTTCTATGACTGTATGCATTGTAGTGTTATTGTATTATTGGCAGGAATGTGTATACGTGTATGCTGCAATGGCTATGTTTATGTGTGTAGTTTTGTTTGTGTTTTAGTGAATTGATATCTTGATGTGATGTTCTGTCAGATTCGGGAGCAATGTATGAAGTGATGTTTAAATCAACACAGAAGGCCTGTAAAAATGGTTTGGAGGATTGAAATTAGCGCAGGGGTGTTATGTTTGCCGGTTTGAATTGATGTTTTTATTTGTGTTTCCACATCGAAGTCATCTCCTTGTCATGGGTATCGTATTTAACCAGCACACCAGATGCTGGAAACTAAGATTGGCCAGGCCCTCCTACCAGCATACTTGACAAAGAATGGAGAGCCATAAATATATAAATAAGTATAGTAACAACACTGTCAAAGCAGTTAAGGACTAACACCTTAAACATCCCATCAATATCACGGGAGACAGGCAGAGCCACACCATAGTCCTTTTAAGGATTGCAGCTAGGAGACACGTCGGCGAACCCAGACGAAGAAACAAGTACTAGCACCAACCAGACAGATAAGCCACACACAATAAATGTCCCTAAACGCCTTGATATAACCGACATGGATACACGTCCTAGGTTGAAAGGGGCGGGCCTCGACCATATGAGGCAAAACCATTGGAAAACAAACAAATAATGTCAAATCAGTATTGGACCATTTGGAAAATTATGTAGGCCTTGGTCTTAGTTGATCTGTGCATGGTTTTATATCTAATCTTCTCTTGATTCCAACATTTCTAATTTTGTCTAGTTTGGTCACTTCAGGCGTTTCATCTCACATTTTGTAAGTTTTCTCTGCTGGGCTTCTGCCAACGCCATGTCTGGTATTTAAAGCAAAGTATTGGCATAAAGATACTCTTCATCATATATCGACTTCTATCTTAATCTTTGGGTTCAGAAGTAATGGTATTAGCTGGAATGACACCATGTTTGTTTTCTGGCATCATAAATATATATATATATAAATTAATTAATTTATATATCGGAATGTTTTCAGCCTTGTGTCTGTGCCTCTACTTGATTGACTTCCTCAATGTCGATGTTAGCATATAGTATCTCAAAATCACCCCTCAAATTTTCGATCGAGATGGTAATTTTGCTGAATACTACACTCAAACCCATTATATACCTCAAATTCGTCTCGGTTTCTCTAATCTAATCTAATCTAATCTAATCTAATCTAATCTAATCTAATCTAATCTAATCTAATCTAATCTAATCTAATCTGATCTGATCTGATCTGACCTAATCTAATCTAATCTAATCTAATCTAATCTAATCTAATCTAATCTAATCTAATCTAATCTAATCTAATCTGATCTGATCTGATCTGATCTGATCTAATCTAATCTAATCTAATCTAATCTAATCTAATCTAATCTAATCTAATCTAATCTAATCTAATCTAATCTAATCTAATCTAATCTAATCTAATCTAATATAATCTAATCTAATCTAATCTAATCTATTCTAATCTAATCTAATTTAAACTAAAGAGTCCAGTGCATGTATAAAAAACAATACTTATCTGGGAAAAAATATGATTACCTGAATAATAAATACCCGCCGAAGACGGATGTGTCGGGCCATTGGCGCAAATAAAACGGCGACACATTGCATTTCCATTTTCTGGACTACATCCTGCTGGAAATCTAGCAGGACCATGATCCAGCTAGATCCAGTTGGAGTTTGAGAATGAACGCAGAAGAAGAAGAAGAAGAATAATAAATGATTTCGTTGGAAATATTCAGTTTCTGTGCATTACAGATTCCAATAACACAATGTTTGAAAAAAAATATTTCTATCCAATTTTTATATTTTTATCAATACTTTTTTATAATCAAATTAAAATACACGCAGAGTATGGTAGAAATTATGTATATTTTTCAAATATTCATGGATCCATGCAAAATTATCTAGGTTTACAGTGAAACAGACAAGTAAAACTGTGACAACTAAACTCAACACGATATGTGAGTCCAATCAATTTGTTGTGAAAAGATAAACACACAACTGTGTACTGCAGGGTTATCGATAGTTCACAGAGACGGTGGCATCGGCGACGGTCTCGGTTAAATGTTATCTTATGTTATAGTACAAGGCGCGTTCACATGAAATCCGCGGTGTTTAGGTATTGCTTACAGTAACGTAGCGCCCACATACAGTGTATTTACATGTTCTCATATGTTGGTTAGACCTACCGTAACTTAGCGCACACATACAGTTCATTTACAGGTTTTCATATGTTGGTTAGACCTACAGTAACTTAGCGCCCACATACAGTGTATTTACATGTTCTCATATGTTGGTTAGACCTACCGTAACTTAGCGCACACATACAGTTCATTTACAGGTTTTCATATGTTGGTTAGACCTACCGTAACTTAGCGCCCACATACAGTTCATTTACAGGTTTTCATATGTTGGTTAGACCTACAGTAACTTAACGCCCACATACAGTTTATTCACATGTTCTCATATGTTGGTTAGACCTACAGTAACTTAACGCCCACATACAGTTTATTTACATGTTCTCATATGTTGGTTAGACCTACAGTAACTTAACGCCCACATACAGTTCATTTACAGGTTTTCATATGTTGGTTAGACCTACAGTAACTTAACGCCCACATACAGTTCATTTACAGGTTTTCATATGTTGGTTAGACCTACAGTAACTTAACGCCCACATACAGTTTATTTACATGTTCTCATATGTTGGTTAGACCTACAGTAACTTAACGCCCACATACAGTTCATTTACAGGTTTTCATATGTTGGTTAGACCTACAGTAACTTAACGCCCACATACAGTTCATTTACAGGTTTTCATATGTTGGTTAGACCTACAGTAACTTAACGCCCATATACAGTTTATTTACATGTTCTCATATGTTGGTTAGACCTACAGTAACTTAACGCCCACATACAGTTTATTCACATGTTCTCATGTGATGGTTAGATATTAATTGATTTCGGATTGCGTCTAGAGCTGATGTGCAGTCGCGCAGGAGTACTATACTTATTATTTTGATTGTTTGTTCTTCTCGTGTCTTTGATTGTATTTAAATTGAATGTTATTTAATATTAATGATCTCAGACTCAATTAGCAGATGAACGGTGAAGTGAATCGATATTGTTGAATTTGGTTTTGTTTATGAACAGTTTTTGTGTTGTTCCTGTATGACTTCGCTCGCGTGATACCAGAGTTCTAAAAGTCAGTATTGATTAGTAACACTGCGACCTGTCAATGCATAGCATAAGAGGTGATTACGAAGGTTGGGTCAAGGTTCACTAACCCATCCAGTAGAATAACAAAGAAAGAAAATGTACATAACGAGATTAAGAAACCTAAACAAATCATTCAGAAACAGGAGACGGTCTGCCAGGAAACAGGAGACAGTATTCCAGGAGAAGGTATTCCCGGAAATAAGCAAGGGTATTCCAGGACACAGGAGAAGGTATTCCAGGAAATAAGAGAAGATATTCTAGGAAACAGGTGAAGGTATTCCAGGTAACAGAAGGTTTTACAGGAAACAAAATAAGGTATTTCAGGAAACAGGAGACGGTATTCCAGGAAGCAGGCATATGGAAGGATGGGATATGAAAAGAACTGAAAAGATGAGCTAAATACTGGATAAGTTGAGAGTTCCAGTCATTATTTAGCGCTCATTCTGAAATTCATGCTGGAACACATGTTGCAGGACAATTGTCCTATTATATTTCCAGCAGGATGTAGTCCCATCTCTTGTTGTAGGACAATTGTCCTACTATATTTCCAGCAGGATGTAGACCCATCTCTTGTTACAGAACAGCTGTCCTACTATATTTCCAGCAGGATGTAGTCCCATCTCTTGTTGTAGGACAATTGTCCTACTATATTTCCAGCAGGATGTAGACCCATCTCTTGTTACAGAACAGCTGTCCTACTATATTTCCAGCAGGATGTAGTCCCATCTCTTGTTGTAGGACAATTGTCCTGGTATATTTTCAGCAGAGTCTGTCTCAATAATTGACTTACATTGAGTCGCCGCTTTGATCTAATGACTGACTTCTGCGACTTCAATGTGGGTAACTAGTACATTCAACGTTTTATCATTTCCACTGAACGGTGAATTCGCAACCATATTGCAAATAGGTTAGTCTTAACACAGTTTCACTTCAATCTCACTTAGTCGCAGGGTACTAGAGTTACCAATTGATGATTCTTCAATGGAAATGCAGTCGTTAATCGCATATCTTTCAGTGGAAATTTGAACATCAGTAAATGAAAGCATGGTTGGAAGTAACAGGTTTAAATGCAGCCCAGGATGACGATGGACAAGAGAGATATTGTTGTGTTTGGCTGCGGCAACACAACAGGTCTAGATTCCTGAGGAGTCCAGTGCGTGCATAAAGAAGACTACTTTTTGTGGGGAAAAATTATGTCTTATGAATAATAAGTGTTTTTGTTGTAAATAATAAATTATTTTGTTGGAAAAAATTAGTGATTTCGTTCAAAATATTCACAGTTTCTGAACAGTATAAATCTAATAGGATCATGATCCCGATGCAAGAGATATTCAGTGGGAGTTTGAGAATGAACGATGAAGAAGAAGACGAAGAACAGTATGGTTTCCAAGTTGCTTGCGGATATAATTAAACCAGGTCCTTTAACCATCAGAGAGAGTACATTACCACTGAGCCACATATTCACGCAAAGAGTGATACAGCAATTTGAGAAAACAAACAGAAAAATATGACAGAGCATCAATGTACATCTCCATGATTTACTTCCTTTGAAATTATTAAAAATATGCAATAGTACAGCTACATATATAATAAAATGTAACAAAACAATAACTAAAATAAATCTAACAAAATATCTACTTACCATCCAACACGTTGCATCCATAGGTTAGAAAAATAAACTGAAATTAATCGACTACTAATATGTCTCAATGTTTTTAATAGACTTCAACAAAAAATTGATGAAATATTACACACATTCATCCATGCAGGTAAATTGTTGAATCAACTTATTTGTAGTGACTTATAGATTTGTCCATCATTGTATATGCTAAGTCGATAAGTATGTATTTAGGCAATTCATAATTTCGTGCATAATTGCAAAGCTATATTTGGTCAGACTGAACATGCGGCTGTTTTGGTATCTACAAATACATATACAAGAAGTATTTATACACTCTCGTAACCTCTAGCACTGAAAGAGAGAACATTGCGTAAATTTGAGTCTGATGAATGAAAACGGTTGTTTTTATTATTTCTACAGATGATTCCAGTGAAGTTCGATCGATACGAGTAGGCGATTCGCGGCACAGCGTTGCCGATCTGTGTACTGTATTTCGATTTATATTTTTTGGGAACGACTGTTCTGCGAGACGAAGATGTGGAGGTAGGAGGCAGACTTGGGCTGCATAATGGAATTGAATGCGGGGGAGTTAGGAAAATTATAGGGATGGAAATAACAACTCTTGCGAAAATTGACAGTTTCATGGTGTCTGTAGAATTATTATATCTAAAGTGAATGCCGTTATGCACATATATAGACTCGATTTGCATTCTTCCATAACAGAACAAACGCTGTAAATAAAACGTCTCCGTCAGAACATAATACAAAACAAATCAAACAAATTGAAATAAATAATAAAGGAAAGTACAATATTTTGAAATATATACATTTATGTCATTCAAGCAGTGCAACAGTACCGTTAGATACAGCAACGTACTTTGAGGCCGCATCAGTGTAGTATTAAGTCATTTTCCTGCCTATCTGCAGACGTCAGAAGTCGGGGGACTATCACTTTTAAGAAGCGGATACAAATGAAAAACAGGACTAAAGATGCTGCAAAACAACACAACTAAAACTCTTAAGAGCTTGCATATTCCCAGTGCATATGCATGTATGGGTGTGAATCCTGGACAATCACCAATAAAGTGAAAAATAAAATATCAGCATTTGAAGCAAAATGTTACAGAAAAATCCTCAAGAATACCATGGATCAAAAAGATCACCAATGTAGCCATCCGGTGAAAAATGAATGTAAAAGAAAACTTGCTAAACAGCATGGATCTTTCCAGAAAGCTACGCTATTTTGACCATATTAAACGTCATGATGGCCTAGAGAAGACATACTGGAGGAGATGATGCCAGGGAGACATACAAAAGGCAGACCAAGAAGAAGATGAACACAAGGCATCACAGACTACCTGAACATGATAATAAGAAAAGCTGAAAGATGGCTTAAGATTGACATAAGTTTCGAAACTCTTTGATGACTGCTACAGCCTGTTCATGATATGCTACCTGATGAGATGTTACAAACGTGTACTTTGGGGCCACATCAGTGCAGTTTTAAGTCATTTCCCTGCTGACCTGCAGACATGGTTTCAATTAACTTGTTACAGCAACATACTATGGGGCCACATCAGTGCAGTTTTAAGTCCTTTCCCTGCTGACCTGCAGACGAATTTTCAATTAACTTGTTATTTTATTTTTTTTATCAATCTTCTTTAGAAAGTCCTACACTTTAGCAGGATATAGTCCGGAGAACGGAATGTGGTATGTCAAGGTGTAAACAAAATACGATTGGCCACAAGGATGATAATAATTGAAGACAAAGAATGGAGGGATAAAACAGAATGGTTGGGTTTTCTTAATGTGTTAGTTAGTTTCTATCGTGCTACAGGCGGCACATAGGGCAGAGGTTTTGATTCTCCATGCGCTGCGGTCCACTGCCTGTACGTTTAGTTCTTGTATGGACGTGCAACCTATTGTTTCTCCTTCTTGCAGTATGGTGTTGTTTAGAATAATTTAAGGCCGTAATCTTGTTCTTTTTCCCTCACATGTCCACATAAGGGCTTGCTGATTAAGTTTTCATCTGGTCTAAGTACGTGTCCCAGGTATTTCCATCTGCGTTTTCTTATAACACTTGAAACATATTCTTGGTGTGTTTTATTTTTTAGGTCGCCATTTGTGACGCAAGCGATTCATTTTATGTTCAACAATTTTCGAAGACTTTTGTTTTAAAAGCTGTTGGGTCGCTGCCTCTGTTGATTTCCAGCTTTAACCACCATAAGTCAATGATGGAATAACACAGGAGTTGAATAGTTTTAACTTAGTGTTTCTTCTTTTGTCTTTAGATTTTCAATGTTGGTTAGTTTAGTGAAAGTGCTTGATGTGACTTTATTTCTTTCATTGACTCATCGTCTGCAGACATTCTGCTACCCAATTAACCGTTGAAAAAACGGATGTGTCGGACCATTGTCTTGCTATAAAAGAGATCCAGCAGGAGTTTTGAGAATGTACGATGAAGAAGAAGAAGAGTCACCGTCTGCAGACATTCTGCTACCCAAGTAAGTCATCATAAGGAAGACCACGTTTTGGAAAGAATATGTCACATCATGGGACAAATATATTTGATTTGTGTTTAATATATTCCTGCTGTAGTATAATCAAGATGAATCATATGTGTCTATGTTGTAGTCGGAGATGAATCATATGTGTCTATGTTGTAGCCGGAGATGAATCATATGTGTCTATGTTGTAGCCGGAGATGAATCATATGTGTCTATGTTGTAGCCGGAGATGAATCATATGTGTCTATGTTGTAGCCGGAGATGAATCATATGTGTCGATGTTGTAGCCGGAGATGAATCATATGTGTCTATGTTGTAGCCGGAGATGAATCATATGTGTCGATGTTGTAGCCGGAGATGAATCATATGTGTCGATGTTGTAGCCGGAGATGAATCATATGTGTCTATGTTGTAGCCGGAGATGAATCATATGTGTCTATGTTGTAGCCGGAGATGAATCATATGTGTCTATGTTGTAGCCGGAGATGAATCATATGTGTCTATGTTGTAGCCGGAGATGAATCATATGTGTCTATGTTGTAGCCGGAGATGAATCATATGTGTCGATGTTGTAGCCGGAGATGAATCATATGTGTCTATGTTGTAGCCGGAGATGAATCATATGTGTCTATATTGTAGCCGGAGATGAATCATATGTGTCTATGTTGTAGCCGGAGATGAATCATATGTGTCTATGTTGTAGCCGGAGATGAATCATATGTGTCTATGTTGTAGCCGGAGACTTATCAACGTTTCAAGCACTCCCCCCCCCCCCCATTCCTTTCCATTTGCTTGCCTTATCTAGCTATTTCAGATGTGATGTCTTATTATCCTTGATGGAACATCTGTGTTGTAGAAGGTATCGGGAGACATATTTTTCAACTAGTATGTCCGTTAGAGGATTTCCTTTACTCTCTTTATACATGTATCAGTTATTTTGACAAAAGGAGGATTTCTTGGCTGACCGACATTCTGGATGAGTATACATGACAGCTTATGCGACTGACCGAAGGCTGATTGAAGACTGATCGAAGGCTGATCGAAGGCTATTTGAAGGCTGATCGAAGGTATAGATTTAACAACAGATGTATTTTATTTTTCCCTTTCCACGTTCATAAAAAGAAAACTACGCCTGTTTGGTCATATTAAGAGATATAACTGTTTAGAAAGACAAATAATGGAGTGAAGAGTACCTGGGAAGAGGAGAAGGGGCAGACCAAGAAGACGATGGACTGACGACATTAAAGATAACATGAATACATCGCTAGAAAATGCAAGCCACATCGCCCAAGACAGAGAGAGGTTCAGAGAGTTCATTGGGAAGACAACGTTCTGGAAGGAATACGTCACATGACACGTTCATTCACAAATATCTTCACATTATCAAATTGCAATGAAGAGAATAATTGCATTGTGTAGTTATTTACAGATTGGTTGAAATATCTGCGCCTTTCGACCTAACACATTATATGTCAGTTAGAAAAATGAGTGACTTTGACTCTCTATGTGATGGGACAGCAAATTTCACCCTTCTGCCGATCTCCGTAGTCGTCTCATACAGGTAACATGTCGTCTCATACAGGTAACATGTCGTCTCATACAGGTAACATGTCGCCTCATACAGGTAACATGTCGTCTCATACAGGTAAAATGTCGTCTCATACAGGTAAAATGTTGTCTCATACAGGTAACATGTCGTCTCATACAGGTAAAATGTTGTCTCATACAGGTAACATGTCGTCTCATACAGGTAACATGTCGTCTCATACAGGTAAAATGTCGTCTCAGACAGGTAACATGCAGTCTCATACAGGTAACATGCAGTCTCATACAGGTAACATGCAGTCTCATACAGGTAACCTGCAGTCTCATACATGTAACATGCAGTCTCATACAGGTAACATGAAGTCTCATACAGGTAACATGCAGTCTCATACAGGTAACATGTCGTCTCATACAGGTAACATGTCGTCTCATACAGGTAACATGGTCGCTATTATTGGCTCTCCTTGTTGACTCCAGCGATGCAGGGTCGTTGTATTTCTCTATTACCTCATTTGTTCGTTTCTATTACCAGACATTGTAGTACAGCGAAGTTTTTTTTTCATTTTCTTCAGTGATTTTTTGTTTCTTTCATGACACTGACTTTCCTGCTGCTCAAAATCTCATTCGCCATCAACGCTGTGCTAAGACGTTTTCTGGACGGTACGATGAGAACACTGTCAAAAAATCCAGCAGTGCTTTCACTACAATCACGAGCAGTCTTACGATGTAGGTAAAGGTTGCGACGGAGACAATAACAGTGCTGATGCCACAAGACTATTCTCATGCATACATTGTTAGTGACTAAATGAATAACTTCCCAAAGTAGAAGCTACAGTCGTCCTTAGTTGATCGGTGGAGATTGCTATTAATAGAAAGACTTATATTCGTTCCAGGGCATGTGGGTGTTGAGAGTAATGAGCGAGCAGATATACTGGCGAGCACATCCATAGTGTCAATATATACATCATTGGTAAGATATGACATAGTTAATGCATTCAGGGACCTCATCCACTGAAAAACAAATATGGTCAAAAGTGTGAATCATGATTGTTCTCAAAACTGCGTGAAAATAGTATAAAGATAGGTACACCTGAGGTTTACCTGAAGAGCGCTGTAGTCTTGTTGATAGTAAGCTTACTTACTATCTGGTGTGGATCCTCAGACATAATGATCTACAGTGGTACATATATCTCTCTTGTAGTTCTACTTTTGATTCTACTAAATATTCCTATGAGTGTTCTATTTTACTAAGTCTGATTGTCTTTCTGTTGTGTTCGTTTATTACTGGTTTGGATCCTCAGAAATAATATTCTACAGTTTTACTTAGAACTCTCTTGTATTTGTTGTGCACATGTGAGATGAAGGGCCTCACTAAAGCTGATATTTCATACCTAGAATAAATCAAGTCCTAGCATCGTGCAACGCCTTGCGATGAATCATCCTTCTCATATTGGGTAACATAATGTAGTTGTAGAGATGAGACATCCTTCTCGTATGGGGTAACATAATGTAGTTGTAGAGATAAGACATCCTTCTCGTAAGGGGGAACATAATGTAGTTGTAGAGATAAGACATCCTTCTCGTATGGGGTAACATAATGTAGTTGTAGAGATAAGACATCCTTCTCGTATGGGGTAACATAATGTAGTTGCAGAGATGAAAATTTCTTTGCAAGACTTCCATAAGAAAATCATTTTATTATATATATAAATAACATCTACGGTGGTTTACTGTTACATTGTGGTTGGTCTGCTACTAATAAAATATTCGGCCCCTCTCTTTATGATACTGGTGTTCAGAGATAGCTATTAGGTCTACCTGTACTTCTCAATCGGTACAAATATATATATAGCTACCAATCATATCTCTGTCATGCAGTATATTCTTTTATCCACAAACTTCTCAGATAACTGAAGTTCTCATTACAACAAAGATCTCAAGAATTCATACAATGATGTAGAAGGCACAACTGAAATGGGCCGGACTTATGCTCATGCATCAGAAACGCATCGCAAAACAGCTGGTGTATGGTGAGTTCCGAAATGACAAATGACTAGAAGGTGGACAGAAGAAACGCTACAAGGAATCTCTAATAGTGTCCTTAAAGAGCTCTAACAACATAGCAACATCGTGAGAATGTGTGGCTTAGTCGTCCAGTGTGCTGCAACAACACAAGCAAAGTTGCTTGCATTACCACCGATAAACATCAAATTTTAGAGACAGAGAGAAAAGGTTTTGCCAGAAACGACAGAAGAACAAACACACAGACACCCAATTCTGATAATACTTGTTTACAACACACACCATGGAGATGAAACAACACACACCATGGAGATGAAACAACACACACCATTGAGATGAAACAACACACACCATGGAGATGAAACAACACACACCATTGAGATGAAACAACACACACCATGGAGATGAAACAACACACACCATGGAGATGAAACAACACACACCATGGAGATGAAACAACACACATCTGAAACTGTTGTCACAATCGTCTGATACAGATGGTCACCCATACCAGGGAGAGGGGGAGGAGAGATGCAATAACTCAAGTATGAAGCTGTTGCCATCATCACCTGCGATAGATGGTCACCCACACATGAGAGAGAGAGAGAGAGAGAGAGAGAGAGAGGGAAAGATTCAATAACACAAGTGTGAAACTGTTGTCATTATCACCTGCGATAGATGGTCACCCACACCTGAGAGAGAGAGAGAGAGAGAGAGAGAGCGAGAGAGGGAAAGATTCAATAACACAAGTGTGAAACTGTTGCCATTATCACCTGCTACAGATGGCTATTATATTCTTGTGAGAAAAGACTGAAATCGAAACTACAGTGTAAAAACAAATTGGAGATGATAATAAATTGGATGATGGTATAACACCGAGGGAGTAGGAGTGTGCCATTCATGTTCGCTTAATCCCGTGTTCCCGTGTTCCCTTGTGCAATGTGGTGGAATTTACTTTCAAGTCCAAATTTGTATCTCTATGGCATTCTGTTTTGAAGAGGAAGATTTTGTTAGTCCAAAATGATTGTTTTACTCAGACTGTACAGCGACATGTCATGGACTGGAAGTCTTCTACTCTAAGGAACCTTGATGTTATTTTCTTCAAATCTCTAGACTTGGTATATATGACAGTGTGTCTTTATGAGGGCTCATCATAACCGAGATCATGGAATGGCTCTGCCAACTCAAAACACACCCTCTTTAGTTGCCTCTTCCGCCATGTATTGCAGATGACAGTATAATGATATTCTTAATTTTTCCATGTCGGTACGACTCGGATGAGGTTGGATGGTAAAAAAAGATCTGAAATGTGGAAGGGAGAAATAGATATTGCCTGGTTGAGAATATATACGGTTGGGAAGAGATCATGTTAGGAGGGAGAAATAGATATTGCCTGGTTGAGAATATATACAGTTGGGAAGAAAATCATGTTAGGAGGGATAAATAGATATTGCCTGGTTGAGAATATATACAGTTGGGAAGAGATCATGTTAGGAGGGAGAAATAGATATTGCCTGGTTGAGATTATATACGGTTGGGAAGAGAGTCTTCTTAGGAGGGAAAAATAGATATTGCATTGATGAGAATATATACAGTTGGGAAGAAA
This sequence comes from Meghimatium bilineatum, assembly GCA_034231615.1. Classification (NCBI taxonomy): domain Eukaryota; kingdom Metazoa; phylum Mollusca; class Gastropoda; order Stylommatophora; family Philomycidae; genus Meghimatium; species Meghimatium bilineatum. The sequence continues at coordinate 61,893,265 of CM067321.1, read as the reverse complement.
ATCATGTTAGGAGGGAGAAAGAACGAGAGACGAACTGTGCAAGCTAGCGTGAATATTGATTAACGTAGTTGACATTTCGCAACTCTGTTTCTCTATGGTCTATTCTTGGTGAGTTACTTGCTCACGTACGAAGAATTGTCATTTCCATTTATTTGACGCACATAAAGCTCCCACATCGTGTGGCGGGCAAGCTGCGACATGTTGTGCAACCATGTGGAATGTTGTTGGGCCAAAAGAACGTGGCGATATATATCAAGTTGTTTTGTTTCTAAGGACGTGTGGGGTAATCAACTGAGATACTAAATCATTCTTCTAATCAAAACTTGTAAACATGGCTGACATTGCACTAATTTTGTAATAGTATACGCTATGATTTTGGCAAGGCGAACTTGCGTCAATTATTGAGACATCCAGGTCTCAGTAAAAATAGATAGTTTAATCTTATATTTTTACCAGTACCGTATAAATAATATATAACCTTCTACAAACTAGAACCATTAATGAAGCTATTTATGCTCAATCGATATTCTGGATATTAATATGTTTTCATTGTAGAGAATTAGGAACGATGAAGCTCTTTTTTCATAGGTGTAATTGGGGATTTCTGTATTGATTCTTTCATAAAATAGAAGACACCAACTCTCAGTGATTCATTCATAAATAGAAGACACCAACTCTCAGTGTCATGTAATGTTTTGAGAAGCCACAACTTTTCAGTGCTATGTAAAGCTTTGAGAAGACACCAATATTCTGTGTTATGTAATGCTTTGATAAGACACCAACTCTCAGTGTCATGTAATGCTTTGAGAAAACACCAACTCTCTGTGTCAGGTAATGCTTTGAGAAGACACGAATTCTCTGTGTCAGGTAATGCTTTGAGAAGACACCAATTCTCTGTGTCAGGTAATGCTTTGAGAAGACACCAATTCTCAGTGTCATGTAATTATTTGAGAAGACACCAGCTCTCTGTGTCATGTAATGCTTTGAGAAGACACCAACTCTCTGTGTCATGTAATGCTTTGAGAAGACACCAACTCTCTGTCATGTAATGCTTTGAGAAGACACCAACTCTCTGTGTCATGTAATGCTTTGAGAAGACACCAACTCTCAGTGTCATGTAATGCTTTGAGTAGAAGCCTCTTACTCAGTGAAGGCATATGTGTATATAAAAGTCATGTCCCGTCACTTTATGTGAAGACATCTAACCACATGAAAGTCTGCAAACGTTCCGTGGTATAAATGTCAACCACATGTGATAATTCCTGACTACATGTTTTCATGTTGTTAGTACGGCCAAAAATGTGAAATAATGCGTAAATTATTTTTACAGTATATTCTTGGTACTTCTTTATATGTCTGGTTTTGTCATAGGCCGAGCGATGTGAACAAAAAACATCATTATTTTTGCATAGATTTGGTATATTTAACACTGTTGGGGCACCGTCTCTGATGTGTATCTTTAACACTGTGTGGCACCGTGTCTGATGTGTATCTTTAACACTTTGTGGCACCGTGTCTGATGTGTATCTTTAACACTGTGGCACCGTGTCTGATGTGTATCTTTAACACTTTGTGGCACCGTGTCTGATGTGTATCTTTAACACTGTGTGGCACCGTGTCTGATGTCTCACAAACTTTTCAGCAGGATGTAGTCCAGCTAAAGAAAATACGTTGTGTCACCATTTGTATTTGGGTCAATGATCCAATACATCCGATATAAGGCGGTGGTAATTAATACGCTAAGTGTTTTTACTACTTCCACTGAACAGTTGACATTGCAATGAAACGTGAAACATGGAAATCTATGACATCCGCTCTGTGTGCCGTCTTTGGCCCTAGAGGAATAACTAACTAACTGAACAGTGGAATACCATTTCTCTAGTAGTCCAGCTGTACGTTGCAACCTAAAAATGCTGGATAGATATTTATGTTCCGAATACACTGTTCTACTAATAATTAAATTAATACAGCTTTTCACTTTTCATTTGCGATACACACATGTACAAATACATTATCAACTGAAGCGTATCAAGTATAGAGGATTGCTTTTACTTGTGTACATACGCTCACATGTAGTAACTGCAGCAAAATTGAAGATTGAATTTCACGATACTCCATGCGAACTAGGAAACAGGGTAATGACTCTTTGTTAATCCCTGGATACACAAATCACACTTGAGAATCGACTATCGATTAAAAGGCCTTTATCATGAACGCATTCACAACATAACAAACGACGAGTATGATCGTCGTAATGTCATCTATGGTCACGAGAAGTTGACAAGAGAATGTCATCTATGGTCACGTGAAGTTGACAAGAGAATGTCATCTATGGTCACGTGAAGTTCACAAGAGAATGTCATCTATGGTCACATGATCTTGATGACATTGCTCGTTAGTGTTGATTATTCAAATTCCCACAGAATTCCTTGCATTATATAGTATTATAATATATCTCTGCATCTGTTTTAAAATCTATCCATGTCTATTTTTCATCATTCGTCTTAAAGCTACAACTCTGTAGCCTCCGGTTCACTTTCAGATTTTTTGGCATATTGTCCCACCATTTCACATCTGTATAGACGATTCTGTTTGAAATCGTGTGTTGTATTGGTTGGTTGGTTGGTTGGTTGCTGATGCAGCGGATAATGGGTTAATACTCTTTGACCAATGTGCATTATGTCGCGATATATATCTTGTCTATCTGCACCTTTCTGTCCGAGACATGTGACTTTAGAATGACACTATCGGATCACTGTGACCTTCTACTGGATGTGTAACTAATCCCTGCGACTAACTTCCTTAATCGCCTTTTACTTCATACATATCAGAATTCACTGTTACTATTCTTTACTTCCCTATCGGGAAAATGCAAATTATTTAAAAACCAGCTGGGCTAAAATGTTACACCTTTCGGTCACAAGGTACACAGGTCTCATCGAAAATAGGCCTTTAGCATACCTGCGATCCAAAGCCGCTTAAGGAGGCGATGCGACATGCCCTTTGAAGAACACCATAAGTTAGGTGCGAGCAGATTGACATACAACTTAGACTTAGTTGTCTGACTTTTTTGAGTGACCAAGCACTTTCTAAAACTCAAATACCTGAAAATGTTTGCAAGCAATTAGTTATATTCTCTGTACGCACTTTGAGAACCATTGGTTTAGTTTTAAGATTTCAGAAATCATGAGAGAATATGAACTGAAATTAATGTTATCACTATTAAAAGATGACAAAATACTAACAAGAAAACACAACAAATATAAAGTTTTGACTAAAAAGCCTTCATTGAGACGAATATACAACGGACACCACAAAGACAAGAGACAGGAGATGTTGGAGATACGTTTCAGCCAACCTTCGTTGCGGAGACGGCACTTGATGATGATGATGATGATGACAACGGACAACTAACGACGAATATACGTATGGACGCAACGATTTTATTTTATTTTGCCGTTAGGATAACGTGTTAGTCATAACATTGTCTGTCTTTGTGTTTGGTTGATATTAAATCGATTGTACTATTGGTAAAACTGTAATTTACGTATCTCCTTTCATACTCGCATGCAGCCTGTGCTACCAAAACCCCTAGATTTCCAGATTTGTGGGTTATCCCTGAGACTTGTGGTTGATCTATCTATTGTGTGTTGTCCGTGAGACTAGTGATCTATGTATTTATTGTGTGTTGTCCATGAGACTAGTGATATAGCTATTGTATGTTGTCCATGAGACTAGTGGTCTATTTATTGTGTGTTGTCCCTGAGACAAATGATCTATCTATTGTGTGTTGTCCATGAGACTAATTGTCTATCTATTGTGTGTTGTCCATGAGACTAATTGTCTATCTATTGTGTGTTGTCCATGAGACTAATTGTCTATCTATTGTGTGTTGTCCCTGAGACAAATGATCTATCTATTGTGTGTTGTCCATGAGACAAATGATCTATCTATTGTGTGTTGTCCATGATACTAATGGTATATTTATTGTGTGTTGTCCATGCGACTAATGGTATATTTATTGTGTGTTGTCCATGCGACTAATGGTATATTTATTGTGTGTTGTCCATGCGACTAATGGTATATTTATTGTGTGTTGTCCATGCGACTAATGGTATATTTATTGTGTGTTGTCCATGCGACTAATGGTATATTTATTGTGTATTGTCCATGCGACTATTAACTTATCTATCTATTTTGGGTTGTCCATGAGACTGATGATTGATCTATAATCTGATGTCCGCGTGCCACAAGTGATGATGACCACCATTCGCTGCATTCTATTTGCCGATGACTTTACGCGAGAGTAATGTCCTTGTCTATGAGTTTGTAAATAAATAATAAGCTATATGGTGTTGTTTGTCAGTTACGCAAGTCACTGTTTACTCCATAAATATGTTTAAGAAGAAAAAGTACGAATAAGCTACATGATTTGATGTACATTAATAAACTATATGATTTGATGTACTTAATTAAACTATATGATCTGATGTACTTGAATAAACTGTATCATATGATGTACTTGAATAAACTGTATAATGTAAATTACTAAAATAAACTACGTGATTTGATGTACTAGAATAACCTACAGGGTTTGATATACTAGAATAACCTACTGGGTTTGATATACTATAATACAGTGCATGATTTGATACACCAGAATAAACTAAATGAATATAGAAACTATAGTTCTGTTTGTTTGTAAAATTTGAATAACACCGTCTTATTTTGCATCAGAGTTTTGACAAAACGGTCTTTATCTATGACGGACAGCGAAAGCAGTAAAAGCTAAAGTAACTATAACGACCTACCATAAATATCGGATGATTTAACGCAGCGTAATATTTTTACAAAATCAATAATACTGTTAACTATTCGGACGCTGTCACTTCCTAGCACGTCAAGTTTAGACCAGACTCAGACATGTAAACTACGTGGGGTCGAAACCCTAGGAAGCTTTGTAAAACAGAAAACACTTTGCTGATCTGCCTGTTGCATGGCTTACATGTAATCCTTTAGGCTGGGTTTCTGAAGAGTAAATGAAGTGATGGTGTAGTGTTTGACGGACAAGAGGACCGTCAGTTGTTAAATAGCGAAGGAAATGAATCGCCTAAACGTGAATAAGAAATAATTTTACTGCATGGATTTGTGAGCATAATGGTTGTATTTAGTGTACAACAAAATGGGAAGATATATGAAGGTGTGATTCTGTGGGCAAATACATATCTGTCTGACTGGTAGGCTGGATTTCTGTCTGTATTGCTAGTTGGCTGTCTGTCCGTTCAGTCTTCGAAAGAGTTGGTTGTCTATCTGGCTAGATGTTTGGCTGTCTGTCTTCATAATTGTCTGTTTAGTTAGCTGTATTCCTGGATGACTTGTTGTCTGGCTGGTTGTCTGTTTGTCTTGTTTATTTGGTTTTCGGCCTGATTGGCAAGTTGAATGTACGTTTGTCTGGCAGTCTGTCTATCGATTCATGTATCCATCGAAGTGCATGTGCGTCTATGCATCTTTTGATATGCTTTAAGTATATCTTATAATTAATACCTTACTTGAAGGTGAAGCTGAGAAGCGACGAAAAAGAAGTAGACAGAAATACAAGTGGAAGATAAGCATTTCATCGAAAATGGATGTATTTGGCCATTGACGCACATAAAACTACGACATGTTTCTATAGTCTGAATTACATCCTGCTGGAAATCTAGTAGGACCATCGTCCTGCTACAAGAGAGATCCAGCGGGAGTTCGAGAATCAACGAAGAAGAAACAGATGAACATGAGATGAAGTATGTCAGAGTGCACAACCAAGGCAAGAGACATAATACTGGAAGCCAGATGCAGAAGCCAAACTTCGATGCCATAGTCTGCACTTGATAATGATGCTACTTAATACTCTGGCCATCATTTACATGCGAAAACAGTATATACTATATAAAAGTTAACCGCCGAAGTCGGATATGTGGGGATATTGGCGGAAATAAAACGGCGACACAAAGAATCATCTCCATTCTCTGGACTATATATCCTTTTGGAAAACTGGTTGTCCTGCTACAAGAGAGATCTAGTGGGAGTTCCATGATGAATACTAAAATTGTAAAAAAAAAGATATATCATGCGCAAAAAACATTGTTGGTATGTTCTTACTCGTGTATGTGATTGTACATGTCACAAATGAAACATAATATATAAACAAGGGACCAACATACAGGTAATCAATACGCTTCTGAGAAAAACTCACCTGTTTAAAAACTATCGTATAGGAAATCGATATCTTTAAAGGCATGAATTCTATTTGAGTTAGACAAGTTGAACGAATAGTTATTACACCTAGGGAAGGGAAGCATAACTAAGGTGGAAAATGTTGAATCATTAGATGTGAAGAATAGGCATGCTTTATCTCTCCAGCATTAGAGTATTACATCAGGTAGCACAAGTTAGGTCGTACCTTAAAGTGACAGAATACAACCACCACCAATTACACCAAGGTCTAGATGAATCAAAGGGAAAACGAATCAAGCATGGCAGATCATGGATGGCAGAGGCTGAAGACATTGCGAAGAGTATGTGAATTGGAAGAAATAGGAAAGGGCAGTGAATGGGTGCAGGTAGACACTGAGACGAAATCACTGACTAAAGTATTAACACAACTAAATAAAGCATGTTGACAATGGACGGAAGTCAGAGCTCAGGATACAGTACACGAACTTGCCCAAATACATTCGAAATCACAAGACATAATTATATACACAGATGGCTCCTTTAACAGAAACACAAATAAAAGCGGTTGGGGGTTTTGTTGCCTACAGAAACGGCGTGAATTTGGTTGAGAAATCTTCATTATTTTCTACTGTCACATCGAGCATGAGGATGGAGATAGAGGGAGTTACAGTAGCTCTTAATTGGTTGATACATCAACACACTCGGTAATACAGACTCTCAAAGCATGTTGCGCAAGATAGAAAAGTTCATGCTAAGAAAAGAATGGTGGGACTTATTGAACAACTCAGTTGTCCAGAGCATTACATGAATATACTGCCCTGGTCATGCTGGGGTCAGAAGAAACGAGAGAGCCGACTTATTGGCAGGCACTGTGGCGATAGACGGCACATTGCTGAGAAGAGATAAAGCAGACTTAATGAAGGCAGTAATAAATTCATTTCAAGATGCAGATGATGTCAATGAGGCTGAGAACGTACACATACAGAGAATGTTAGAAATGGAAGTATCTAGAGGTGAGGATGGAAAAGTAAATTTTTGGAAAGTCCCGAAGATCACACAATCAACACCTGACAGAACTCTGAGTCTACATACACTGGGATGGTTGCTGAAGCGGAGGGCAGAGCACTTATGGGGATGTCCCGCGTGCTGTGAAGCCAGTTTCTAATCAAGAATCAAGAAGAATCAAGAATCAAGAATAGGCATGCGAGTTATAAGCGGCCCGCTGAGACATTGGTGGAGCACTGTAACTTAATGGGTTCATATTCCGGTAATCCAGCTTTATTTACCTGGAAATATTTGTAAATCACCAATGGTTCCTAGATCGACCTAGTCTAAAGAAATGGATATCAGTATTCCCTTATACAACTCAAACGCTAATATGGAAAAAATGTGCTTACTTTAGACACATATTTCTGGATAACAGCAGGGTTATAAAATAAACTAAAAGAAAATGTATAGTTTGTTAGTATCTGTTTACATTTTTCTGTCATCATCTCACTTTTATAGTCAACTGAATCCTGAATTTTTCAGTTTGAAGTACGAAACAATCCTATACTTCTAGGTTTCACTTTCTAGGTCGAAGTTTAACACCCCTCTAAAAGAGAATCCCATTTAGTGTTCTTCATGTATCATAGGTCCCAAGATATCTTTTATGGAGTATAAAAATGTACCCATTTTTTTTGGTATATAGTAGAAACGATAGTAGATACGATGGTAGACACTGCACTATAGTAGAAACGATAGTAGATACGATGGTAGACACTGCACTATAGTAGACACGATAGTAGATACGATGGTAGACACTGCACTATAGTAGACACGATAGTAGATACGATGGGTGCGAGGGAATCATGTATATTTCAAACAACTCTAACTACTTGCGTATTTTGCATTGTAATTTATTTGCATTTCATGCAAAATAATCGTAATATATAATAACTACAGTACAGCAAAACTGTAATCTGACAAGGTGAAACGTGAAAACGAGATAATGTAGTTTTGTTGATAACTGAAAACACACATAATACTACACAAAAATCTATGTTTCGACAGAATTACTTTATCAGGAACACAATACAACATATAACGAGTAAAAAGGTACTGTCAGCAAGCCTGCTAAAAATATGTATCTATTTTTAATAAATATTTTAAATGTCTGTTAGCTCTTTTTTATAAGATTGTGAACTTCTAGAGATAACTGGCAGACAAGATTGCATACACTTACATATGAACTATTGAAACTTTGCCGAGGTGTCAACGAGAAATTTACACAATTACTATATTTATACGAAATCTGAGCGACATTAGTATACTAACAAGCTATATACATTGCAACGATTAAAATTATCTTAGTTGCACAGATTCGTGCAGTTGGCTGAAAGTGTCAACCACAAAACTCCTATGCTGAAGATACACAACAGTTTCAATTTCCATTTACATTCAGTCTGTTGTTGATCTTAAGTTGTGTGAATCGCTTTAGCTGGCATTGAACAAGCTTTCTAAATGAAAAAATCAACACGTAGCCAACTTTACTACATCTATTCTCTTTATTCCCTGATAAAAAATAATTGCTCTTATTTAAAACATGACCGACCTGCTAATAAGAGAAACATATATATCAGATTGTGCTGAAGATGTCTACTAGTGGTACCATACACAATGAGTCACTTTATTTGCATATCCTTCAATTTTACTCAAGGGGCCTGAAAAGATTCAAGTGTACACTGTCACGTTCTGAGTACCCTCGTTTCTGACATTTGCCTTGTGAATGTTAGCCCAAGCCCATCTTCAGTATAGTCCAACGCGCAGAGCCCAAATAGTGACACTTATCTTAACTGATCTGACCTTACCCGTGTTTATTATTGGCTGGAAGCACAAAGTACCGTAAATTGACCAATCATCTGTCGATTCAGCAAGGAAAAGTAACGCTGTTTGAGAGCTTCACGTACATTATCATTTCTTGTGTCATGTGACGTATTCCTTCCAGAACGTTGTCTTCCCAATGAACTCTCTGAACCTCTCTCTGTCTTGGGCGATGTGGCTTGCATTTTCTAGCGATGTATTCATATTATCTTTAATGTCGTCAGCCCATCGTCTTCTTGGTCTGCTCCTTCTCCTCTTACCAGGTACTCTTCCCTCCATTATTTGTCTTTCTAAACAGTTATGTCTCTTTATATGACCAAACAGGCGTAGTTTTCTTTTTGTTATTGTGTTTAGTAACCAACACTCTGGAATATTCAGTGTGTTTATAATATCTGAGTTTCTGATTTTATCCTTCCATGATATTCTAAGTATCTTTCTGTAGCATTTCAGCTCGAAGGCGTTGATCTTCTTTGCCGCTGTTTTACTTAGAGTCCATGTTTCACTGCCGTATGTTGCAACCGGAAAAATAAAAGTTCGTAACATTAGCACTTTCGTTTCTATTTTGTTGTTTTTCCATATGTTTTTCAGCCGTGTTATTTTGCAATATGCCATTGCCAATCTCTTCCTTATTTCTACCACGCAGTCTCCTGCACCGTTGATGTTTGCTCCAAGTATTCAAATTTATCCACACATTCTATCTCGGTATTGTCTATTCTGATTTTTGGTTGTTGTGTTGTTATATCTGTTGACATGATTTTTGTTTTCTGCGTGTTTAAATACAAATTTTGTGCTTCGCTATATTTCTTTGTGTTCTTGATTAGTTGTTCCTTGTATATTAGTTATATCAGCCAAGATAGTGACGCTAATTTACATTTGCACGCAAGAGTATTCTGTAGAAGGATTCGTTTTCTAGTTATGCTGGTGAAAATTGGTCCTAAGACGTGATACCCAGTTTGACAAGATTTAAAAGCAAAGCTGTAATGTTATAGAAAACCAGAAGAATAACAACATTGTCGGGAAACATCAAAAATATGTACTCACTTCGCAAAACTTAAATCCAACAGGTAAAGTGAGAAACGGGATAATGAAGTTTTGATAGTAACATGAAACACACAAATCGACGTTTCGACCGAAAGACCTTTATCTTCATTTACGTACACGCTTACATAAAAAACGACAAGTAGATCAAAAACATCTTGATAGACATGTGAACGCCAGTTTTGTTGTCCCTACTTGTCGTTTTTGATGTACAAGTATGTGTTCCTTAATAAAGGCTTTTCGGTCGAAACGTCGATGCGCGCGTGTGTGTGTGTGTGTGCACATATGTGTATTTTATGTTATTAGAAAAACTTCATTACCCCGATTCACGTCTTACATATTGTGATACAATCCGATTCTGGAAATTCGAGGGCTGATGTAGCATAGCCCAAATAACGAGACGAATATAATTCATGTAAAATTATTTTCTATTTCTTAGTTCTGCTGTTCTCGGAACCGGACACTTGCTCATATGCTGAGCTAGGAGACCTATATATACATCTGTCTTGTTGTCTCACTCACTAAATGTATCATTTCTTTGTTCATACTCTCTTCCTGTTATGTTCCTCTCCTCTTATCCTGTTGGATCGTTACTTTTACATTTATTTAATCGCTTTAATCTCTGACTAATACCATCGTCACAAACATGTGTGCTTCTATGTAAACTATGTTGTATTTTGTTCCTTATTCTTCTTCTTCTTCTTCAGTGTTCGCTCTCATATAACCACAACGAATATTTCGTTTGATTTTAGCCGGGGAGCGTGAAGTACGTTGTGCTGCAAGTTCCACAGTAGAACTGTGATTATTTGCACCCCGGTTGGCTAATTGTGGTCAGGACGTCCGAGGTCCAGCACATCCGTTTTCGTCATTCCTTTATTTCAGGTTTGGTCCCTAGTCCGTGACAGCCTGTCTATCTGCCGCCGGGCACGCTGGTGTGTAGTGCCTCTTCGCCAAGACACCTGTCGATCGCGTCTATCTGACACGAGATGCTCCACCGTCCATGAATCCATCTCGTGCAATTGGACAGACTCTGCCTATGTCCATCGGGTTCTGAACCGTTTCTCATCCGCGAGCCTGGTTCCGTATGAGGAAGAACTCGCCAGAAGAGTTGAACCCTGGCTCGTTCGCCCTCCTACCCGAGGCGTCATTCATAGACATCGTGAACCCCTAGTACAAGTTTGAGTCTCACACCACGCGTTTGAGAGCAAGGCGCTCTCGAGCTGAGCGACCTTGTCCCAATAGCGCCTGAGCCCATCAGGTACTGAACCCTTTCTCTCTGCAAGTGTATTTCCGGTATAAGAAAGCTTGACAGTAGAGCTGGGCCAGTGCTAAAATAGTTGTCCCTTTTCTGCCTGAGCCCATCAGGTACTGAACCCTTTCTCTCTCTGAAAGTGTATTTCCGGTATAGGAAACTTTGACAGTAGAGTTGGGCCAGGACTGCCATCTTTGTCCCTTTCTTGCCTAAGCCCATTGGGTTCAGAACCCTTTCTCTTCGCGAGCAAATTTCCGGTATAGGAAGGCTCGACATTAGAGTTGGTTTAGGTCTTCTTGCTTTTCCGAACGCCCACAATTGGGTCTGGGTCTCTGCCTATAAGGATCACAGGTAACTAGAAGCTCATCTCGAGCTAACAGAGCTTATAGTTCCCCTTTCCTAGGAACTTTTCACTTTTCATTTGCAGTTCGCGCTGCCCTCTGGTGCTGTTCTGATCTTTCATTATGTCAGTGTACTCATTATGACATATATTTGTTTCTTTCCATGCATCCACTTGTACGTGTCTTTTACATTGGCCGCCTCTCCAATGTTCTGACTGGACCAACAGGCGTCACTGTATGTCGACAGTGTCTCTGTATGTGGTGATACAAATAGTGTCGGAGATATTGTTTGTCTCTTTTGCAGTCAAATCTCTTTCCATCTGCTTCCTCCACATTCTCGACACGATTCCCAAATGATTTGGCCAGAATCAGCTCGAGCTGCTGTTTTCTGTTACCATGGTGCACAGCGAGGAGGTACATTTGGGATCTTGGTTATCTGCTAACCCTGGGTCCGAGTAGAGCAATGCGTTCCCTTTGCACCCCTTGTTCCTTATAATAGTTTGTATTCGAAACGTCGTCTGTCACTGTGTCTCGCTGCTAATATATTTAAAAAAAATATCGGTAACACTGTTCCGTATTTCCGTTCACCGTATTTCGCCGTATGTTTTACAACTGTTGTATGCACTGTTTATGGGATGTTTTACAAAATTCATGTTATTTTCTCATGAGAGTGCAATGATAATGTATGGAATTAAAATTATGAAAACCAGTATATTTCTTCCGTCAACTTCATATAAAATTTTAAATTACGCAACCAATGTCCGGATATATATCATTTTTCTTCCTCAAATTCTTTCTAAAAGATATATATATATATATATATATATATATATATATATATATATATATATATATATATATATATATATATATATATATATATATATATATATATATATATATATATATACACACATATATAAATATATTTTCCAAACATACAACTGTTATAGACGTGTTTTGAGCTATTCATATATAGAGAGTAAATCAAATGTGTACGTAAGAAATCAAATAGAGATTCTTGTCGGTTCATAAGAATCAGTACTTTTGTTAGTAAAACGACAAGCGCATGAATGGTTTGGACATACAGACATAATTTCCTGTCAAGCACGATCTTGCAAGCTGCAATTGAACGTGCAAAAAAATAATGTAGGTAAAATCAAATCATGATTTGACAATATCAAATACCGGACATTTCAATATTTGTCCACATTCATCCACATCGCTGAGGACAGACATCGCTGGAGAAGAACACATCTTATGCTGACGCATCAAAAATAGTACTACCACGACCCTGACTGGTTATGAGTTTAATAAATGGATGGAATATTACAAATTTTATTACTAAAGCTGACAATGTGTTATGTATTCAATTGGATCTGTCGTCAGCTGTTCACATTCAAATTAAAGCAGTTTACATTTTTAAACCTATTAAAGAAATGTGTTTCTACAAAAAGGATTAGAGTATTGAATAAGTACATTTTTATTTGAGAAGTCAAAGGACATCAAAGTGCAAGGATGTTATATTGAACCAATTCTTCATTATGAATGTACAGAATAGACGGTTAATAGAATTATCAATGTGAGCTGGAGGTTACTCAGATGTGGTTTTTGAGAATCATAATGAACATTCCATGGACATTCAAGAAAACATAATCTAGAAGGATTAAGAAATGCTCAAGTAAAAGAAAAATTATACCAACAATTACAAGCAGATGGTCGCGATTTCTAGGGCACGTGGTGAGATGAGTACAGCTTGACAATTTAGTAACCATCGGAAAGGTCACGGGGAGAAGAGACATAAAAAAAGACAGATTTAAGATAAAAAAGTTGGTGGATGGGTTATCACTGTGGCTCGAGATAATGTTACCATATGCACTTATTAACAACACATGAGAGTTGTGGGATAACATGATCGCCTAAGCCACTGGGCGTGTCAGTTGAATGATTGAAAGGCACAGGAGCTATCAATTATGACTATCTTCATGACAAAAAGATGTTGTCAACAATATAGCTTTCCGATAGTGCATATGGCTGACAAAATCGTCTGTGCACATTGACTCCCTTACTAATTCTATTAATATGTAAGTTAAATCAGTGGCTCTTAATCTTTTAGGATCCTTGCTCTCATTTCTTAAATCAGTGGTTCTTAACCTTTTAGGCACCTTGCTCTCATTTGGAAGAAATCTATTTCTACGGTCTCCTGATGACTCCTGATTAGGAGCTCAGTAGCCTAGCTTGCTTCCTATCACCGAGTAACAGTGTGCCAGGTTAGAAACCACGTCCGAACACATACAATAAACAACAAAAAACGAAACAAACGGATTGTGATATCTCACTTGACTCGACCACTCCTCCAGTCAACTCAGCTGTAAATGAGTACCAGACGCATGAGTTAGGCGAGGTAAAAACATCTAGGAAGGGAACTGGCAACCTCACCTAATAATTTCTGCGGCGTAGTACATGAAGAGTTATCTTCATCCCTGACGTCAGGTTGCTGTCATGGGACATAATTTACCTTTTATCTGATGACTAAATAAAAATGGCCATTTACTTTATGTGCAAGTCACTCTTTAAACTTTGTTTAAGCTTCCCTGAAGTGGGGTTGTCTATAAATTACTTCAAAACATATTGGCCATTTTTCCACCCTGTCAACTAGTCAAATATATAGGGATTCCTTGTGTAATTAAGTGGAAATATGTGTTGTGTTTCACATTTGTAGAAAAATAATTACATTTCAAACAATTCAATTGTTAAATAAAGACAGCGCTTTTACATCAAGTTTTGTCATCCCCCCTCACTTGTCCACAATTGTCAAAATTTTATTAGACCCATCCCCTTCTAGCAGTCACATTGCGTACAACTTTAACCGTTGATGTGATAATAGGACACCAAATATAGGTAAACATCTTGTTGTTTAGATATGACAATAATAAACACGCTGTTTAAACTGTATCCTTCAAATATTTACTGTCATGTGATCCCACAGGACGGAAATGTGGCCCACAATTTCAAAATTTTCTCGGTGGCTCATTCCAAAGTCACTGTGTCTCTAGGGGGGACAACGTTGACACACGTTGAGAGCCACTGAGTTACATGACGAAAACATGCCCTTATATAAGTATTTTCTTTTGCACTAAAATTGTCCGGTTCTGTGGCGAATTTGTACAGAGCGCATCTCTGACGGCCAAGATACCGAGATCGATTCCCGCCGAGTTCGATACCATGTGAGCATCCAGACCGTTCAGAAAACAATGGAAAATGACCAAACGTATTTATATTGCCTAGAAAATCACTACAGCAAAAAGAAAAAAAATGCTGGGTTGATGACTACGTACTGAATAGGATGTGCTACCAATTACTAAAATTTGCTGAATGTGTAAATAATTGTGGATGTTGATACCCTTGTCTTTAGTGTTTGTTTCTTCATTATTTTTGTTTTATATTTCTGGGATCATTGTAGTTGCAGTTCTTGAAATAGCTAATTGTGCTTAAATATATTTTTTACACAGGAAGATCTCCGCAGCAGTGCCCATACACTGTAACAACGGCGAAGCTTGGAGATGTAATGTGTTTTATTTTTTTCTCTTATGATTTTTATGTCTTCTTTTCATGTTTTCGCTCTTAAAATACTGCTAGTTAATATTATATATATGGCTCACATTGGTTTGGCGATCTTAATATTGTGCGATTTCAGCACTTTTCGATTTGACACATTTTGACTTCACCATAGCTTTCAGATGTCTCAATCTACGTTATCTGACAGAGACAGATAACTCTTTCTGCATACTCTCTTAGTTGCCTCTAACCACGTGTATGCTATGTCACAGTATTGACATTATCAGCTTATATATCTATCCCAGCCAACACATTGGCGTCATAAAACTTCAATTCTTCTTTTTAAGGTGTTCAGTGAGGCTGTTTTATATGCTGTGGAAATAAAGGTGGTAGTGCCATAGTCAGACATTCTACATTGTTGTTCTATTCGGTTTTATTTTTCCCATTCTCGTCATAAAGATATGTTGGTCGAAACGCCGATTTCTTGTATGTGTTTAAAGTAAAAATATATATTTTTCTCTTTTATATTTTTCTTGTATTCAATTGTATATTTCTTTCCAGGATTTCTTTCTGTTCTTCTAGTTTTAAATACACACATATTTTGTTTTAATTAATTTACAACCGAATGACATCCGTGACATGTTTTCCTGGACAGCACGGAACATATAGTCCACATAGTGACTCCCTCGTTAATTATACAGTGCTGTGAAACATTGGAAATCATCCTTCAAATGTTACGTTGTCGTTTTCCATGATTTTCGTTGGTCGCGTTTTTTATACTTTATGTCGACAGCAAATAAAAATCACGGGAAAAGTATAATAAGGTTACTTTTGAATTTTGAACCTCATAAATCCACATGACTAAATAATTGACGAGAGACACGTATCAGCTACCTGACAATATTAAATAAAAAAAACCAAACCCATTCTTCCCATCCAACAAATTACATAAGCAGACAAATCTCAATATTATAGTATTGATCAAATCAACATCTTCCCTATTCTAAATTCTACATTATATTCTACATTCTACGTTTTGTCCATTAGTTTTCCCCATCAAACTTTTTTCTTCAATCCAGACAAGACCATTTCCGGTTTCCTGCTTCTAAAGGTCATGAAGTAGCTAGACAAAATCAGACGTTTTGATCAGAAACAGATATCAATATTGACACGAAGAATAGAACTGGCTGCTGTCAAGGTTATAATTTAAATACAGAGACTCCGGAAAGGGTTAACGAAGTTGTTCATATAATTTTGTTACTAATAGGAAAATTCAGACATTGAAAACAGACAAATAGTGACAATTAAATATAATTTCATTTTCCTTTTGCGCTGAAGTTAGCGCCTACGGTAGATGACAGATCTCTCCAATTCTGTCTGTTCAAAGCTATTCTGTGCAGTTCTTGAATAGTGTGAATATTGGTTGTTTTACTTTCTCTAAGTATTGTTCTTCTGAGTGTTTCTTTTGGTCTACCCCTTGCTCTTTTGCCATTCAAGAGATTGGTGGTGTATTCTGTTGGTGTCTGCGCGTAGGACAAGCCCGATGAAGGACCAACGACGTTTTCTGATAACATCTGTGATGAAATTTTGATGTGTCTCTTCTCTGATTTTATCATTCGATTTGAATTCACTCCAATGGGTGTTAGTTATCCTACGAAGACATTTGTTCTCGAATCTGAGCAATTTCTTTTCTGAAGATAATGAGCTTTTCCAGTTCTCACATCCATATGATAACATCGGAATGACGCAGGAGTTAAATAAGCACATTTTCGTGCGTGTGCTGATTGACTTTGACTTCCAGATATTAGACAGTCTGTTAAATGCACTTGATGCTAGGGCAATGCGAGTTGTAATTTCTGGCATGACATCACCGCCGAGTGTTAATTTGCTTCCAAGATAGGAGAATTTGTGTACTTTTTCTATTTGTTGTCCATTTAAAGTAATTTCGTTAGGTAAATTGGTGAAGTCCATAATTTTTGTTTTTGATGAATTAATTTGGAGACCTATTTGTCTTGCGATGAGTTTTAATCTATCAGTTTTTGTTCAATGGATAAATGGATATCATGAATTGAAAGATGTAAAATATTGGTAGGTATGGGAATATGAAATAACACGAATTATAGTAAACATTAGAAGCAGACAATCAAGATTTTTAGGGCATGTGTTGAGAAAAACAAAATTTCAACATTTAGTAACCACCGGAAAGATAAAGGGAAGAAGAGACATAGAAAGACAAAGAGAAAAATTTATGGATGCGGTGTCACTGTGGCACAAAAAAAAATGTCACGAACTGAACTTATTAACAACAAAAGAGACAGAGTTGTGGAGAAATATGATCGACTACGTCAATCAGCATGGCACTTGATTGATTGGATGAGGATATTAAGCAACATAGAATAAAATATCATAAAATATAAACTTTACAAAACAAACAAAATCACATAAAAATAGAATAAATACTGCACAAAATAGACAAAATGAGATAAAACGTATACTTTTTGGAACAGACAAAAATGAGATAAAAACTATAATAAATACTTTACAAAATAGGTTATATGCGTAATATAATAATCACTACATAAAAGACCAATATTTAACGAGACATAATAAACAGTTCACACTACAGACTAAATAACACGAAAAAATAGAACAAATACGTTACTAATCAGAGTAAATCCTAATTAGAAATAAGTGTTAATGCTCACGGGAATTGAACCAAGTCCGTTCTAGTACACCAAATCACTTTGCAATTCAAGTAAACAGGTTTTCCACACTTCACCAACCACATCCTGGTTGGTCAAATGGGAAGTGGTTGGTCATGTACAGGAAACCGGTTTTCTTTGAGTTCCGAAGAAGATCGGTACCGTTTGAACGGACCTGGTTATATTTTCGTCACCCTTAAGAAATTGTTCACTTATCCTCATGTTTCCTGCTTGAATTCAAATAGAAATAAATAGTTCACAAATCAGACTGAATAGACGTTTCGACTAATAAAAGTGTCTTCTTCTTCTAGTCCATGTCGTGTAGTGTTAGTCATCATGTATGTACAAAGACTTCTGTCTCGTGTGCTGTCAATAATTTTTTATATCGAAGTTCTCTCAATGGTTTGGTAATCTGGAAAGCATGCCGTGTGATTCATTAGTTTATAAAGCATATGCGAAGAGAGGAGAAGCAGAAAGAAGAGCCAAGGGTAGACCTAGAGTACGCTGGATCGACAACATCAAAGAGACATTACGCGAACACCAAATAACATTATCTGAAGCTGCCAGAAAAGCGAGAACAAGAATATTGTATCTCCCTCGACACCCGTAAAGGGTAAAATAGGACGGAAAGAAGACGAAGATGTTCTCTCCAATACTACAGAGACAAGCTGTCCAGCATCTTCTCTTTTATATTTTTCTTCCTTAAGTCTCTTGCTCTTCATCTTCCTAGTAGTGAAAATGAACTCCATCTTTCCTTATTTGACGATATGTCTAAAGAGTGTGGACACTATCCTTCTGATACAAGTGAACAGTTCTTCTTGTGGTTTCTCCTTCTTTAACGATATGTTTACACACATTTATTATCTATACATAGTGTTCACAACTTTCACATTTATTATCTATACATAGTGTTCACAACTTTCACATTTATTATCTATACATAGTGTTCACAACTTTCACATTTATTATCTATACATAGTGTTCACAACTTTCACGCAATGAAATGTATTTATCAAGTTAAAATACAAGATACTCTCAGAACAAACAATACTAATATCGTCAAGAGACCTGGTCTAAAGACGTGTAGTAGCAGTTAGACCACAGACACAATAACATATTCTACAAGCACAATATTCAGTTTAGGTAATTTGCAACATTAATTTGTTCATTGTCCATTTTCTCTTGAATTAAAAAAAAAAATAAAGGCCTCTCAGTGGAAACCCTTCTCTCCCTCTCTCTCTCTCTCTCTCTCTATATATATATATATATATACACTCACATACACACACACACACATATATCTAGAAAAGAGAGAGAGACAGAAATGAAGAAAACAACGACATACTTAATGATATATTCAAATTGATTAAAATGCGTTGTGTTATTCAGTCTTGTGATCAAATCGATGTTCTGTAAAAAGGACACACTAAATAATAATGATGCAATGATTGATTGACAATTATTGCTAAATCTAACAGCACACATATTCCAGCTCAATTTATTGATGTATGAAATCACACAATATTGTCTAATTTAAGAACATAATTAAGTGAACTACTCACGTAGACGCTGTCACAAAAGATGTGGAGTTTCCAAAAATCTGAGAATAACTTGATTTTCTATGTCGCTGAACGATCGAGGATCACAAACGTAACTCAACATCAGTTTCAACAGTTTGAAGGTGGTTCATACCACGGGGCTTGAGAAGATAAAATGTGTGTAAACTGTGGCAGTACACTTAGACATTTTAATTTTTTACATCTCCTGGGGCAAAGATTCTTAAACTGGTGTCTATTGACCATTAGAGATATATCTAAAAACAAATCACAGCAGTATTTAGTCGAGAAAGTTTCAATACTTTAAGTCAGAATGCCCACCTCTACCACACTCATAAACATCACACAAAAGGATATAATAGCTCTATTGCTCATAATGAATGAAGATCAAAAGAAAAAAATTATAAATGAATGCAGCTTATAAAAGAAGGATTAATTAGTGTTCAAATGAAGGAGCTTATAAAACAAGGATTACTTACTTAGTCTTCACATAAAGGAAGCTTATAAGACAAGGATTACTTAGTTAGTCTTCACATAAAGGAAGCTTATAAGACAAGGATTACTTAGTTAGTCTTCACATAAAGGAAGCTTATAAAACAAGGATTACTTAGTTAGTCTTCACATAAAGGAAGGTTATAAAACAAGGATTACTTACTTAGTCTTCACATGAAGGAAGGTTATAAAACAAGGATTAATTAGTTTTCAAATGAAGGAAGCTAATAAAGCAAGGATTAATTAGTCTTAAAAATAAGGAGCTTATAAAACAAGGATTAATTAACTTTCAAATGAAGGAAGCTTATAAAACAAGGATCACCCGTGTGTACCGGGCCCGAAAGGGTAGCAAAGAATAGCAACACTATTTACCTTCCACGCATGTCGTAAAAGGCGGCTAAGGAGTTTATGGGATGGATTTGGCTGTCCCATCCCATATAGGGTCAGTGACCCAAAGACATGCTGAACTAAGATGTGTCAGGCCAAAAGGCGCAGATTTCACAGCAATGCTGTAAACCATGATACAACGCATTCCGTTCTCCGGACTGCATCCTGCTAATCTGCTGGAGTTTGAGAATGAACGCAGAAGAAGAAGAAGAAACAAGGATTAATTAGTTTTCAAATGACGAAAAATGCTGAAATTTGTCACCTTTTTTTTTATTCCCATACATTTTTGGTAACTACACATTATACTACAACTACCCGCCGAAGACGGATTTGTCGGGCCATTGGCGCAAATAAAACGGCGACACAACGCATTTCCCTTCTCTGGACTACATCCTGCTGGAATTCTAGTAGGACCATGGTCCTGCAAAGGAGATACAGCGGGAGTTTGAGAATGAACGCTGAAGAGGAAGAATACTACAACTACACACATTATACTACAACTACACACTTTATACTACAACTACACACATTATACTACAACTACACACATTATACTACAACTACACACATTATACTACAACTACACACATTATACTACAACTACACACATTATACTACAACTACACACATTATACTACAACTACACACATTATACTACAACTACACACATTATACTACAACTACACACATTATACTACAACTACACACATTATACTACAACTACACACATTATACTACAACTACACACATTATACTACAACTACACACATTATACTACAACTACACACATTATACTACAACTACACACATTATACTACAACTACACACATTATACTACAACTACACACATTATACTACAACTACACACATTATACTACAACTACACACATTATACTACAACTACACACATTATACTACAACTACACACATTATACTACAACTACACACATTATACTACAACTACACACATTATACTACAACTACACACATTATACTACAACTACACACATTATACTACAACTACACACATTATACTACAACTACACACATTATACTACAACTACACACATTATACTACAACTACACACATTATACTACAACTACACACATTATACTACAACTACACACATTATACTACAACTACAAAGTGTTATTTGACATGTGAAAGTCGCTCATGTTTCATTTTATGCATCTCTAAGTGATCACCCTTCACATAATTATTATTAATTTACACTTGATCACCATGCTACCTGGTTACGACGGTTACAGCACAAATCTACCATTCTGACTAAATGTTATAGTTATTTAGTTTGAAGCGTCAAGGAAACATACACTCTACACATGTAATTTAAGTAATCTTCGTAAGAGCTACCTTTTCTATATATTCGCTAAACCCTTTGTTGCCTTTCAGCGTCAGGGGTAGAAGAGTTTTCTGGAGATGACCCTCGTGTGTGCTGATTATATTGTGGAGATGCAGACATGTTTCAATTGTATTTTATATACAGACATATTGGCTAGAGGAAACAACACTGGAATCAAAGCTCTATGGGACACTGTATGAACTACAAAAGACAGTGAGTTTTATTCAGGAAACAGAATTACAGATATAGACATGTTTCAAGTGAACGAAAGAAGAAGAAGAATAATATTGTGGAGTTTGTCGCCTCTTTTATTTCGGTGGTCCATCATTTTCGTGGTCGGCCTCTAGGTCTGCCTTCACTGTATCTGTGTAGCAGAGATTGCTGTGGTATGTTGTCTGATGGTAGTCTGCTGATGTCTGCAAGCTATTTGATCTGTTGTCTCTTAATAAAGTAAGAGCTACCACATGTGTGCAAATCTTGAAGACAACATTCCGTGTGCGTTACAAAAAAAACCCCAAAAAAAAACTCAAATGTATATTACATTTTCACTGTGTTTCAATTCATGCGGTGTTTTGTACATTTTTATTCAAAGATAACGATATTACATAAAGTAAATGGAGACATGTTAGAAATAAATATTAGCACATGGGAAACAAAAAGAAGAATTGTAGCTCTGTTAAACGTACGTTTCAAAGCCACAAAATGTTTTACACGTAGGAAACAACAACAGCCTTTTATAATCCTTGCACATCATCTGATAAGATTCAGCCACAAAAAATAATTAATAAGCTACCTTTCATACATGACAGATTAGAATAATGATTGCAATAATGGATTTATCAAGATAGATATGGGCCCCTCATTTACAATTGTTATTGTCAACTAACAGATGCGATGTGTGGTAAAATCATGTAAATTAACCTTTTCCCATACTTTTCTCACAATGTTATTTTTCACAATGTAATCCAAGTTAATGAATTCAGACACAAGAGGATCGCGGTAGACTTGGTGATGGTGAGCGTGCTTGCTATCACCGGGTTTAAACGTGCCAGGTTCGAAACCACGTCCAAAACAAAGGTCCTGATCTTGATTTCTCGCTGAACAAGATCACTCCTCCAGTCGACTCAGCAGTAAATTGACGCATGAGTTAAGGGAGATAAAGACAGCAAGGAAGGGAACTGCCCTAAAAATATTGGTAGCATATCCTTTACAGGGCTTAGCTATCAACCCAGCATTTGTTGGCTGTGGTGATTTTCTAGGCATCATAAATACGTGCAGTAGTTTGCCATTACTTTCTGAACGGTCCGAGTGCACAATTGCCTGTGGCGGGGATCGAACTCGGTACCTTGGTCGTCACAGACGCACTTTGTACGACTTCGCCATAGAAACGGACTGAAGTCCGGGATCTCATTCTGGGATCTGGCAACCCCATCTAATAGTTGCTGCGGATTAGTACATGAAGAGTTATCTTCATCCCGACGGCAGGTTGCTGCCTTGGGACCTACCTTTACCTTAATGCAACTTAGACACATATATCTAACACACTGTTGGGCAGAATGATTTCAATTTCTCACAGACACATCCGTAACTACATAATATAGAACTGGATGAGGAATAAATGTATACTAACTTTCTCTATAACCTCGAAGAATTGCTTTTCAGTTGAAAACTATATTTTTCAGTACCACGCATACTTTTATATTTCTTTTAAAAAAAAAGGCAAATTCAATAATAACAAGCCCTCATTGTGCCAAAGAACAGACTAAAGCGAATATTTGCATCAGAAATGAAGACTTGCAGTCTAATGATTTCCGAATACTCTTGTTTGAAAGCTGTTTATTTTGCTTTACTAAACAGTATCTTGGTAGTCAATTTCATCATCATCATCAAGTGCCGTCTCCGCAACGAAGGCTGGCAGCAACGTATCTCCAACATATCCTGTCTCTTGTCTTAGTGGTGCACTCTGCTAGACTGTAACCTGTCCATCGTGTAATGTTACTCTCCCACTTGTATCTCTGCCTACCTCTTGCTCGCTTCCCTTTGACTTTACCCTCAAGTAAGTTCTTCAATAGGGTGTCATGTCTTTTAATGTGTCCAAGGTATTTTATTTGCCTGACTTTTATTTCTCTTAGTAGTTCTTTCTTCATATTAAGTGTCTTTAGCACCTCTTTATTTGTTTTCTTCTCTTTCCATGATGTTCTCCCTATTCTTCTATATACCCACATCTCAAAGGCATCAATTTTGTCTTCTAATTGTTTATTTAGTGTCAATGTTTCTGAGCCATACATTAATATGGAATAGATGTAGCATTTTATAATTCTCATTTTTAACTTGTTTGTAATTTGTTTAGATATTAATAATTTCCTCATGTCATTGAAGGTACTTTTAGCCATTCCTATTCTCCTTTTAACTTCTGTTTCACATCTGCCATCATTTGTGACTATGTGTCCAAGATATTGATACTGTTTTACTTGTTGTAGTTTCTCTCCTTGTATGTTTATGTTTACCTCCTGTTCTTCTGTGCCTTTGCTGATTATCATGGTTTTTGTTTTTTGAATGTTTATATCCAGTCCATATTCATTACTTGATTTATTGACTTGATCTATTAGTCTTTGTAGTTCATGTTCACTTTCTGCTAAAAGAACAGTGTCATCTGCATATCTAATGTTGTTTATTATTTTCCCATTGATCTTGAGTCCTGGTATTTCTTCTATATTTTTAAAGATATTCTCTTTGTAGATATTAAATAGGCTTGGTGATAAAATGCATCCTTGTCTTACCCCTCTTCTTATTTCTATGTATGGAGAGTAGCTGTTTTCACACCTTATTGATGCAGTTTGTTTCCAATATATATTTCTAATCAGTCCGATGTCTTTTCCATCTATGCCTATTTCTTGAAGACATTTGATTAATTTTTCATGTTGGACTCTGTCAAAGGCCTTGCTGTAGTTTATGAAGCAAATATAGATACTTTTTTGGACTTCTATATATTTATCTATCACTAGCCGGATACTCAGTATAGCTTCTCTGGTTCATTTGTTTTTCCTAAAACCGAATTGTTCTTCACCGACCTCCATGTCTATCTTGTTCTTAATTCTTTCATGTATTATCTTGAGAAGTATTTTAGTTAGATGGCTCATTAGACTTATTGTTCTATATTCTGTACAGTCCACAGCCCTGGGCTTCTTAGGTAGTGGTATGAATATTGATTATGTTAGGTCTTTAGGTATATGGCCTGTTTCGTATATGTCATTGCAAATTTCTGTGATAGTATCTACACCAAATTCATTTAGAGTTTTTATTATGTCTGCTGTTATGTTGTCAGAGCCTACAGCCTTTCCACATTTTATTGAATTTATTGCATGTTCCACTTCTGATTTCAGTATTGCTGGTCCATCATTGTTGTGTATTATTGGTTTTTTGTTCCGTTGGTCGTCAAACAGTTCTGTTACATAATCTGCCCATCTTGTGAGTTCTTCTGTTTTATCAAATATTATTTTTACCATTTTTATCTTTAATGCAGCCACCCCCATTTATAGAATTTTTCTTATTTGTGATAAGTCTTATCTCCTTATGCATTAATTGTGTCTTCTGTTGTATGGACATCTCCTCTATTTCACTGCATTTTGTTTCTAGCCATTGTTTTTTCGCTGTTCTGCACATGTTACTTATCTCCTTGTCTATACTTGAGTATTTTGGTGTATTTTTAGCTTTCTTTCTTTCTGTCATTTTCTCTAATATTTCATCTGTCATCCATGTTTGTTTGTTCTTGGTATTTCTTGTTGGTAAATTTTCACTTGATGTTTGAATACTTTTCTTTAGGCTTTCCCATTTATTGTGTATTTTCTCTTCTGGATTTTCCCTTCTGTATTGTTCCATGCACTCTATCATTAGATGTTCATATCTATTCCTTACATCTACACGGTATTTTTGTTGTATGTCTGGTTGTTTTAGTGCTGATGCGTCTATCTGTGGTTCTTGGACTCCTCTATTTACTATCTTTTTAATTTTGACATTTATTTTGCACAGCACTGGATTAATGTCAGAGTTGATATCTGCACCTGGGTATGTTTTGATGTTTTTGACACTAATTCTAAATCTAGTGTTAATCATAATGTAATCTATTTGGTTCCTCTTTCTGTCTCCAGGGCTTTTCTATGTATATAATCTTCTATTTTCATGTTCAAAGAATGTATTACATATGATCATACTGTTCTCCTCACAGAACTGTATAAGTCTTTCTCCTCTGTCATTTCTTGTCCCTAGTCCGAATTGCCCTACAATGTTCTTATGTCTTCCTTTCCCTATTTTTGCATTCATGTCTCCCATGACTATTAAAATGTCTGTTGATTTTACTGGTTTGAGTAGTTGTTGTAGATCTTCGTAGTACTGTTCTATTTCTTCTTCAGTGTAATATGTAGTTGGTGCATATGTTTGTATAATTGCCAGATCAAACGGTTTTGCTTTGATCTTTAGCAACATCATTCTGTCATTATATGTCCAGTACCCGCTGATATATTTTTCTATTTCTTTCCTGATCAGTATTCCTACCCCTCGTTCATGGTCATCTCCTCCTGAATGTATAAAACTAAAATTTTCATTTCTTGTGTACCCAGCATCTTTCCATCTTGTGTCTGCTATTCCTAGAATATCTACATCTAATGCTTCTGCCTCTAATATTAAATTTTCTAGCTTTCCTGATTGGTGTAGTGTTCTAACATTCCATGTTCCTATTCTAATATGTTGTTTCCTTAACTTTAGATGTTGTTTATCCGTTGCTTGACTTTGGGGTATACGTGGTAAAGTCCCAGTCTTTTCCACGGCGGCCTGCCAATATTCATTATTATGCCCAGTACTTGCCTCTTGTGCGCCACACACTTTGCAGTTTCGCCGTTTGAGCCGTTGATCCATTTGAATTCCTCCGCCTCGCGTGTCGTCACAGACTTTTTGTCTAGGGATGGACATTCCCTATTGTTGACTTACGGTTGTCTCTTTGAGAAGAAATTCTACGCTGTGAACGTAGCCATTAACTGGAGTAGTCGAGACGCCATTTTTTGTCTGTATCGAAGATAGGGAGTTCGCGAGTCGGAACAACTTGAATGAAATACACTCCACCTATAATCGTCTAAGAACAAAAAACACAGATCCTACAGGTTGGAACTAAATTTGGCATCACACTGTCACCAGTAGTACGCTAACCACACCATCGAGGTAGTCAATTTATATAAACGTAAACTTTGAAAAATTTGGTTTTACATTTTAAACCGTCGTAAGTATACCTATATGGTTTAAAATAATATTCGTGAAAGATATTCAATTTTAGGCTCGAGGATGGGGGGGGGGGGGGAGGATGTGATCATACAGTGCTCCCATGCATGGAAAAAACAATGGAGACGACAGCAAAATAGTTTCACAGGGGAAAGTTAGACATCCAATGTGACACATTATACAATATGATGTTAGTTAGCTAGTTAGTTAGTCTTCGGATCATCATCACTGTAAACTGGATACGTCCATAGTTACTTCGATCTCTCCCTGAGTGTATCCGCCATTACACTTCTGCTGACAGTACCGGTCCTATGCTGGTTGACCATCATTCTTCTGCACCCCCCCCCCTAAAATGTTCACTTCTAGCAACAGCGTATTTCAAACCCTGATCTTTAATCCTGGTCATGGAAGAGGAGACATCAACCACACTAGTCTCACTCTCGTGTTCTATATCTTTTACAGATTTCAAAACATCAACTTGATCCAATGCACCATCGCCCTGTGCCATAATCGCGCATGACGCCAGTTGATCAGCTCTTTCATTGCCTCGAACACTCACATGTCTCAGAACGAAAATAAATGTATCTACTTTCAAACTCGCCTTTCTCAAAATCTCAATCCACTGTTCGCGAATGAGACCCACTTGTACCTTCCTAATCATACTCATAGAGTCGCTCAAGATGCAGACTGTGTTGCCTTCTGAGTGCCTATCGAGTCAAATGCCCAGGTCACCGCTATAATCCCCATGGTCATGCTACTAGTAGTCACAGCAAAGACCCCCACTATTCTCCCTGATCATTTTACCTGCGCACTGAGCTGAAAAGGCCTAAACAACGTGACATAGCTAACATCATGTAAACCTCACAGGAAGAGAAACGTTAGAAGACAGAGATAAGATGTTAAAGAGTCTGATAAAGACGGCATCGTAGAGATTCAGTAATGCGACTGATAGTCAACTATTTTGATGTAAAGTTGTTGACATTCATAACTGCAATAACGTCTGCTGATTACATTGCACATTATGTAGCTCTACATTCACCAACTAGATCTGTGATTGTGTGATGTTGGAGTATGTAGTTAGTTTAAGCTGAACTATCTTGGAGTATGTAGTTAGTGTAAGCTAAACTATCTTGGAGTATGTACTTAGTGTAAGCTAAACTATCGTGGAGTATGTACTTAGTGTAAGCTAAACTATCGTGGAGTATGTACTTAGTGTAAGCTAAACTATCTTGGAGTATGTAGTTAGTGTAAGCTAAACTATCTTGGAGTATGTAGTTAGTGTAAGCTAAACTATCTTGGAGTATGTAGTTAGTGTAAGCTCAGTCATAGGTGTGCCTACTAATTTTACCAATCCGTAGGTCACAACTGAAGAAGCTGTGGAGGATTTTCAATAAAGTTCATAGAACGAAGTATTTTAAAATCGTAAACTAAATCCAAGCTGTGGCTATTATATGTGATCTCAACTGCGGAGAGTGCTGCTTATTTGTGGATTATGATCTTGGATTCTCTACAGATTAGTGGATGATGGAGTTGATCCACCCTATCACCACCACTGGACAGACCATTATCACATCATATTCTGTGACATCACAGAAAGGGATATCAACGTTAGAACCTTTACATCACTTAACAGGGCTGTGGTCTACCTTTAGCAGAGTAACAGGGCTGTAGTCTACATTTAGCAGGGTAATACGGCTGTAGTCTACCTTTAGCATGGTAACACGGCTGTAGTCTACCTTTAGCAGGATAACAGGGCTGTAGTTAACCTTTAGCAGAGTAACAGGGCTGTAGTCTACATTTAGCAGGGTAATACGGCTGTAGTCTACCTTTAGCATGGTAACACGGCTGTAGTCTACCTTTAGCAGGATAACAGGGCTGTAGTTAACCTTTAGCAGGGTAACAGGGCTGTAGCTAACCTTTAGCAGGGTAACACGGCTGTAGTCTACCTTTAGCATGGTAACACGGCTGTAGTCTACCTTTAGCAGGATAACAGGGCTGTAGTTAACCTTTAGCAGGGTAACAGGGCTGTAGTTAACCTTTAGCAGGGTAACAGGGCTGTAGCTAACCTTTAGCAGGGTAATAGGGCTGTAGTCTTCATTTAGCAGGGTAACATGGCTGTAATCTACCTTTAGCATGGTAACATGGCTGTAGCTAACCTTTAGTAGGGTAACACGTCTGTAGTCTACCTTTAGCAGAGTAACAGGCCTGTAGTCTACCTTTATCAGGGTAACATGGCTGTAGTTTACCTTTAGCAGGGTAACACGACTGTAGTCTACCTTTAGCAGTGTAACACGTCTGTAGTCTACCTTTAGCAGGGTAACATGGCTGTAGTCTACCTTAAGCAGGGTAACACGGCTGTAGTCTACCTTTAGCAGGGTAACACGTCTGTTGTCTACCTTTAGCAGAGTAACAGGGCTGTAGTCTACCTTTAGCAGAGTAATAGGGCTGTAGTATACCTTAGTAGAGAAACAGGTCTGTAGTCTACCTTTAGCAGAGTAACAGGGCTGTAGTCTACCTTTAGCAGAGTAATAGGGCTGTAGTCTACCTTTAGCAGAGTAATAGGGCTGTAGTCTACCTTTAGCAGAGTAACAGGGCTGTAGTCTACCTTTAGCAGAGTAATAGGGCTGTAGTATACCTTAGTAGAGAAACAGGTCTGTAGTCTACCTTTAGTACAGAAGTCTTAATATAAGTTTAATAAGTTGTGAAACATCACCAACGAGTTCAATTAAGTTCGTTCTTTCGGTGTTTGTTTTGTTTGTGTTAGATGTCATGCTTGTGTTTATATTGCTTATTATCTTGTTGGCGCATTCTATATATTTTCTTCGCTACGTATTAAAGTTATTTCTTCAATCTCGCTCAGCAAGAACATTAACTAATTTCTGGACCTTTCTAACCTTCCTGAGTTTACTTCTATTGAATCCTTCTAGATGTTAACTCTGTTATGTCTGGTTTTTATAAGGGCCATCTCAGAGTTTCCACAAGTCTTTTTCCTTGGCTTCAAGTCACTTAAACAAAACTTCCTCCAGTCCGTTTTTGAGCAACCAGTCCTTCTCAGAACTTCTACTTTTTTTATAACATTTGAATAGAGGCACGCTCACCACAGAGCAACGCTCACCACAGAGAAACGCTCACCACAGAGAAACGCTCACCACAGAGAAACGCATACCACAGAGAAACGCATACCACAGAGCAACGCTCACCACAGAGCAACGCATACCACAGAGCAACGCTCACCACAGAGCAACGCTCACCACAGAAGATGCATATCACAACTTAAATCATTTATCAATAATTGCACGCACGGTTATTTAGCTCTGTCCCAGACAATAAGGTCACACGAAGATAAAAAGATAACACAGTCAGATATAACCCCAATAGACTGGGGTGTTAGGCTAAAAATACTGTGCCTCGGCAAGAGACTTTCCTCCACTAATAAAAATAATCCAACTTTACTGCACGTCTCTACTAGGGGCTTATCCGAATCGTTCCCCGTGCTATTCATTGGTGACTATCCGTATACTTTGTAACACCAACCAGTAAAAAGCCCATCGAAGTGACGTACAATATGATAGTCCGAAGGCCTTTAACTACTGAAACGTCATGGTTAGAACCATAACTCACACTTTATGAATATTGTTGAACTCAGATTTGTGATGCTATCTAAACAAGTAATTAATAACAACAACTACACCTCGGTTTAAGTCCAAGACAATATTTAGTAACAACACCAACCACCATTCGGCTTTATGTCCAAGGTAAAATTCAGTAAAAAGAACAAAAAAGCACTCAGCGTTATGTCGAAGACTATATTTAGCAGCAACAACAACCACAGCTGGCTTTATGTCAAAGGGAACATTCAGAAACAACAATAACAACTCGGATTACACCCACGACAACATTCAAAAGCAACAACCACCTCCACTCAGCTTTATGTCCAAGTCAACATTCAGTAATAAGAACAACACCTTGGCTTAAATCAAAGGCAGCGTTCAGTTTGTTTGTTTTGCGTTCGCTCCATTGTAACCAGCATGGATATCCATGCGATTTCCGCCAGGAGCGTGATTACGTTGTGCCACCGTTATGCCCCTTGTAGGTCTAGCACATCCGATTTCGGCATGCCTGGACAATTCGGGTGGGCTACCCTAGCCTGTGACAGTCGACCTATCTGTCGACAGGCACGCGCGTGTGTGGTGACTCTTCTCCCAGACGGCTTTTGCTCACGCCTGTCTCGCACAAGGTGTTCCACTGTCTGTGAACTTGCCTCGTGTAATTGGACGTACTGTGCCTGTGCCCATCGGGTACTGAACCATTTCTCATCCATGATCCTGGTTCCTTAAGAGGAAGAACTCCAGAAGAGTTGGACCATGGCTCTTTAGCCCTCTTAGCTGAGGTGTCATTCACCGACATCGTGAACCCCTTGCCCAAGTTCGAGTTTCACACCACGCGTTTTAGAGCAAGGCGTTCTCGAGCTGAGCGACCCTGTCCCAATAGCGCCTGGGCCCATCAGGTACTGAACCCTTCTCTCTGCAAGTGTTTTTCCGGTATAGGAAAGCTTTACAGTAGAGTTGGGCCAGGGCTAAAATCGTTGTCCCTTTTGTGCTTGAGCCCATCAGGTACTGAATCCTTTCTCTCTGCAAGTGTTTTGACTGGACTAACTGGCGTCACTGTATGTCGAGAGTGTCGCTGTATGTGGTGATGCTAATGGTGTCGGAGATATTGTCTGTCTCTTTTGCAGTCAAATCTCTTTCCATCTGCTACCTCCACATTCTCGGACACGATCCCCAAATGATTTGGCCAGAATCATCTCGAGCTGCTGTTTTTCTGTTACCAGGGTGCACCGCGAGGAGGTACATTTGGGATCTTGGTTATCTGCTAACCCTGGTTCCGCCTAGAGTAATGCGTTCCCCTTGCACCCCGCAGCGTTCAGTAACAACAACCACTTCTCTTTAGTTCAAGGCAACATACAACAATAACGACAACCCCACTTAGCAGAAAGTCAAAGGCAACATTCAGTAACAATAACAACAACCACTTGGCTGAAGTCCATGGTAGCATGTAGATCAGATCACATGTCAAAAGTATGCATCAATAGATCCCCTACAATAAAAAATGTCTCTTGCCTGGTCATCCATTTCGGCGTGCTTTGTATTTATCGTTTACATGATTCAAAAACTAGATCTCTCTTTTAGCAGGATAATAGTGCTACTAAATTTCTAGCAGGATGTGACCCAAAGAAACATAGATGCGCTGTGTCGTCGTTATCTTTTCCCAGAGAAACATAAATGCGCTTTGTTGCCGTTATCTTTGTCCAGAGAAACATAAATGCGCTTTGTTGCCGTTATCTTTGCGCAAATGGATCGAAGCATCTAACGTCAGTAAGATCAGCTGTAATGTGTCCATCTCGTTACTCTTCCCGTTTATGTGCATTTTTGTTTGTCTCTGTATCCTTTATCCTTTAATATTTCCACCAGTAAGATCTTCCACTAGATATCATTATTAACTTTTAATTTATTTGCAGTATATATGTAGACATTTGATAGAGTACTAAATGTATGCACCAGATCTGGCATTTAATTTTTTACTGTTCCAGTCGGCTGGGGTATACATGAATATTGGATGTTTCTCAATGAAAACATATTGGGAATCATCACCCGAGCTACTGTGATAGTCAATGTTGACACGCCAGCTACTGTGATAGTCACTGTTGACATCCGAGCTACTATGGATAGTCACTGTTGCCACGTGAGTTACTGTGATAGTCACTGTTGCCACGTGAGTTACTGTGATAGTCACTGTTGCCACGTGAGTTACTGTGATAGTCACTGTTGCCACGTGAGTTACTGTGATAGTCACTGTTGCCACGTGAGTTACTGTGATAGTCACTGTTGCCACGTGAGTTACTGTGATAGTCACTGTTGCCACGTGAGTTACTGTGATAGTCACTGTTGCCACGTGAGTTACTGTGATAGTCACTGTTGCCACGTGAGTTACTGTGATAGTCACTGTTGCCACGTGAGTTACTGTGATAGTCACTGTTGCCACGTGAGTTACTGTGATAGTCACTGTTGCCACGTGAGTTACTGTGATAGTCACTGTTGCCACGTGAGTTACTGTGATAGTCACTGTTGCCACGTGAGTTACTGTGATAGTCACTGTTGCCACGTGAGTTACTGTGATAGTCATTGTTTCCACGCGAGTTACTGTGATAGTCACTGTTTCCACGCGAGTTACTGTGATAGTCACTGTTTCCACGCGACTTACTGTGATAGTCATTGTTTCCACGCGAGTTACTATGATAGTCATTGTTTCCACGTGAGTTACTGTGATAGTCACTGTTTCCACGCGAGTTACTGTGATAGTCATTGTTTCCACGCGAGTTACTGTGATAGTCACTGTTTCCACGCGAGTTACTGTGATAGTCACTGTTTCCACGCGAGTTACTGTGATAGTCATTGTTTCCACGCGAGTTACTGTGATAGTCATTGTTTCCACGCGAGTTACTGTGATAGTCACTGTTTCCACGCGAGTTACTGTGATAGTCACTGTTTCCACGCGAGTTACTGTGATAGTCATTGTTTCCACGCGAGTTACTGTGATAGTCACTGTTTCCACGCGAGTTACTGTGATAGTCACTGTTTCCACGCGAGTTACTGTGATAGTCATTGTTTCCACGCGAGTTACTGTGATAGTCATTGTTTCCACGTGAGTTACTGTGATAGTCACTGTTTCCACGCGAGTTACTGTGATAGTCATTGTTTCCACGCGAGTTACTGTGATAGTCACTGTTTCCACGCGAGTTACTGTGATAGTCACTGTTTCCACGCGAGTTACTGTGATAGTCATTGTTTCCACGCGAGTTACTGTGATAGTCATTGTTTCCACGCGAGTTACTGTGATAGTCACTGTTTCCACGCGAGTTACTGTGATAGTCACTGTTTCCACGCGAGTTACTGTGATAGTCATTGTTTCCACGCGAGTTACTGTGATAGTCATTGTTTCCACGCGAGTTACTGTGATAGTCACTGTTTCCACGCGAGTTACTGTGATAGTCACTGTTGATGACATTTCCTGCTAGATTTGCAATTACTTATCATTCTTTTTCTGTACTCAGTTCGTTCTCAAAATATTCCAGATTTGCAGAATGTAGTGTGGAGAACGGAATTTCTTGACGGGATTTGCTGCTTGTCTGTGATATCTTCGCATTTCGACCAGACGCATCTGACTTTAGAACGGCTTCTGTGTCACTAAGGACCTCTGAGGATTGGGACAGCCAATTCCAGCCACAAGATCTCAGTCGAGGTGATGCATTGCAGAAATCTATGTCACTATTCTCTGATCCAAATTCTGTACCACCCAAAAAAACACAGGCACTCCAATGACTATATTCACAGATGAAACTCCTCACTTGATAGAATTTCAATGACTATCAATCAATCAATAAACCCATAACCCTTCAGGGTCGTAGGGGTACCACATTGGATGCTTCAGAACACAGAGTCCTCCAGCGAATTCTATCCTCAGCGATGGTGATGAGTGTGGAAATATATTGCCCAGTCCATTCCTTGATGTTGTCTGTCCATGTATTTATTTGTTCCCCTCTGCTTCTTCCTCCCTCGACAGTTCCCTGCAGTATTGTTTTTGACAAGGAATCGCGCCTGCATACATGTCCGAACCATGCTAGTTTTCGTCGTTTCACTATTGAAAGCAATGGCTCCTGAACACCTGCACACATCTCTACTTTATTTCTTACGTACACATTCTTACGTACACATTACGTACATGTACACAATGACTATATTCACAGATGAAACTCCTCACTTGATGGCATTTTCTTCTTTACAGTCTCCCTAACACGGTACGTCTTTATTGTATTCATTTAAAGATGTCTGGGAGGTTGAGGATTAAATGCCCTTGTTGGTGAAACACGAACTTCTCAACAACGAATATGTGTTGATCTCGGTTATATTAGGATGTGTAACTACATATTCCTCTGTTATACTTGGATGTGTAACTATATTACATGTTTATCTCTGTTATACTAGGATGTGTAACTATACTACATAGTTACAATTTAAAAGATCACCCATATCGAAGATTAGGGGCAGACAGTCAAGGTTTCTAGGGCATATGCTGAGAAGAACACAGCTTGAACACTTAATAACCACTGGAAAGATCAAGGGGATGAAGAGATAGGGGACGACAAAGAGAAAAGTTGATAGTTGGACTGGTATTGTGGCACGGTAGAAGTTTACCAACCGTACTTATTGACAACACAAGAGACAGAGAGTCATTGAGAAATATGATTGCTTACGCCATTCGACATGGCACTTGATTGATTGAGCTATACTACTTTTTAATCTCTGTTATATTAAGATATGTAACTACACAAAAAGAAAGGTAGAAATTCAGATACTTCTGTCTGAACATCCTCAGAAAATAATGTGATTTTTGGATACAAATAATATAAAAACAACGCCCTCGAAGAGAGAAATAACTAAATAATTCTATATTGATGCATCCAGTAAGGAATCCCTACTGTTATAACGGGTTCTGGATTTAATGGATACAACTGTAACACTTCATTAGTAAACCAGAGGTGGTGGACAGCCTTTCTGGGTCAGTTGACCGGATTAAACTATTTCTATTTTGCATAGGGCAACAAGTGTTCTTTTTAGTTCGTTTCAAATAGTATTTTGTGTGTTTCATGATCATCATCATCATCTAGTGCCGTCTCCGCAACGAAGGTTGGCTGCAACGTATCTCCAACATCTCCTGTCTCTTGTCTTGGTGGTGCACTCTGCTAGACTGTAACCTGTCCATCGTGTAATGTTACTCTCCCACGTGTATCTCTGCCTACCTCTTGCTCGCTTCCCTTTGACTTTACCCTCAAGTAAGGTCTTCAATAGGGTGTCATGTCTTTTAATGTGCCAAAAGTATTTTATTTGCCTGATCTTTATTTCTCTTAGTATTTCTTTCTTCATATTAAGTGTCTTTAGCACCTCTTTATTTGTTTTCTTCCCTTTCCATGATGTATCCCTATTCTTCTATATACCCACATCTCAAAGGCATCAATTTTGTCTTCTAATTGTTTATTTAGTGTCCATGTTTCTGAGCCATACATTAATATGGAATAGATGTAGCATTTTATAATTCTCATTTTTGACTTGTTTGTAATTTGTTTAGATATTAATAATTTCCGCATGTCATTGAAGGTACTTTTAGCCATTCCTATTCTCCTTTTAACTTCTGTTTCACATCTGCCATCATGTGTGACTATGTGTCCAAGATATTGATACTGTTTTACTTGTTGTAGTTTCTCTCCCTGTATGTTTATGTTTATCTCCTGTTCTTCTGTGTCTTATGACATTTCATGATATGTACTTTTAAATCAGGATCTATCAATGAAGTGCAATGAAGAGTGGCGTAGACGATCACGCTTCTCCACAACTCTCTGTCACTTGTGTTGTTAATAAGTTCAGTTGGTGGTATTATTTCGTGCCACAGTGACAACCCATCCATGAACACCTGTCAGCGTCTTCATGTCTCTTCTCTCCTTAATCTTTGCGGTGGTTACTGAATATTCATTGTTCTTTTTCTGTGTTAGTTCTAACATTCCTGCAGATTAACTAATCTTCTTCTTCTTCTGCGTTCGTTCTCAAACTACTGCAGATTAGCAGGATGTAGTTCAGAGAACGGAATGCGTTGTGTCATGGTTTACAGCATTGCTGCGATATCTGCGTCTTTCGGCCTGACACATCCGACTTCAGCCAACTCCATCCCATAAGCTCCTTAGTCGGAAGGTAAACAGTGTTGCTATTCTTTGCTCCCCTTTCGGACCCCGGCAACACACGGGCGAGATAAACGAATATAATCAGGAATACGTTGTGACAACAGAATACGCTCTGCCATAGTTTACAGTTCATCTGCGATATCTGCGCCTATTATCCTGATACATCCGACTTCAGCATGAGTCACTTTGACCCTGTATGAGATGGGAGAGCAAATTCCACCCCAAAACCTCTTTAGTCGCCTCTTACGGCATCCATTGAAGGTAAACAGTGTAGCCATATATATTTTTGATCCCTTTCGTGTTCGTCAAACCAGGGACGTCTAAATTCAAGTTTTGCTATTTTCATTTCGCGACTATCTGCTAATGTGTGCTATAATGTGTGCTATAATGTGTGCTATAACTTTGGTTATACTCCAGCATCTTTGAGCACGTCTTAATTAGTAAAAACAACATGATCATCCAGTACAAATGGCTAGGCACTGTAATCGAAGGTACTTGGTGCAAAAGAGGCCGAGAATCCTTGTTCTAGATAATTTAAAGTTATCTAATACTGATGCTTTAAAGTAAATAATTTTCTGGACTGTCAATGGTAGGAGTTCTTGGTGTCGAGACTAGATTTGGCACAAGTTACAAGCTGATTAATCATCATCTTCAACATGACACGAATACTTACTGCTTACATGAGTAGCTTATACCTGTGTCCACACGGAAGATCTATTGGAATTTAACGGGGTTAGCCAGTGCAATGGTTCTCACACTTTGAGATTTCGTTATTGGATATTAGTAGATATTAATGGAAAGTGAACAAACTAATAGGTGCTGCTCAATCGCCTCTAGCAGAAGTCGAACATGCGCACATGCTCACGGTTCTTATAAATATATAATTAAAGAAACTGTTTTCTCTTTCCTCAAATGCACTATCAATTGCTATGCATTCCAATGCGTCATCAATTGAATTGCCCTCATATACAATATCTTTCGTCATATTTAACATCTAATTTCCTCAAACTCGACATAGATTTGTCATCATCGCAGTACACGATTCCCGAACGTTCAAATTAAGCGTTTTCATCAAATCTTCCTTATATACACAGTAGACTCATATCTGCTTTGGCTGCAATCCGTTCTCTGATTAGCACAAACGCCATCATGTCTTCAGCAGGACGTCCATGACAACCAGATGACTTAAAACGGTTGTACATGTCATCTACTTGTTACGATATTCATAGTTCTGATTTTGTCAAAGTATGCTTGTGAGTCAAGTATTTAAAATACGTGAGTTTGTCAAAGTATGTTTGTGAGTCAAGTATTTAAAATACGTGAGTTTGTCAAAGTATGTTTGTGAGTCAAGTATTTAAAATACGTGAGTTTGTCAAAGTATGTTTGTGAGTCAAGTATTTAAAATACGTGAGTTTGTCAAAGTATGTTTGTGAGTCAAGTATTTAAAATACGTGAGTTTGTCAAAGTATGTTTGTGAGTCAAGTATTTAAAATACGTGAGTTTGTCAAAGTATGATTGTGAGTCAAGTATTTAAGATACGTTCTTGTGAAATATTACAGATCCATTTGAAGACTGTGTAATGGCTCACTGTCGTCTGGGGTTTCCATTACAGTAAATGCCAAGATTTTGAAACATAATAGTCATCATCGTCACCACCAGTACCATCACCATCATCATTACCTTCCCCATAATCATCACTATAAAACCCATAACCCTTTAGGGTCATAGGAGTGTCCCTCTGGAAACATCAACACAAAAATTGTGCAATGCTTCTCTGTTATCAGTTCTTTGTTTGAGTCTTCTTCTCGTTCGCAGTT
Organism: Meghimatium bilineatum; assembly: GCA_034231615.1. Lineage (NCBI taxonomy): Eukaryota > Metazoa > Mollusca > Gastropoda > Stylommatophora > Philomycidae > Meghimatium > Meghimatium bilineatum. The sequence goes on along the minus strand of CM067321.1, from coordinate 61,854,625 downwards.
TGACATGTCTACACAGCAAGTCAACGAAACTTCGGCGACACATCTGGCTTTGTATCGACAGCTGAAGCTTCCACCCTTACTCTTAAGTGTGGATACTATCAACCATCATCTCCCTGTGGAAAGACAACAGACAAAAACATACTTTTAACTCGCTCATAAAGTGAATGTAATAAATAATCATCTTCACCATCATCATCGTCATCATGTGATGAACAACAAACATTACTTCTTTTTCTTCAACGTTCATTCTCAAACTCCCACTTGATCTCCTGTATAGCAGAGCGCAGGTCATACCAGATTTCCAATAGGAACATTACTAAAAAATTAAGAATGAAAAAATAGGTTCCAACCAACTCCTGTCTGTTGGCGTGGTCTAAAAGGGATGCAAGGAATAGCAATACTGTTACCTACTACGCTTGCTGCAAGAGGCGAGTAAGGATGTTTTGGAGTGAAGATGATTGCCCACACCAATAGATGGTCAAGTGACCCAGAAGCTATACGAAAATCGGATGTGTCAGGCTGATAAAAGCGCAGATATTGCTCGCAGCTAAGTTATAAACAATGGCACAACGCATCCGTTCTCTGCACTACTTCCTACTAAACTGTAGATGTTTGAAAATGAAAGAAGACAAAGGTTCTAACCTTCTATAACATGCCATAGACATGAATGTAAACTTAGAATGGCACAATAATCACACAGTAGATGTGATAGAATTACGTGAACTTTTATTTCCAAATTGTTTATGGTCGTGGTCGCGAGTTAAAATCTGGCTAATGACGTATTATTTACAAAATTGTTTTTTTTTCCGAATATCCTTGGGATATACCTTTTGAAACTACATAGTTACGTGCTATGAGTGGTACTCTCGACTTCTGGCATATTGCTTCGCTGGGTGGGACGAAGTATCTATGTGGTAAAGTCGAAACAATGAAGTCAATATTCTAATTCATTTTAAAATCTTTTTAAAAACATTTTTATGGTTCCACCTCTTAGTATAGCCAAAATGAACTTCCATCTATGCCAGATAGAAGCATGCAGTTCCAAAATAATTTTTCATGCACTCAGTAATATCCGATCAAAGCAAAATTGAGTTCTTTTATGGCCTCAATTTAGGTTTCAAAATTGTCAAGTAGTTTAAAACAATTTATAATTTTGAAGACTAAAGTACTAGATGGTATAAAAGAATACAAGTATCTATTCTTCCTTTGTAATATCTCTTCATGAGTTCTGACTCACACATTTACTAATAGTTAAATGCCCTAATATAATAAATGTGGACTAACGTTCATGACAGAAAAAAAAGTATGAATCATCAAATAAAATCGTTAGATCTTCCAAATCCATCACAGCCACAACCTCTTTTGGAATCGTAAAATCAAACATTTGACTTGTGCACGAACTCTCACTAACAGGTACATACTCAAATCAACACATATACACACACCAAGAGCTACGCTATATGACAAACTAACATTGAGAAATGTTCAAGTGTTTCACACCAAAGTTACATTTTCAATAGCACTTCACACCAACATTGGTGCAATGGAGTGAAATACAAGAATTCTGGGACAACTCTGAGGCTGAAACTAGTAAACATAATTACCTAAATACTTGCACTAAATCAGGAATTTATGTTATTGTTGGATAATTTCGGGGAACATTATAAAAGTTACTCACAACTAATGTCAGTGTTGCCAGATTGTTAAAACATTATAACCAAACTGTAGGTAAACAAAATGGCCACTTTTTAAAATTGTTATAAAATGCTACAATCATGCTGAATTTTTAAGAATGCCACCTTTCTTTATACGTGAACTAACACCACCAAAGACGGATGTGTCGGGCTATATGCGGAAATAAAATGATGACACAACGCATTTCCATTCTCTGGACTACATTCTGGTGGATATCTAGTAGGGCCATTGTCCTGCTACAAGTGAAATCCTGCGGGAGTTTGAGAATGAACGCTAAAGAAGAAGAAGAAAATCTAACACAAATTGGTAGTGTATCCTATTCAGCATGTAGCCGTCAACCCAACATTTTTGGCTGCAGTTATTTCCTTGGCAATATAAATACGTTCAGTAGTTTGTCCTTCCTTTCAAACAGCCCAGATGTACAATTTCCTGAGGCAGGGATCGAATTCGGTACCTTCACCGTCACAAACCCGCCGTCTACCATTCCGCCACAGAGCCGAACTCGCACTACCACTTTGTAATTATCAATATTCATTGTTTTCACAGCGATACATATTTTATCGCTAACTTGAGAACTTAACTTTAACTGCTTTAATGATATTCTGTTATGCATGTGGTTGCATGTGGGTATCACCAATGGCCCATCCATGCAACAGAAAACCTTAGTAGATAAAATGCCGTTATATTGAGGTTATCTTCTTATAGAAGCTTCATGGCATGTCATCTATACAATTATGCTTTTATTTTGTTGTTGAAATTTGTTTCATGTTTACCTCAATATATATGTATGGTGCATACATATAATCCTCTGTGGTTGGGAGGGATCCAGAGATGTACTGTGCAGCACTGGGGATGAGGAAACTGACAGCACTGTTTTTTGTTGAATGTGCCTATGGCTGAAACCCATCATAGAGGCACAGTGACTCAGGAAGTGACAATCCTTTTGGCTTGAACATTTGGTTGCATGCCTGGAGCAATAGAGATGTTCCGCATAACCAGTAGTCAATTGGTGGCGGGAAATGAGCACAGTGAACCCTATCTTGGCTACAGTGGATAGGAGCAGCGCATAGGTTGAAACCTAACTTCCTGGAGGTGTGATAGTTATTCTCTGGCTCTGTCCCGGGGCGGGACGAAAATGCGCAGACTTACCAGTAATATAATGCCATTTAATGGCATTAGGTCAAAGGGCTTGAGCCCATGGATCAGCAACCAACCAACCAAACAACCAACCAAACAACCAACCAACCAACCAACCAACCAACCAACCAAACAACCAACCAACCAACAAAACAACCAACCAACCAAACAACCAACCAACCAACCAACCAAACAACCAACCAACCAACCAAACAACCAACCAACCAACCAACCAAACAACCAACCAACCAAACAACCAACCAACCAACCAAACAAACAACCAACCAACCAACCAACCAACCAAACAACCAACCAACCAACCAACCAACCAAACAACAAACCAACCAACCAAACAACCAACCAACCAACCAAACAACCAACCAACCAACCAACCAACCAAACAACCAACCAACCAACCAACCAAACAACCAACCAACCAAACAACCAACCAACCAAACAACCAACCAAACAACCAAACAACCAACCAACATACCAACCACCCAAACAACCAACCAAACAACCAAACAACCAACCAATGATATTGTGAGTCTGATCTTCCTATTGTAAAGATAACAATGAAAGTACTTACACATTTTGTGTATAGTAAAATTATACATTTTAATGTGAACTAGTTTCAAGCCGCTGTATCACAGAAGAAAATAGAAAACGGACAAATTATCTCTAGTCTACTATGCCCTTAAATGTTTGTTCCAGGTCATTCCATGCGATGTCACTATTAACTGAGAACTTATATCGCCTCTTTTCCATGGCATTCCATGTGATGTCAATATTAACTGAGATCTTATATCGTCTCTTTTCCAGGTCATTCCATGTTATGTCAATATTAACTGAGAACTTATATCGTCTCTTTTCCAGGGCATTCCATGTGATGTCAATATTAACTGAGAACACATCGTTTCTTTGTCACAGTTATTATTCATGTTTACTGTGAATTTCATGACATTACAAGTATCTCAAAATGGTTTCTGTGAATTTCAGGTTACTTACCACTCTCTCAATATGTTTACGGTGAATTTTATGCCACTACAAGTCTCTCAATAAATTCACTGTGAATTTCATGTAAATACAAGTCTTTCAATATGTTTACTGTGAATTCCATGCCACTACAAGTCTTTCAATATAAGGGACGTAAGAACGTCGTATGTAAGGGAATGCATCTAATGAAAAAAAGAGGAGGTTCGTCCATTCTGTACGTAAGTAATATCCTGAGAAAATCGTTGAGGGTAGCCGCCCCTTTGACTAAATTCCTAGTAATAAAAATCATGTTCTTATTTCATAGCGGGGTTTATTCAGAAACCCCATTCTACGGGTTTGCATGATACAGTTTTAGTATTTCATTAGAGTTTTTCTGTCAATTACCATTTTCTAGTCATGTGTGCATGCAAATAGGATCTGTCGGGTAGTATCTAAACCACCTGCTTGTCTCAGGATGTTGTTGAGTTCCCATACAAACCAAATGCTTGACTGAGAATGTTGTCTGGTTCTCATCTAAACCATCTGCTTGTCTGAGAATGTTGTCCGGTTCTCACACAAACCATCTGCTTGTCTGAGAATGTTGTCCGGTTCTCACACAAACCATCTGCTTGTCTGAGAATGTTGTCCGGTTCTCACACAAACCATCTGCTTGTCTGAGAATGTTGTCCGGTTCTCACACAAACCATCTGCTTGTCTGATGATGTTGTCGCGGTCTCACTGACGTTTCTGATTTTATCTTGCTATTTAATATTTCAATTCTTTTTCAAGCTGTACTTTACAAATATTTTTGTCCTATGCCTGGCTACATTTTTCTCTAAACCATTCAAAATGACAGTCTTAACGATGACTTTGAAGAATCTTAGTTTAGTACCGATTTTTGTATTTTAATAAGTGCTACGCAATTAAAGGTGCACCAATTGAATGGGTGACTTAAATCATATACTGGACATCATAACTGGCGATACAGAAAATATATCAAATAAATAATTACTAAAACCAGGGCAGCTTTCACACATTTCTAGCTTACTTATTAACTAGCTAAACTTCTGTTGAATACTTTATTGTTCTCCTGACAAGAGTTTATGTTATTGCTCTCCACCATCTGATAAGAACCGTACAACACATGTTGCCATAAAATATCTGAATATTTTATTTTCACCTAGCTCTCCATATATATATATATATATATATATATATATATATATATATATATATATATATATATATATATATATATATATATATATATATATAAACTATTAAAGGTGTAGAAGACTGACTTCATTCTATTCCGTCTTCCCTACGTGTGCTCCTTCCCCATTCAGTTGCCTTTCAAGAATATTGCTCATCTGTGACTTTCGTAAGTAGAAGACATGCGAGCTGTATCAAAACAATCCTTCATATGTGACAACTTTGATTAGTCTTATGATTTGCATTGGTCACTATATATATATATATATATATACATATACACATTTCCGCACACACACACACACACGCACACACACACGCCCACACACACACGCACAGGCACCCGCACACGCACGCGCACCCGCACGCACACACAACTTTGATTAGTCTTATGATTTGCAATGGTCACTATATATATACATATACACATTTCCGCATATATATACACACACACACGCACGCACGCACACACACACACACAAATACTTTGTGCCAGCTGCCAACACCAAGCTACGAAATGCACACAACGCGAACAAAGTAAAACGGCTTGTTATGATTCTACCCGTAGGTCACGTGCTGGAGAAAGTCACGGTTCAATAGTTTGCAACTCGAATAACCTAGAGCAGCTTCGTTAATTCACATTCTATATGCCAAAACCGCCCAACCAAGACATTTTTAATTTCCTCAATTTAGAATTACTATATATAACTGAGCTCAGAAAATAAATTACAAGCTATCCGATCCAAACTGTAAAGTACGAGACTAAACAGTAATAATGAGAGAAATATTAAGTCACAGCTTTGGTGTTATTAATAGAGAATACTGTTGCCGGACAAAAATCCTTTGATATTCCACATTTGAGGCCTCAAACAACAAGTCACGTAATGCAAAGATAGATTTCGGCAATTGACCAACCGCAATAAAGCTCTTTTGAACGTAAAGAAAAAGCTTGGTAACACCATCCGGCACAGAGGATGGCGAATTTGGCCAGGCGACACAAGAAAATGTGTCTATCTATCACTTACAGCAGCAATCTTAAGGAATTTAGAAATCGTGTTTGTTAACAAGATTACCAAAAGAAAACTAACAGAAATTATCTGCATTCGAAATGGAATGCTATAGAAAAGTCTTAAGAATATAATGGACAGAAAAAAGAACTAACGCAGATGTCCGCAAAGATCTGAACATAGAAGAAGAATAGCTCCTCAAAACTATCAAAAAACGCAAACTTCCATATTTCGGAAATATAAAAAGGCACAATGATTTGGAAAGATTAATCATGGAGGGAAAGGTTCCAGGTCAGAGAATAAGAGGCAGACTAAGACTACGATGTGCACATGACATCGAAGACCTTCTGAACATGAGAATCGAAGAAACTGATCAGCTCGTTCCACACCGAGATGCTTACAGAATGTCAGTGGGGACAACATTCTGCAAAGGACACGTCACATAGAGAGAGAGAGAGAGAGAGAGAGAGAGAGAGAGAGAGAGAACCAGATTACGCGGTCCAATTTTGAAAACTCGACTTCGTTAACACAAAGCAAATCGCTTCAATATGATCAACCAGCAGAGGACCGGTACTGTCAGCAAAAGTATAATGGCGGATACACTCAGGGAGAGATTGGAGCAACTATGCATGTGTCCTGTTTGCAGTGATGATAATACGACGACTAACTAACTAACTAACTAACTAACTAACTAATTAACTAACTAACTAACTAACTAACTAACTAACTAACTAACTAACTAACTAACTAACTAACTAACTAACTAACTAACCAACCAACCAACCAACCAACCAACTAACCAACCAACTAACTAACTATCTAACTAACTAACTAACCAACCAACCAACCAACCGGCCAACTAACTAACTAACTAACTAACTAACTAACTAACTAACTAACCAACTAACTAATTAATTAACTATTTAACTAACTAACTAACTAACCAACTAACTAATTAACTAACTATTTAACTAACTAACCAACTAACTAAATCACTTAATCCTCTATATATTTATAGGTATGCATTCTTATCTTTGTCTATAGCTACCAGCCGTCAATAGATACTTCTCCTCAAAATCTACAGATCATCACTTCGAATTTCTAGCATTCGTTGACATATGTATTCCTCTAGTGATGTAGCTGTGATGAGAGGTAGCTGTTGATAGAAGTAGCAGTTGATGGAGGTAGCAGTTGATGGAGGTAACAGTTGATAGAGGTAGCAGTTGATGGAGGTAGCAGTTGATAGAGGTACACAGTTGATAGAGGTAGCAGTTGATGGAGGTAGCAGTTGATAGAGGTACACAGTTGATAGAGGTAGCAGTTGATGGAGGTAGCAGTTGATAGAGGTACACAGTTGATAGAGGTAGCAGTTGATGGAGGTAGCAGTTGATAGAGGTACACAGTTGATAGAGGTAGCAGTTGATGAAGGTACCAGTTGATAGAGGTAGCTGTCGATAGAGGTAGCTGTTGATAGAGTTACCAGTTGATAGAGCTACCAATTGATAGAGGTACCAGTTGATAGAGGTAGCTGTTGATAGAGTTACCAGTTGATAGAGCTACCAGTTGATAGAGTTACCAGTTGATAGAGGTAGCTGTTGATAGAGTTACCAGTTGATAGAGCTACCAGTTGATAGTGGATGCTGTTGATGAGGGGAACCCATTTGTGTCCTGTCCCCGAGCAACGCATGTGATTTGGCATATACGTTACAAATATGAACACAATTCTGGTGAAACAAATCAATATTTACAACCAGCTGTTATTCCTCATAACTGGCACGATAGCAATATAAATGCATATGTAATATACACGCATTAATATTATATGACAAAAATAATTGGCAGGGATGGGGGGGGGGTAGAAATAAAGTATAGGGTCAGGGCTGACATGACTTTGTTGAAAGTGGTACACAGGAGAGGGGGAGATGGGGTGTTATGTTTCCTATAGCTATTTTTTTTCGCTTTTGATAGCATTTTAATTATATATAATATTTGGTAAGTCAGGTGAAATAGGTGAATATTGTTCATACAATATTTGAACAGGTTGTTCAGTAGTGCTAAATGGCAAGTTCTGACATGTGCGAGCTTGTATAGAACACGTTTTACTAAAATATGAATTTGAGAGAAGTCAATTAATAACATGACTTCTTGTAACCACACGGTGCTTGTGGTTGTGTTTCATTTTGTTGTGTTTGTTTTTGTGTTTATTTTTGTTGTCTTTCACCTTCCAGCTCTGAACGACAGTTCATTTTGACTATGTAATGACGAGATAACAACAGTAACATAAGACACTTTGACTATGTCATGCCGTGTTAACAACAGTAACATAAGGCACTTTGACTGTCATGACGTGGTGACAATAGTAACATAAAACACTTTGACTATGTCAAGACGTATAAACAACAAGAGCATAAGACACTTTGACTATGACATGACGTGTAAACAATAACAACATAAGACACTTTGACTATGTCATGACGTGTTAAGAACAGTAATATAAGACACTTTAATTATGTCATGACGTGTAAACAACAACAGTAACATAAGACACTGTAACTATGTCATGACCTGTAAACAACAACAGTAACATAAGACACTTTAACTATGTCATGACATGTAAACTACAACAACGTAAGACACTTTGACTATGTCATGACGTGTAAACAACAACAGTAACATAAGACACTTTAACTATGTCATGACGAGCTAACAACAGTGACATAAGATTCTTTGATTATGTTATGACGTGTTAACAACAGTAACATAAGACACTTTAACTATCTCATGACGTCTTAACAATAGTAACATAAAACACTCTCCCAAATGTTCGATATGTTTTTCTATTCCCTTTCAATTCCCTGAGGAGCATAGTACCGCAAATTAACTCATTCGACGATTGCTAAGCTGCTCAGTCTTCTTCAGCTGTAAGCACGAATTTTTAACAGATGTAGTCTCTTCAAAAATGTTCTTCTCTCCCAGCTGTTCTTATGTCTTCCAGCGTTTCACTTTTCCAGTGAATTCCATTCTATAGCATGTATGGTATTGGTGAGTTGTTTCTTTCAGAGAGTGTCGTATCCATCTCCATTTTAGGCCATGTGTACATGTGGACAGGCAGCACAGAGTGCCAAACATATACTTCAAGAGTATTCTGAGCATGAAACGCTGAGGCAGACATATTGGCCAGAGGAAACAACACTGGAATCAAAGCTATATGGGACACTGTATGAACTACAAAAGACAGTGAGTTTATTTAGGAGACAGAATTACAGATATAGACATGTTTCAAGTGAACGAAAGAAGAAGAAGATCTCAATTTTATAACTTTCACTTATATAACCAAAAGACATGTAATTAAAGTTTCAAGTGTAGCTGGACAAGTTAATGAATGTAACATGGGCCTTGACACCTGGCCACTTTCGACACACTTTATCTAGGTGTATTATTACTTTAGTCAGTGATTTCTTCTCATTGTCTACCTCCAACCATTCACTGCCCTGTCCTATTTCTTCAAATTCACATACTCTTTGCAATGTGTCTTCAGCCTCTGCCATCCATGATCTGCTACCCATGATTCGTTTTCCCTGTGACTCATCTAGACGTTGGTGTAATGGGTGGTGGTTGTATTCTGTTACTTTAAGGTACGACCGAACATGAATTACTTGATGTCACACTCTAATGCTGGGGAGATCAAGCAGAAATCTCATAGAAGAGATGGATGTATCCCTAGTACATCCCACTACCGCTCTCATTGCCTCATTTTAGACTTTTTCCAATCTATCGACTTGTGTCTTTGACAGTGTTAGTAGGCCGAGGCCATAATCTATGATAGATATCACCATCACATGTAGAAGCAGAAACAGTACCCATTGCTGCATGTCGATGGTCGCCATAACCTTGATAATACTGATCCCTCTTTTAGCCTTCTGAATCATATTTGTGACGTGTTTGTTGAATGAGAGTCTTCTATCAAAGATTATCCCCAAGATATTTTAGGTTCTGTTCTCCTTCAATGAATGAGCCCATGCAACTGACAGCCGGCAGTGTGTCACTGATTAGATCATTATTCAAGGAATACCAGACGACCTTTGGTTTCGAGGGATTTATCACAGCGTTGTATGTTCTGCGCCATATCAACAATTGATCTAGTCCACAGTGTACGCTGTGAGCAATATCTGCTCTGTCCATGTTACATAGTATAATAGTATATCATAAGCGTATGTTAGAACTCTTCAATTTCCTGAGATTTGCAATTAAGCAAATTGTTTGCAATTTATTTAGATGTTAATATTTTTCTCATGTCATTAAAAGTACTTTTAACCATTCCTATTATCCTTTTAACTTCTGTTGCACAGACGCATTTTAGGTTTCCCATAATCTTAGTTAAATAGTTCCCATAGTTTTAATTAATTCTGTTGGAAGGTCTTTATTGGTAACGTTCATGCGCTAACGGAAACTGACACGATGAATGTTTATCTAAACCGACATCGATTTATATTAGGGGTTCTCATGAGAGTCCCGTCTTAGTAGAAGACGTAACCGTGACCGTCAGCAGTTACAGAAAACATGTTCTCTGAATTAATATGTCTTCATTCGTTCGTTTTCTCAATTATTCCCGTGTCCCCCGATGGAAATCGCATGTCGAAAATAGCCAAGGACACTCCTAGTATATAAAAAGTAACAAATGGTTAGCGTGACAAAAATAAAAAACTACCGATTGAAGACATCATTAATTCAGCTAGAAGGTTGAATAATTCTTTGACTATGCCATGACGTGAATCTAGACAAAACAGATCCATGGCGTAACCATCGACCGTCGGTTTTGTTATGCCTGTTAGCTAATTAGTAAACAGTCTTCTAAATGACTCATTTGACTTTTCCCGTGAATTTCTTTGGTTAACAATACCAAGTACAATTGCAGTGATCAATGAAATACACGGTAAACATCACATGAGATATTTACGAAAGCTATTTTAAAATTAGCCAACACCTTGCATCGAAAATAAGAGAACTGTGATCGAAATTGGTAATCATCGTTCTAACGTGACACATGAAATATCTCCCGTAATTTTTATTGGCTGTGGACAAAAAGTATACACAATGTGACCAATAAAAACTATGGGAAAAGTAAAATTCGTCCGTGAAATAGAAGTGAAAAAGAATTTAAAAAATGGGTAAAAGTAGTTTCAATGACAGGAGGAAAATGTTAACATCTAAACAAATTACAAACAAGTTAAAAATGAGAATTATAGAATGCTATATCTATTCTTTATTAATGTGGCTCAGAAACACGGACAACAAACAAACAATTAGAATTGATGCTTTTGAGTTGTGGATATATAGAAGCATAGGGAGAACATCACAGAAACAGAATAAAACAAACAAAGAGGTTCTGACAATATTTAATATGAAGAAAGAATTATTAAGAGAAATAAAGATAAAGCAAATAAAATATTGTGGACACATTAAAAGACATGACACCTTATTGAAGACCTTACTTGAGGGTAAAATCGAAAGGAAGAGAGCAAGAGGTAGACAGAGATACAAATGGTAGAGGTACATCCCAAGATGGACAAGTTACAGTCTAGCAAAGCGTATCACCAAAACAAGAGACAAGGGGTATTGGAGGTCTGCTGCAGCCAACCTTCGGTGCGGAGACTGCAGTTTATGATGATGAATGTGTGTCACTATAGATGAATAGATAAATACCTAAGAACCAGTATAGCTATAATTGACGAAAGACCCGGCAAAGGGAAAGTCTGCTTATAGTTCCTGTAGCTAGTTAATTGTGTATCTTCTTAGCCTACCCCGCAATAATCCCTTCTACTGTCTCCTTGGATGATTCAAGAGTGTATTTCCTTCCACACCGCGTTGTTTTGTAGCTATACATCATTTTGTGTCAGCGGGATCGTCAGGTCATGCAAATTTGTGTTACCACAGTAGTGGACAGTATAATAAATACATCGGCCAACTGGGCGGGATGGGAAATGGTCCGTGATCAATCTACAATATAAAACCAGTAGGTTAATTGGAAAAAAAGCCTTCTAAAAGGGGCTCATTTAACTTTTTCCGTTATTTTAATTGTCACCACAAAGTATACACAAAGTTACCAGGGAAAATCACGGGAAAGTCAAATTTGTTCCTTTGAAAGATGTTTTCCAGTGAGCCAGCCAATTGGACTGAGTTCGAGCTGGTCTGGGTGATTGTGTTCATACGCACATGATGTCTGGTCTTTAATGGAGGCTGTTAGTCACAGCTTGTCTAGGTCCTTACTTTTCTATTTCGATCTATGTATGTACAAGCCATATCTGGTTGCGGAAGTAGTGCAGATTTGAGCACTATTGTAATATTTCGTAAGGTGTCTGTGTTTCTTCTTGGGCCCTTATTACCACTCTGTTCAATATATCAAAGACACCACTTTAGTTGAGTCCAATATAAACCTAATGATTTGTACTTTTCGTTCATTATGAGGAAGAGGTGCAGAATTCCACACGCGAGCTTCCCAAGGAGCTTTTATCGTGTTTAATTATCTCTTGCTTTCTCCAGCTGTCTCCTTTCTTCACACAACAGCTGCTAGACATAAGTGTTTTGGGGGCAGACCTGCAACACAATTCGCGTTATTTCCTCAGCTAGGGGGAATTCTGGACATCGATTGCCTTGTGACACAAGGTGTGGTTTTTCTCGTATTTGAGCAGTCATTGCTAATTATTTCTTTATCATGACTTGCCATGCCATAGATCTCTAAATACAAGGATATATTGTTGAATTTGGATCGTCATGGCAGTAGTTGCGTTAACATTATTTACATGTTTGCGGTATGAAACAGAAGTTAACCCTTTTGAACCCTGGTCAACTTGCCCATAAAATCCGTTCTCCTGGACTCCTGATCACAAAATAAACAAAACAGACACGTGAACAGATATTCCTTAATTTAAAAGAAATAAAACATAAAATTATATTTTGTTATATAATATTGACTGATCTTATACTTTCTAATGTCTAAGCTTTATGTGTCAGTCCTCTTAGCATGTACACCTTTCCTTTAGACACAGATAACTGCACCAAAAGTGATCTTTACTTTTTTGAAGGTCTGTCTTCGTATGCCATGGTTGGAAAGTCACTGACATGTATTTTACATTTAAAAACACGCACAGAACAAATTTTACTGACTGTAGAGCGTGGGGAAACATGTGGATGATATAAGCGAACATTTTTCAGCATATGTGGCGCTTCACTACAATTTTGTCAGAGATTATTGTCCAGAAATAATTCTAAATAATCATTATCCTAACTACATGAATAATTATGCTCTCGAAAGTTCTTAGACTTATTATTTCAACATAGATCTAGTGGTGCCTACTTTACACGTGCGTACAAACATAGCAGATGACAAACCTGAATCAAAATTACTTGTAAAACTGCGTAGAATACGCCTACGTCCACTCCCACAGATTATAACTTGACCCACTGGTGAACCGACATTACTACAACTGTCATAATTGATATGCCTACTGCAAAAAATATTACTGTTCAAAAAAGAAGCGTAACTTTTTTTGAGTTACTTTTATAAAATATATTCGCTGATTGGACTTCATTCGACCTATCGACTGTGCCCACCTGGTCAATAACTACTGGTAGTTACTTGAATTGTACTCACCTTATGATTTGTGAGGTCATGAAAGTGGTCAAAGTCAAAATAATATGTTTGGCAATAACTCATGACAGGTTCATGAGAATCCTGTAAAACGTAATGAACTCAAAACTCTCTGACCATATAATTGAATGTCTATAAAAGGTTGACGGTCCTTAAATATATTCAATTGATAATTAAATGTGCAAATATGGTTCATCTAACTACGTAACAACTATACATGATTGGGCGTTTATAAACTGGACAATCGCATAATGTAGTAGCCAGGCAATTTAATGTGTTTAGAAACACCATTAGTCGCCTTTGGAGGCGATTTCAACAAACTGGCTCAGTGGCAGTTCGACTACACAGTAGAAGACCCAGAGTCACAACTGCTGCCGACAACCGCTTCATACGTCTGCGTCACATCAGGAATACATTGTCATTTGCGTCCTCCACAGTTCACTCAATGCCTGCAGCTCGTCGAATTTCAGATCAAATGGCCAGGAACTGGCTGCAAGACGCTGGTATTTGGGCTAAAAGACCCTTCAGATGACATGCTCTTACGGAACGGCATCGCCATAACAGACTGCAGTGAGCGAACCTGCATCGTCATGGACCATTGGGAATGACTAAAGACAGGATTGGTTTAGTGATTAATCATTTTTTATGCTCCGGCAAGACGATAGATGGAGAAGAAGTTATCGCATAGTCCATGAGCCAAACAACGCTGATGAGGCATTGCCACATGTTGGTGGAGGTGTACTGATGTGGGGGCGAGCAACTTTATGGGAAGACGTGATCTGGTGAAAATTGAAGGACGCCTAAATAACGAACGTTCCGTCGCTGAAATTGTTCGTCTTCGCCTCCTTCCAATTATGGCTGTGCGAGGGTACATTTTTTTAGCAGGATAACGATCGACATAATGTTGCAGAACGCAACACCCAGTTCCTCGCTGACAACAATATGCAGACCATTCTATGTCCAGCCATGTCATCAGACATAAACCTCATAAAACACTTATGAGATGAACTCGACAGATGACTTCGTCAGCGAGACGCGTCTCCAGTTAATCTCCGACAGTTGTCTCTTGCAATGCGGGAGGAGTGGGCTGCCATCCCACAACAACAGTTCCAACAGCTAATTGGGTCCATATCACGGAGATGTCGTTCTCTTCTTCTTCTGCGTTTAGCACATGCTTTCATGTTATATTGTCAGTTCTTACGTTAGGTTGAATTCCACTGTCTTCTCCAGGTCAGAGCGGCTGACTCATAACTTTTGCCGCAAGTCTGTATCCTCTGGCCAGGTCTGCTGTCTCTGCTCTTCGTATGTTGGGCAGACCTGAAGTATGTATTCAGGAGTCTGGTTTCCAGATGCACATGGACATTCACTTGTGTATGAGATGCTCACTCGGTAAAGGTGACCCAACAGTCAGCAGTGACCTGTTCTGCAGTGGCCTGTTCTAAGGCAAAATATTGTGGTCTGGGGATATCTTTGGAGGTAAAATTTTGCATCATGTGTGTCTTACACTTCCATTTGTTTCTTCCACTTTGCTGTGTATGTGTTCTGGAGTAATGTTTTTGCTACTCTGTAGGACAGTGGGCGTCAGTGTTGTTTCATTTCACTTCCTGTTTTTGACAGAGCATCCGCTTTCTTATTTCCCATGATTCCACATTATGATGGTATCCATTGAATGGCGACAGCTGATGATTTTTGGATATGTCTTAGCTCATGTCTGATGTTGTGTAGAGGGATTTCATTTCTGTTGCTCTGGATTTATTCCAGTAGGGATCTGCAATCTGTGAATAGGGCTATCTTCTTTGGTCTTGGTAGTCCTGGTTCGGTGAAGACTTTCAGTGCTAGATAGAGTACAACTGCTTCTGTTCTAAAGTTATAGGAGTATTTCCCGGTTGAAAACGTTTTTTTACAATGTCTTCCCATCTTTTAGTCTTATAAGAATTCCACAACCTCCATTTCTTACTGCTCCCTTATCTGTGTAGGCATGTGTCCATTCCTAGGGATTGTATTTTATTTTTTAACACCTCTCTTGTAAATGCTTTTAGCTGAAGTGAATTCTAGTATTTCTGTTATTATGAAGACGTATTGAAGACTATTGTTTTGGCTCTTCAAAATGCGTTAGTGTTTCAATTTCAGTTGGGAGGTTTGTGAGGATATCTTTGTGTTGTTGATGGAGATGGTTGGAGATGTGACAGAAGCTGGTTCTCTTCAGCCAGCTTGTGGTTGATCTAGACATTTCCGCATGTATCAGATGATTTAGCATGCGCCAATTTTTTTCCCTTTGCATAAGCACTCTTTTTTCTGTTCTGTCATCCGGTGGGCGGATGTTTACGTGCTTTTCTATTGCATGGATTGGAGTGATATCATCCCTCCTGATATTAGTCAATGTCGTGCATTTTGTACTTTAGATATGCGATCAGTATTTGTTTTTTTATGTTGATACCCCGGTTGTCATTCCATATTCAACAGGTCTGACTATAACCATGTAGATTTTTGCGGAGAATATTTCCAATTGCTCACCAGCTTGCGCCTGCACGTTTCTTCATCAAATTAGTTTCCTGGTTATTTTTTGTCAGTGGTTATCAGGTGTAGTTTCCAGGTTAGTCGCTTGTCTAGTTTGACCCCGAGATATGTAGGACTCTGCTCATGTGCTAACTCACTTCCATTTATTTGTAGATCAGCTTTTTCTTTGTGGTTTAAAAGTGAAACAAATGTTTGGCACAGTTTTGGATAGGCTGATCTGGACTTCCCAGCCAGATGCCCATTCACTTAGGGTGTCAAGTGAGGTCTGCATTCTGTCTTTTGCAGTGGATAGGTGTCGTGCCACACTCCAGACAGCAAAGTCAACTGCATGGAGGGCCAACATATTCAACAGCTAATCGTATTCTTGTCACGGAGATTTCGTTCTGTGATAGAGGCCAGAGGAGGTCATACTCCTTCCTGAAACGGAGGCCTCAGTCGTAATGAATAAGAGTCCAAACCAATTTTAATGAACATCATTTCACTGCTAAAGTCTTAAAGGTTCTTCATCAATCAATTAATCAATTATTCAAGTGCCGCGCCGAATGGCGTGGGTGATCATGTTTCTCCACGACTTTCTGTCTCTTGTGTTGTCAATAAACTCGGTTGGTGAACTTCGGTTGTCTACCGTGCCACAATACTAGTCCATCTAGTAACTTTTCTCTTTGTCGTCCCCTGTCTCTACTTCCATTGATATTTCCAGTGGTTATTAAGTGTTCAAGCTGTGTTCTTCTCAGCACATGCCCTAGAAACCGTGACTGTCTGTCCCTAATGTTTGATATGATTGATCATTTTATGACAGCATCAATGAAAACTTCTACATTAGTTTTCTTAGCTGTTCATGGTATTTTCATCATTCTTCTCAGAAACCACATTTCTGTAGCCTCCAGTTCGTTTTGATTGTTTTTGTTTACAGCGAATGCTATACATCCATAAAAAAGAATTGGTTCGATATAACATCTCAGCACTTGAATTCGGGTCTGCATTGATAGACTTCATTGCACCAAATAACTCTCATTTTTAGAATGCTGATTTGGCTTGTGCTGTACAGCTCTTTATCTCACTTGACCATCTACCTTCTGATGTTTTACAGGGTGCCAAATTATTTCACTTTTTCAACTTGTGCTAATTTGTGTCATTAATTATTATGTTGCATCTTGGTGGTGTTTGTTTCTTCGAGACAACCATTATTTGTTTTCTTCTAGTGTAAAATGAGGAATTTGTTTTCTCTTTTTTTCACTACTTTATTTAACAGGGCTTGTAGTTTCTGTTCGCTTCCCGCGTTCAGTACTGTGTCGTCAGCATATCTCAAGTTATTTATATTGCGTTATCCCACTTTTATTCCTGGCATATCTTCTATATTTCGCATATTGTATTCTGTATACAGGGAGAAAAGATCCAGTGACATTACACAACCTTGCCTGACACCCATTTCTATCTTTTGAAATCTACTTATAGTGTTGTTAACTCTCATCGCAGCTGTTTGTTTCCAATACATATTTCTTACTATTCTTAGATCTTTCCCATCAACGTTAAGATTTTCTAGCAGTTTTATAATCTCTGAATGCTTCACCTTGTCAAATGCTTTACTGTAATCTTCCTGCCAAGGTTGAAACATTAATTCCGTAAATTCGTTTTGACAAACGTTTCAAATATGGTGTCCATTAGCATTGCAATAATATTGCGTTTAAATTTTTTAACAGTATTTATTACAGTCACTCATGATGAAGCTAGCCATCTGGGTATATTTCCATTTCATTTTCAAAGTAATCACGATCTGAAGCTAATTTATCGTCCCCTGAATCATCAAATACAAACTCAATAACTTGTTCAGAAATTTTTGAACATACAAAAATCCCGAATAACTGAATAACTTGATCAAAAATTTGTGAACCTATCAAAATCCTGATTTTCAACATTCATTTTGTTGTTTGGATACGAATACCACATGATGACATATCTACACATGTACAGCATTTTGTGAAACAGCTATTCCATAATGCAATGCGTACATTACATCGTGACTCAGTAAAGTGCTTAAATGGATTTACTAATAATAATTAATATGAGGTACTGTTTTGTGAAGTCGAAATACCGAAAACTCGTGATCTCATGAAGCTATATTTTGTGTAAATCTAGGAATTTTGGTATCTCGGGTTCTAAGAAATAAAATAAAAATTGAAATTGCTAAAAGTATTTTCAATAACATAAAGAAAGAAACATTTAAAGAAATCACAAATATACTAAAAATGTTACATCTATTCTACATTAATGTATTTTTCAGAAACATGGACAATGAATCAGTAGAATATACGTCATGTTTACAGATGACAAAAAATATGAAAAATTACTTGCCACGTGAACACAATTCACCAATTTCATGGCAGAGGCAACAGCAATGCTAACAACTGTTCAAACACATAACAACCGAGAGTCCATACCCCAAAAAATGTCGATCTTCAGTGAGTCAAAATCAATATTACAAGTTATCCAAAATACCGAACACGGCAAATTCATTCTCACCGTTGGACATAATACTTGTGAATTATCTAGAAAAACTGCATTAGTACTGTGACAGACTGCGGGGCTAGCCGAAAGGCAGATAAGGACAAATTAACTAAGAATAATACCAAAGTCAGCTGTCATTAATTTAGCTTAGGTAGTACTTGTATAATAAAAGAAAAAAAAGTAAGAAAATAACTGTTATTCAACCAGCCTTGCCCAAAACACGAGACTGGACGGGGAGAATAAAATTGACAAAATTGTTAAGTTAAGAAAGGATGTGTATAGAGTAGAATATTCTAGAAAACGTGTTGACAACTTTAGTGTCGCAAAATAAGATAAAAACTAGACTAGTAGAAAACTTTTGTAGGCAAAAGTGTAAATGCACATGAGTGTTCAGGAAAATAGAAATTCAAAATACATCCTAAAACGTGAATATAACGGATTGTAATTAATCTTGAGTGATCAGTTGTTCATTTAGCAGCAACTAAGCAACATCTCAGCAATGTAACGAAGAATAAATCGGGGAACTGTCCATGGAACAGGACATAGTTCCTCGAACACTGATATGGTTGTAAAATGATGTTCTAAATGCAAGCTGTACAACGAAATCTCGGGACAATTCTTCGCATGTTGGATTTATTAGGAGCTCCTATGTTATTGTCAAAAGTGTTCGAATGAAGTGGTGCGAATTTCAGTGTTTATAGATAGGATATTAGAATTAGAAGTGAGTAGACGTAGGTTGAGATAAAAGCTTACATGTTAGAATTAAAACAGCAGTAGAAAGGTTATTAATCTGTTTACAGAAATTAAACTCTTTAGCTAGTTTTTTGTGTAGGTCGTTGAAAACGTGACACAATGTACAGTTCACCTTTGAAGGAATCGTTTCAGAAAGAATATAATTGTCCCAGAATATAAGATATCCTGATGGTTTGGTCAGAGAGTTAAAGGGCCAAACAGAGTGATGTAATTTGAGAGAAAGAGGAATATCTCCTACGAAAATTTCACCGTAGAAAATAGGTGAATAAATTGAAAAGTTGAATTCTCAAGCGTCGTCATATGTTCAATTCAGCAGATCATTGGAAATACTGCGAGTGTGTATTGCTCACCACCAAGGAGTTTGTTTAGTCATTAGTTAGGGTTCAGAGAGGTTGTTAGATCTCTCCAACCGAATGCGTGATTTATCAATCAGTGTTATAGAATGGTACATTTTGGTGTCTTTACATTAATCGGAAGGGGAGTTGAATTTGCATAGGAGTTATTTTAAGCTGTTGTCAACTGAAATTGCCATGTATTTTTATCGAGCCATATCTGCTGAAATTTCAAAATCTTGAATTTGAAGACTTAACATAATTTTTGTCTTTTTTGAAGTCTTATTTACCAAATGGGTCTGCGTGAAAGGTTACTCAGATTTCGAGTTAATTCTTCATCGCAGAGGGAATATTTTATAGTTCTTTTTCTTAAAACTTAGCGTAGTTTTATGAAGTCTTACCAGAGTTCCAGTAGTTTTATGAAGTCTTCCAGTAGTTTTATGAAGTCTTACCAGAGTTCCAGTAGTTTTATGAAGTCTTACCAGAGTTCCAGTAGTTTTATGAAGTCTTACCAGAGTTCCAGTAGTTTTATGAAGTCTTACCAGAGTTCCAGTAGTTTTATGAAGTCTTACCAGAGTTCCAGTAGTTTTATGAAGTCTTACCAGAGTTCCAGTAGTTTTATGAAGTCTTACCAGAGTTCCAGTAGTTTTATGAAGTCTTACCAGAGTTCCAGCCTTTTTTTAAAACCTTAATTACAGAGTGAGCCTGTGTGAAAGATTGCTCAAATTTCGAGCCTCTTCCAGGATACAACCAGTCGGACAACTTGAACTTGGATAAACCTGCTGTTTTTTCTTAAAGACCCAGCCATTGACACGTTACCTTGGGAGCATTACCTTCGGGAGTAGGAGATGTTCATTTCAAGCCAGTTGATGGCTTAGTGAATAAACTGTGAACACTACGTTATCAAAGTCACACCTCTTGTTAAATTGTGTAAACTCACTAGCCAATGGATTCGACAAGTTTATGAACAGTGAACACTACGTTATCAATGTCACCACTAACTTCATTTTCGATCTTGTTTGGATAGCAGAGTTAATCATACAATTAACAAGGACAACTGTAAACTATTGACTCGAAGGATACGTTTATAGTGACTGTCAATCAATTTTTCAACTAGTTTTTTTTTGTTAGTGATAGTTAGGTCGGATAACTGAGGTAGGTCACCTGATTTGATGTTATAAACAATAGGAGGTCAGCCTATAGCCGGGGAATTGACTGCATTCGCTCCTGTGAGTATAAAGGCTGAAAGAATGAGTTATATGCCATAAAAAAGGTTGTTCTCACGTAACTGATGCCATGAAAGAAAGTTGTTATGAAAGATATTTATGTGCAATAAAGTTTCCTTTCTTGTAGAGGCTAAAACTTAGTTAATGTTTCAGATGGGACCAGTCTCTTTGAACTATTTCACAGTTTTTAACTATTTTGGAGAGGACCAAAATGACCTGTAATCGTGATTCAAATTGATTATAGTAAATCTTTTGACCAGGTGAAGCTTTCAGAAATGATAAAAATGTTAGAAAAACTCAATGTTAATGGGGAAAGATATAATGATAGTATGAATTATGTATTGGAAACAAACAGCGACAGAGAGAGAGAGTGTGTGTGAGATAGAGAGAGAGAGAGTTGGCATTAATCTAGGAAAATTTAAAAAAGATAGAAAGGGACATCCCACAAGGACGTGTAATGTCACCAGATCTAGTAAGGGACATCCCACAAGGACGTGTAATGTCACCAGATCTAGTAAGGGACATCCGACAAGGACGTGCAATGTCACCAGATCTTTTCTATCTGGTATTGGTAGTGTATTCTACGTGGGAAGTATTCATCAAACCAGCATTCTTTGGCTGCAATGTTCTTCAAGGGATTATAAATACAATGAGTAGTGTGTGTCAGACGAAAAGGCGCAAACATTGCAGCTAAGCTATAAACTATGATACGACGTATTCGGTATTGCGGACTATATCTTGCTAATCTGCAGGTGTTTGAGAATAAACGCCAAAGAAGAGATTACCATCACCACCTTATTGGTGAAATGCTCATATGCTCAGCTCTCCATCAACTATTTCAAGTCATATGTTGGTGGTAGACTCTTCCATGCACATCTAGATTACATCAGAACAACCTGCGTGCGTCAGAAAACGGGTCGGTTGCTATCAAAAATAGCAGGAATCTTCCGTACATTATTTGCCAAGTCATTTTCCAGAAATTCTCTGCGTGTTAATTTCATACAGCGACACACATCTTTTATGATGAAATTCAGTCTCTGGGAGAATTCCGGGAGATCCATAGCTGGAATTTGTGGGAAACACAGCGACAAGGAAAATTATCGCAAGAAACATCTGCGTGTATAGAACACAATTGTACGGACACAGAAACCCTCATGCAACAGAAAACCTTCTGTGTGCAGTCTTATCTTCAGACGATAACAGCAAGAGACAACGAGACTGATATTATGTTATCAGAAACTGATAACATAATAATGATAATTATAACGACAACGGTGACGATGACGACGATATTGATGATCATGTTGTTGACGAAGTTAATGACGATAATGATGACGATGGCGACAATTATAACAATAATAATGATGGTCACAATGATGACGGTGACGATGACGACAACGACGAATATAAATGATAATTATGATGATGGTGATGCTGATGATGGTGACGATGACGACAATGATGATAATTATAACAATGATGATGATGATGATGGTGACAATGATGATGGTGACAATGATGATGGTGACAATTATGATGGTGACAATGATGATGGTGACGATGACAGACGACGATGATAATGATTATAAAAAAGATGTTATATTAAATTAAATCGTCCTTGTGTTGTCATGATCAAATAATAGTAACATAGTCATAGTCATCTGTAAATGCATGACATAATGTAAGACACAACTAAGTATAGTTTGAATTAATTTAAAAAACCCAATCTGTAAAAGGTCAAGTGACCCCCCCCCCCAAAAAAAAAGGAAACATTGATGTCGAATGCTTACGACCAAAAGGCGCATATATAGCTTTAAACCTTTGAACCATAATACAACTTATCATTTTCTTTCGATTGTTGAAATAGCAAACTACAATCAACACAGAATAGGCAGGAAATAATGATATTAAGAATGTCTTTCATTACAATAGATTGATTAATTGAGAATATTAGGAATTGCGAGCGATTGGCTCTTACGACCCATAAGCAGTGGGATGTTTTTTCTGAGCTTTATTTCATACCCAGGAGAGGGGTGCAAAGGGAACGCATTGCTCTAGGCGGACCCAGGGTTAGCAGATAACCAAGATCACAAATGTACCTCCACGCGGTGCACCCTGGAAACAGAAATACAGCAACTCGTGCTGATTCTGGCTAAATCATTTGAGGATCGTGTCTGAGAATGTGGAGGTAGCAGATGGAAAGAGATTTGACTGCACAAGAGACAGACAATATCTCCGACACCACCCGCAGCACCACATATAGCGACACTGTCGACATACAGTGAAGCTAGTCAGGCCATTCCGAACATTGGAGGGGCGGCCAATGTAAAATGCACGTAAAGGTAGATGCATGGCGAGAGACAAATATATTTCATACCGAGTACAATGAAACAATGAAAGGGCAGAACAGCGCTAGAGGGCAGCGCAAACTGCAAATAGAAAATGAAAAGTTCCTAGGAAAGGGGAACTACAAACTCCGTCAGCTGGAGACGAGCTTCTAGTTACCTGTGTTCCTTACAGGCAGAGACACAGACCCATTCATTGGTGTTTGGTAAAGCAAGAAGACCTAATTCAACTCTAATGTCGAGCCTTCCTAAACCGGAAATATGCTCGCGAAGAGAAAGGGTTCTGAACCCAATGGGCTTAGGCAAGAAAGGGACAAAGATGGCAGTCCTGGCCCAACTCTACTGTCACGGATATCCGTGATGGTTACAATGGATCGAACGAAAAACAAACAAACAAACAATACCCAGGAGACTTCAGCTTTCGGCTTAGTGTAATGCCTATTGAATGAGCCTTCCCTGCGGGGGATACCGACCCCTACCAGGAGCGTCCACAGGTGGCGGATAGTGGAAAAGCCTCTTGAGGCAAGCTGTGAATAACCCTCTGGGCAAATAAACAGCCGCTGACCAAACGGTGTCGCTGACCACGAGGACGGGGTGGGATATCAGTCGGCGCTGATATTCCCACTGAAATACCCCATATGTCCATTGACTGGCAGCATCAAAGCGAGTATGAGCCGCTATAAGCTCAGGTTGCTGGAGTGGGGTCACTGACCCCACTCCAGGAATGTGCCAGGGGGGAGGGGAGGGGGGTAGGGATAGGGTTTAGGTAGGGTTAGAGGGTTGGGTAGGGTAAATGGGAAATAATAGATATTAGAACAAGAGAGAGCAATGTTCTTAAATCACCTTCCCTGAATGAGAGGTGTCTTAGATTACAAGAAATAAACCACAGAGGAGGATAATGAATACCTGGCAACAAAAAAATTATCCTAGGAGAGGGGAACTCTACCTCAAAACCCCGGGCAGATGGTGCTCGTTAACCCTGTTAGGCAAGCTGTCTAGGAGAAGGAAAACTCCAAAATGAAACCACTGCCCTGTGGACAATCCTTGGATGGATAAGGGCTAGGGAAACACATCCTGACTCAAAAGTAAGATGGAAGACGGAGACACTGGACCGAAAGGTACAAAATAGTCCAGCCAAGGCTGAAAACCACAGTGTCACGCAATGACTTCACATGTCAAATAAAAGGTTACAGATGATTCGTTTTGGTGCTTCATCTGTGGAATCCCGTCAGGTGGATGAAGTGCCGGGCTCTAAGCCTCGAAGGAGCCCACCCTCAGCGACTGGTGGTACCTCTGTCTCAATTTGTGGAGCCAGGAAAAGAGATCAGAGGAAAAAAACTACTGGTTCAAAAAATCACATATAGATCATGATGCAGACAAAAATAAGCACTTAAAAATATTGCAGTGGAATGCAGAGGGCGTGTACAATAAAAAGACTGCACTTGCAAACCGATTACACACAGAGGAAATCGACATAGCATGCATACAGGAAACACACCTCACAAACAACAATAGATTCAACATCCGAGGATACCAAACATTTCGGAACGACAGAGAAAAAAGACATAAAGGAGGGGTTCTTATACTGGTGAAAAACAATATCGTTGCCTCTGAAATTCGAGTAGACACAGAAGAACAGGCTGAAATCATTGGAACCTGTCTAACCCTTCCAACTAAAGAGGTCACAGTATATAACTATTACTGTCCACAAGACAAGAGCCTATCTCTACACACAATTAACACAGAAAAAGATAACTGTCTTGTAATTGGTGACTTCAATAGCCACTCACAGAGTTGGGGATATACAGAACAAGATACTAGAGGAGAAGAAGTGGAAGACTGGCAGTGTGAGGTGAAACTTCAACTGCTTAATGAACCTGAAGACCGCCCAACGTTCTACTCTAGAAGATGGCACATCACCTCAACCCCTGACCTAGCCTTTGCAACAGACGCCTTAGCGAAAATAACATACAGGGAAGTGCTGGAGCAGCTTGGCGGAAGTGACCATCGCCCCATCAAACTCACCATTGACATTAACCATACCCCTGCTGGCCCTACAACCACACCCAGATGGAACTTCAAGAAAGCAAACTGGAGTAAGTTTGCTGACCTGACAGACAAATTCACAAAAACCTTAAATCCAAGGATTAAAAACGTGAACAAAACTGCACAACTCCTGGCTTCTGCACTTCTTCAAGCAGCCAAGCAAACCATACCAAGAGGTGCTAGGAAAAATTACAAACCATACTGGTCTGACGAACTCGATGAGTTGGAGAAAGAAGTGTCAAAGGCCAGAGACACAGCAGAAAAAAGCCCATCTACAGAAAACAACATATCACTAAAAGCTGCTGTAGCCAAACTAAGAAAAACGACAATTACAAACACAAGGAAAAGCTGGCATGAAAAAACAGAAAATTTAAACTTCGACAAAGAGGGAAGAAAGCTATGGAAAATAACAAAAATGCTCAACAATGAAGATAACAAAACAGCACCAGTAGCTATAGAGAATGGTGGAGATGTACTCACAGGAAAGAAGGCTGCAAATCACTTTATACAGCATTACCAAAGTACTGCCTGCCACAAAGTCGATGAAAATAGGAGAAGAGAAGTAAGAAAAGAACTACGGAATATCGAAAAAGAGATCAGCAAAGATAAACAAGATGTCATGAATATCCCATTCACGATTAATGAACTAAAGGAAGAACTAGCAGTATTAAAACTTAGGAAATCACCTGGCCCTGATGACATACCAAATGAACTGCTAATTCACATCGGACCATCAGCAAAAAAGAAATTAATAAAAAATTTTAACAACTGTTGGGATAGAGGTCTAGTGCCACAGGTGTGGAAAACCGCCATAATGATACCCATCCACAAGAAAGGCAAGCCAAAAAATAAGGTGGACAGCTATCGCCCAATAAGTCTGACCAGCTGTGTTTGCAAATTAATGGAGCGCCTGGTAAACAAAAGAATGATGTGGTTCCTAGAAAAAAATAAAATCCTGCTAGATCAGCAAGCTGGCTTCAGAAAGTGTAGATCAACTGAAGACCAGATTACACTAATTGCCCAGGAAGTAGAGGATGCTTTCCAGGAAAAAAAGCAGACATCAGTGGTGTGGGTAGATATGGAAAAAGCCTTTGATTGTGTATGGAAAGATGGACTCCTCCTTAAACTACAACAAAACAAAGTGACAGGGCGCATGTATTACTGGATAAAACACCACCTGCACAACCGAAAAGCAGCAGTGAAGCTTGAAATGAAGCATAGCAGAAAGAAACTCTTTAAGCATGGAGTACCACAGGGAGGTGTTCTATCCCCCACTCTGTTCCTTATATTTATGAATGACATTGACCAAATTCTCTCGCGTAAAGTAAATGCTGCAATGTATGCAGACGATCTGGCGATATGGTGCAGTGAAGAGAGCGTAGGCACAACAAAAATAAGGTTGCAAGAAACTATGGACAATTTGGCCAAGTGGACAGACCAATGGGCCATGTCTATCAATGTCCAAAAAACTACCTATACCATCTTCAGCATGTCCACCAAACCACAGAAAATCCTACTAACCATAAATGGTCAAACATTGCCAAAAGATGAGACACCTACATACCTTGGAGTCACTTTTGATCCAAGACTTACATGGAAACAGCACATAGACAAGTGCCAAACAAAAGGTACAATGAGGACAGCACTCCTTAAAAAATTGGCTGGAACAGATTGGGGTGCAAATGGAAAAATTCTAAGTAGAGCATATACAGGTTATGTAAGACCAGCTTTGGAATATGGAATGTCAGCATGGGGGACTGCAGCCAAGAGTAACACTCAAAAGATCTCAAAGATACAAAACCGCAATCTCAGAATTATAACAGGAGGTATGAATACTACCCCAATCACAGAAATGGAAACATGCACAGGTTTGCCATCAATGGAAGAAAGAAGAAATGAAAAAATCCTCACACAGTATGCAAAGTTCAAATGTTTGGAGAGTCATCAAATGAACCAAAGACTAAGCAGACCTACAAAAGAGCGACTCAAACGAGGTAGCTTTCTACACTCCGCTAAACAGCTCCAGAAATCACTCACAGATACAGACCTACAAAACCTAAAACCACTAAACACCTTTAACACATACCCAACATGGGACAGGAAAAACTTCCCAAGAATTATGGACAATATACCAAGCATCATTTCGAAAACAGAAACTTCTATACAAGTACTAAAGGAGACAACTAAGAATCACATACAGAAAGCATACCCAAAGGATATATGAATACATGTATATACAGATGGATCAGCGAAAGAGGCAGCATTAGATGGAGGATCAGGAATATATATAGTAACACCAGATGGAAAAGAAATAGAGAAATCCATACCCACAGGCAAACATTCCACAAATTTTAAAGCAGAAATGGAAGCCATAATAGAGGCAGCCAAAATGCTCATGAATTGCTTGCCGAGTCACAACAGACATGTAGTATTTCTAACGGATGCAAAATCAGTATTGCAGGCATTGAAAGATCCAAAGAACACGAGCATGAATGAACTTACGGCCTGCTTACTACACCTCAGCAGTACCACCAAAGAAACAGTACTGCAGTGGATCCCAGGTCACTGTGGCATACCTGGAAATGAAAAAGCTGATCTCCTGGCAAGGAAAGGGGGATCACTGGAACAAATAGAAAATGATAATACGTACTATGAAAGTAAGACCATGTTAAAAGCAGAATATAAGAAAAAGTGGAAGCAAATGCACCCAACTGCAGAACCAAATGACCCCTACCACCAAATGTCACACAAGGAACAAACCATCATTTTCAGACTACGAACTGGTCACAACAGACTGAGAAGTCACATGTTTCGAAAGCTGAAGATTGGTGAGACAGACCTGTGCAACTGTGGACTGAGCCCAGAGACTGCAGAACACATTCTTCATGCCTGTCAACTCTACCAAGAAGAGAGGGAGAAAATATGGCCTACTGAGACGGCACTGCTTCCAGACTTGAGGGGTTCCATGGATGACCTGAAGCGAATCACACAATTCATTGAAGCTATTGGGGCTGTAACCTGATATCTGACTGAAGAACGATGAAGAAGAAGAAGAAGAATGAGCCTTCTACTCAGAGGGGGTCCATAAGTGTATATATTACATGCTAACACTAGAGCCTCAATATAACGGTTTGTCATCTATTAAGGTTTGCTGTTGCATGAGGGTTTCTGCGTCTAGTAGGCTATTGATGAGACCCTACAGATGCAATCGCATTCGTATTAAAAAGAGATCAAAGCTAAAACATTCTATATTTTATTTGTTGGGGAAAATCTATTTATATATTGATCAAAACAGCTGGAGGACGACAACATATTTCATTTCTAACGATAATCGATTATTTTATGTGAGTGAACCCTACATATAATCGTATAGTGACGTACGTACACATTGAGCTGATAGATAATGTGCGTAATGATGAGGCATGAAAGAATCGAGCAAGTTGAACACTAAATTGACGTTTCGGTAAAAATGCTGTTTCGTCTACCATTGGGCTATATAACGTTACGGATTTCCCTTGAAAAACCAATCATATCGATTCACACCATAGACAAGAATTCTTAGAGAATTAATTACTAATTATAAGCACTGATTCTAACCCTTCTCCCCCCTCTTAAAAATATCTGTAAACTAATTCTAATCTTTTTACCCCCCCCCCCCCCCACCAAAAGTCACAACGGTGGACGAAACAGCAGATGCGCCGACGTTTCAATACTCATTCCTAACCAACGAATATTGTACTGATAGAAATTGTAAATAATGATGAGAACTGAAATAAATTCCAGTTGGACAAGACCAGTGTTTCCCCAACTGATTCCGATATTGTCCGAATTGGACATTTTGCTAGGACCGGTCTCCATGTGTAAGACATGTGAACAGAAAATGTAAAAAGCTTTGAATATAATTATTGTGGACTTCGAGAATTGAACTATTGCACCAGAAGACATAGTCATCTTCACCGACTTAAAATCAGTACTCCAGTCCAGGACAACAAAAATCAGTACTCCAGTCCAGGACAACAAAAATCAGTACTCACGTCCAGGACAACAAAAATCAGTACTCCAGGTCCTGGACAACAAAAATCAGTCCTCCAGGTCCTGGACAACTAAAATCAGTACTCCAGTTCCTGGACAACAAAAATCAGTACTCCAGGTCCTGGACAACAAAAATCAGTACTCCAGGTCCTGGACAACAAAAATCAGTACTCCAGGTCCTGGACAACAAAAATAAAACACTCTCTGATCATCAACAGATAAATAGATCAGCTATTCACCTTCGGCGCAGAAGTTACCGTCCATTGGATACCTGGCCATACCGGAATCCCTGGAAACGAAACGGCTGATAAACTACATAAGAACAGTGCTGCCGTCCCTCATATTTCCCCAAAAATCTCCCTAATAAACATGCAAATAAAAAATCATAAGAAATAACTACAGACATGAATGACTACGGACAGTGGGCCAACTCAAAGACTGGGCGCCTACTATACGAACACCAACAAACAACACAATGAACTCTCTAATACAAATCTGGTGAGCAAACCAGTCTCACATTTCAGCAGGTTAAAGCAGGCAAAAACCACGGCAATAACACTTAAACAGAATAAATAAATCGTTTACACGAACAAATTGCAGACACTATACGCACAAGAGGTGACCATCAAACACCTACTACTGCAGTGCCCACAACTAACAGACATTCGACAAGAATTACTACCACATTCCTAACTATACGCAACACAGTCTACATTTCTGCACCACATCTAAGGAGAGCCTATGCATTCACCCAGAAGGCCTATGGGCTGTGAAGAGTTGTCTGCTCACATGAAAATGGATGAAATTATTATCATCACCTTATATATATATATATATATATATATATATATATATATATATATATATATATATATATATATATATATATATATATATATATATAATATATATATATATATATATATATATATATATATATATATATATATATAAATATATATATTAGATTTCATAAAATTGATTAAGTACCTATCTGTTTCGTGGTGTGCTACGTTCATGTGCAAGTTTTTGTGCATTATACGTTTTCATATAAACAGCAACGCATCGCATGCATAGCACTTGTCCAGACGTGTACTAAACATAGTTACCACTCAGTAGATGACATGCCTTTATATTTAGATTATCCTCTTATAGAAGCTTCATGGCACGTCATCTATACAATCCTGTAGTCGTAACCTTCGATAAGTTACCATGTTGTTCCGACAGGCCGACGTTGTGCTTGAACTAGTTACGGGCACGGCGTGTGTGGGCGAAAGAACAAAGAAACCTGTCGCAAGGGCCAGAGTTGTGCCCTGATGTAGACGTCTGTTTAGGCGGCATTGGACTCGAAACACCATCGAGTCGAATGGATGCTGGAACAGATGGCGGAACACTTATGGGAATGCTCCACGTGCTGTGAGGCCAGTTTTCTAATCAAGTTTGATTCTTGATCAAGAACCACTCAGAATTTTAAAACGTCAGAAGAGAACCACTGTGTATAGAATGATGGCTTCAATTTCAAATAGAGACGATGATGGGATACGGGCGTCTTACAATATCTCACTAGACATAGTAAAAACAGGAAAATCTCATACTGTTGGAGAACTAGCTGATTGTGCCAGCCGTTGAAGAGGTTTTACTCGTAAAAACAGTTTTACAAACGCCTGTATATGATATACTCAAAAGAGTTTCTCTGAGCAATAAGACAGTTCAAAGACGTATTGATGAAATGAGTCCTGCTGTTAAAAGCTTCTTGAGTAATTATCTGTGAACGAACCATTTCTCAATTCCGCTGGACGAGTCAACGTTGTCTGGTCAATCAATCAAGTGCCATGCCGAGTGTGTATGTGATCATACTGCTTCACAAATTTCTGCCTCTTAAGTTAATAAGTTCAGTTTGTGACTTCTTTTGTGCTACAGTGACAACCATCCAGAACTTCTATTTTTGTCTTCCCCTGGCTCTCTCCCCCCACCCTCTTGATCTTTCCTGTGGTTACTAAATGTTCAAGTTTTATTTTTCTCATAAAATGTCATAAAAATATTTATCTCGATTGTCTGCTTCTCATTTTCACTATCATTTGTCGTTTTAACCCCCACCATCCCTGAAAACATCTACATTGTTTTTTTGGCTGCCCATGGAATTTTGATCATTCTTCTTAAAAAATCTCAGTTTCCTCAAGCTTATCTTGGGAACTTTTGTTTACTGTCAATGCTGCGCTTCTATAAAGAAGGATTTCCTCAATATAGCATAGCACTCGAACTCGTGAATTGCATTGACAAAATTTCATGGTAGTGAAGCAGTATTATTGACATATATTTGTTACGTTATGGACCATAATATCCTTGAAGAACTGCTCATTGCGAGAACTTTAACAAAAGACACTAAAGGTGAATAAATATCAATGTTTTGAAAGAGTATTTCATTGAAAAAGCGATCCTTTATAAATATAACGTCGGCAGCAGCAGATGGATCATGTTTTGGCGCTAATGCGGTTCTTTGCGCCATTTGAAAACAAATATATCCGATGTTTTTTGCAATTAACTAAGTAATTCATAGACAACATTTAGTAGATAAAAATCTGATTGCCAGTTTGCATCAATTTCTTTAATTCGTCATAAACACAGTAAACAAGATTTGCAGCAGTGCGTTGAATTCTTGGTTATTTGTCCAGTTGTGTAAAGATAACGACGATAACTTTCATCAATTACCCCTTCACAATGAAGTGCGTTAGGCGTTAGCTCTCGAAAGGCTTATGTTATGTTTTAAAATAATATAGTTTTTGAATGCTAAAAATACCATTTAATCAAACGGCAACCAGACAGTGCTTATTTTTACATATTTGTTTGCTCAATTTAATGAAATTAATTTGCAGTTACAAGTTGACAGTTTTAATTTAATAAAAAAGAAAGTATATCATTTCAACTTTTCTTGCCAGAATTAATCTCATGAAGCAAATCTTTGGACGGGGCCAAATATTCCAATTCCCCAACTTGTCACTGACAAACGCCCAGTATGATGACGTGTTGGTCTACGTTAAAAATTAAAATTTCCTTCACGAATACTTTGAAACCAGGTTTGAGGATGTTGTGATATCACAGTGGATTATCAATCCATACGGTGACATTGAAGTTTCGATGTCATATTACAAGAAGAGTTAATCGGAATAAGTAGGAATGAAGATTTGAAATTGCCGTTCAGAAAGGGATATCAGCAGTTTTGGCTTCAAAAATATATACGTGTTGCTTATCCCGTATAATGGACTATCGCAAGAAAGTTATGTGATAGTTTCTCCATTTTCATACATTGTCGAAAGGGTTCTTAGTACGGTTGCCAATCGTTTTAATACAAAAAGAAATGGAATGGACGTGGAATGATGCAAATTATTGGACGTGGATTTTTAAGACTTTACCCCACTAACGTGAAGAAAATATTGAATATTTGCTGCCAGAGTATCATGTTACTTACTCCGTCTCATTCACAGTACTGGTTGTGTATTAATTCTGTTTAAGAATTTTACTAATTTCTTATTTGTTTCGTTCCAAATTCAAATACTTACTTGCAGTGTGTGTCTTTTCAATAAAGGTATGAATAACAATTGCATATATTATCTTTTTTGTTTTACAATTGTCCGCTCTACAAAAAAAAGCCACACAAGTGAGTAGCACTGTGACAGCTGCCGGAAAAATTGGCAAGGGGTCTACGGAGCAAAACAGTTTGTAAACAGTTTGTTAGACTAATTTCTATTGCAAAATAAATTGTTGTAACCCAGACTTTTGATTCATTTTCGTCCGCTATTTTATCACTATAACAAGTGCACTCTATCAATCCTTCTACTGTGGCATCTGGATAAAGAGGTTCATAAGATAGCTGTTGAAATGGAAACTATATTTGGTGAAAACGTCGACCCTGTATACTGCTCAACGTCATCATCATCAGGCAGCATGTCCTGAACAGGATGTAGCAGTCATCACATCCTTTCGAAACTTCTGTCGATCTTGAGCCAGTCTTCTTGCTTCTGTTACTGTCATGTTCATGTGGTCTTTGATGTCTTGCGTCCATCTTCTTCTTGGTCTGACCCTTGTTTGACTCCCTGGCATCATCCCCTCTATTATGGTCTATCATCCCTCTATCATCCCCTCAAATGTAACATTTTGTTTCAAATGCTGCTTTTTATTTTTGACTTTGTTGGTGATTGTCCAGAATTCGCAACCATATATTGCCACTGAGAATACACAAGCTCTTAGGAATGTTAGTTTTGTTGTTCTGCAGTAGCCCAGGCATATGTTTTTTGTTGAATGTAATACTGCCATTAACGTTTTTTTATATTTTTTGCAATAATTACCACAGGGTGCACAATTTTACCGCAGTCTCCTGATCACCCAATCGTGAATGAAAGACTCACTCTTTTGTTGTGCAAACAGATTTGATATGCATTTGTTAACCTGTTCAATCAATGGTGGTCACATATTGCAGACTCAAATATAGTTTTCCTAGAAAAATGCTATTTATGATCGAAAAAATTGACTGAAATAATGAAATTCCCAATCCTCGATATTTTTTTTCCACCAATTTTTATGGGCGATGCGATTGAGGAAGTTACTCTTGTTGTGATTGGTTTAGACAGAGCCGTGATGTTAAATAAAATGTGATGGATTAGTAAATGGAGTTTTCCCAGCAGGGAAGATATGTTATAGGCGATTTAGAATCAGCAGGCTATTTTAGGCTATACAGGTATTCAGGAACAGTTTGTGCATGTCTGGTGTTTTAGCTTATCACACGCATTCTGAGACAGTTGTGCATGTCTGGTGTCTTAGGCTATCACACGCATTCTGGGACAGTTGTGACTGTCTAGTGTCTTAGGCTATCACACGTATTCTGGGACAGTTGTTCGTATCTGGCGTCTTCGGCTGTCACACGTATTCTGGGACAGTTGTGCATGTCTGGTGTCTTAGGCTATCACACGCATTCTGGGACAGCTGTACCTGTCTGGTGTCTTAGGCTATCACACGTATTCTGGGAGAGTTGTGCATGTCTGGTGTCTTAGGCTATCACACGCATTCTGGGACAGTTGTGCCTGTCTGGTTTCTTAGGCTATCACAACGCATTCTGGGACAGTTGTGCCTGTCTGGTGTCCTTAGTAAATCGTATTTGTAGAGTTAGGTATGTATTGGAGAAAATGTGGAACTACGAACTGCTCTTCATATGAACTTTTCTGTTTGCTCGTTTTACAAATTTCCACCGGGTCTCTCTTACACTAAGACAGTGGTAATCAAATTCCCACCGGGTCTCTCTTACATTAAGACTGGTAATCAAATTCCCACTGGGTCTCTCTTACATTAAGACAGTGGTAATTCCAGATTTTCAGAAGGATGAATTCCAGAGAATGACAATGAGTTGTGTAGCCCGACATATCCGACTTAGGTGGTATCTAATATGCTCAGTGTTTAACCACTTCAAACTGGGCGGTGGACTCCTGTAACGATATCCATAATACGCAAACCGTTCGAGAGAACTGGTTCAAGTACTACAGAAATGTTCAATCAAAAGTAATCTCGCTAAAACTTACTTGACAATTTTTGTTATTGTCTGCGTGGCTATAGACATATCCACAGACGAGCACACATATCACGTGCATGTTCTTAAAATAAAAAACTTGGATAGAGCTGTCCATAAATTGTGTCAACAAATTTTCCAATTTTGGACCCCCTTTTTCACCTTTGTCAAAAACGTTTCAAGAATTCAGGGCCCTCTCCCCATTTCCCCTTCTTAATCAGTCTTAATCAATGAATGTAAAAAAAAATATTAAACCATTAATTTATTTTTTATTGCTCCGATATTTTAAGAAAAATAAATTAAAACACTTTAATTTGAATATTCAATATTATTTGCTGTCAACTTTGGTCACACTCCTCTCTCCTTTCCCCTTGTCAACAACTGTCAAATATTTAAGACCCCCATAGCTAATTGTTGACTTCATTTATGGACAACCCTTATTTGATGTATCTAGGGAACTGTCAATACTGCATTTTACCCAGTTCAGGCGTTGCAGGGAGGGGGTTGAATAGCTGTGAATAAAAGCCTTAGAATAATAGAGAACATATATTGGCAACAAACAGCAGCAATCAAAATCAACAACCAAATAAGGGAATTTCATCCAATAAGACAAGGAGTCGGACAAGGGTATATGCTATCACCTGATCTGTTTAACCTATAAAGTGAAATGATTTTTAGATGTATCTAGGGAACTATAGTTCTAAATTGTAATAACTTGCTGATGAGGTATACAAACACATTGATGCGTTCACTATGCAATCAAAACTGTATGCAACCACAGCTGTATGTAACCAAATATAGATGTAACCAAAGCTTATGTAACCAAAGCTTTTTGTAACCAAAGCTGTATGTAACAAAAGATGAATGTAACCAAAGATATAAGAGTTATATGTAACAAAAGTTGTATGTAACCAAAAATGTATGTAACCAAAGATGTATGTAACCAAAGCTAACATTTAATAAAAGATGTATATAATCAAAGTTGTATGTAATCAAAGATATATGGAATCAAAATGTATGTTAACAAAGCTTATGTAACAAAATGTATGTAACCAAAGATATATGCAACCAAATATTATGTAACCAAAGATGCATGTAATCAAAGATGTATGTTCCCAGATATATGTAACCAAAGATGTATGTGACCAAAGATGTCTATAACGAAATATGTATGTAACCAAAGCTAAATTTAACCAAATATGTATGTAACCAAAAGATGCATGTAACGAAAGATTTATGTAAGGAAAGATCTATGCAAACATAGGTATATGTAATAAAAGATGTATGTAATCAAAGATGTATGTAATCAAAGCTGTATGTAATCAAAGCTGTATGTAGCCACAGCTAAATGTAACCAAAATGTGTGTGACCAAAGTTAAATATAACCAAAAATGTATGTTATCAAAACTAAATGAAGCCAGTGATGTATGTAACCACAGCTGTATGTTTCCAAAGATGTATTTGCACAAAAGCTGTATGTTTTCAAAGATGTATGTAACCAAAATGTATGTAATTAAAGATGTATGTAATCAAGGCTGTATGTAACCACAGATGTATGTAACTAAAGCTGTATGTAATCACAGATTTGGATAACCAAAGAATTTCAGACATCTGTAGAATTCATCCTAAAAGATTTATATGATGGTGTAGACTTCACGCTAGTAAAAGATATATATATATATATATATATATATATATATATATATATATATATATATATATATATATATATATATATATATATATATATATATATATATATATATATATATATATATCACCAAAAGACTTGTCTGATGGTGTAGATTTCATGACAGCAAAAGGTAGAATTAAAGATAATATATCAGCAATAGACGTCTGCTCAAAAGATTTTATATGATATAGCTGGAGTCTTCTAGATCTGAGGAAATGTTCTGAAGAAACACCGTCACTCCACATAGGAAAAAAGAGCTTTATCGCTGGTAGTTCCAGGGGATTGAAACATATACCATAAACTGTAATGAATATTTGAACAAGAATAGTAAAAATATACGTTACACTGGTAATATGTCTTGTTGACTATTCAGTTTACCCAAAACTAGGAACGTGCACTCAGAGCAAATAGAATTTCAAGTAGGCCAAGGACATTTTGCGAGCCAAACTTGAATAATATAGAACATAATTGATCTGAAATGTAATTCTTTCTTGTTTACTTTATCGCACAGAGGTCTCATATCATATTCAGCATATATTTCTTCGTAAACGAAAGCATTACACTTTCAATTAAATATGGAGAGTAATTGGACGAAAATTGACATGTTTTGACATTAGCAGTCAGTCTTCTTCTATGTTCAGATCTTTGCGGACGTCTGCATTGACTCGTCTTTCTGTCCATGGTATTCTTATGACCTTTCTATAGCATTCTATATAGCTTTCTATCATCATCAGGTGCCATTCCGGGTGGCGTAGGCGGTCATGGCTCTCCACAGCTCTCTGTCCACAGTATTTTGTATCAAAGTCGTTGTTTTTTCCTTGCCGTGCCAGGTTGTCAAACTGTCTAATATTTTCTCATGTTGTCGCCCTCTGTCTCTGGTGTCTTCAATCTTGTCTGTTGTGATCATGTTCTCTAAACCTGCGTGTCTCATGAAGTGGCCAAAAAAGAAGATTTGCCTTTTTCTTATATTGTTGATTAAGGTCCGTTTCGCATTTAACTCTTTCAACACCTCTACATTAGTTTTTCTGGCAGTCCATGGTATTCTCAGCATAGCTTTCTATAGCCTTAGAATAATAGAGAACATATATTGGCAACAAACAGCAGCAATCAAAATCAACAACCAAATAATGGACTTTCATCCAATAAGACAAGGAGTACGACAAAGGTTTGTGCTATCACCTGATCTGTTTAACTCATACATTGAAGTGATTTTTAGATTTATAGAAGATATGCCAGGAATAACTGTTGGTGGGTATAATGTGAATAACCTAAGATATGCTGACGACGCGGTTCTGGTAGTAAAGAGTGAATAAAAACTGCAACAAGTGATTACAACTATAGTAGAAGAAAGCGCAAACATAGGTCTCAGATTGAAAACCAAGAAAATAGAGGTAATGGTTACATCTAAAACATCTAACCCTTCTAAATGTAACATCAGGTCAACGGGACAATTCTTAAACAAGTAGAACACATTTAAATATTTGGGCACAATTATTACTTCAGGTAGTAGATGCGTCACTGAGATAAAAAGTCGAACAGCACAGGCAAAAGCAGCATTTCAGAAGATGAGGAACATCTTGTGTAATAATTCATTATCAATAGAAGTAAGAAAGAACACACTAAAATTTTACATAGTTCCCATACTGTTAAATGGTAGTGACACATTGTTGGTTGGTTGGTTGGTTGCTGATCCAGCGGTCCATGGGCTCATGCCCTTTGACCCAATGCAATTAAATGGCATTATATTGCTGGGAAATATGTGGATTTTCGGACCACCCCCGGGCCAGAGCCAGAGAATAACTATCACACCTCCAGGAAGGTAATTTTCAATCTATGCACTGCTCCGGACCACTGCAGCCAAGATAGGGTTCACTGTGCTCATTCCCAGTAACCGATTGACTAGTGGTTATGCCGAACTTCTCTATTGCTCCAGGCACGCAACCAAATGTTCAAGTCAAAAGGATTGTCACGCCCTGAGTCACTGTGCCTCTATGATGGGCCTCAGCCATAGGAAAAAACAGTGCAGTCAGTTTCCTTCTCCCCAGTGCTGCACAGTACATCTCTGGCTCACTCCCAACCACAGAGGGTGCATACATATATTTAAGTAAACATGAAGCACATTTCAGCAAAATAACAGCATAATAAGCATAATTGTATAGATGATGTGCCATGAAGCTTCTATAAGAAGATAACCTCAATATAACGGCATTTCATCTACTAAGGTTTTCTGTTGCATGGGTGGTTTGTCTAGTGGGCCATTGGTGAGGACCCACGGATGCAACCACATGCGTAGGGTGAAGCATGGACAATTGACAATATTGCAAGAAAACATCTGGAGGCCACAGAGATGTAGTTTTGCAGAAGAATGTTGCAAATATCATGGCCAGCTAAAAAGGGTAATTCTACAACCCGTCAACTCAAATAGAGAACTTATTAACTGTATTAGAAGACGACAATCACAGTTCCTGAGTCATGTCATCAGAAGAGGTGGCCTGGAGAACATCGTAACAACTGGAAAGATCGAGGGTAGGAGAGACAGAGGAAGACAACGTGAGAAAATGTTGGATGGCTTGAAAACCGGCTTGATGCAGAATCATAATAAACTATATTTAAATGTATAACAAACAGAGGACTGCGGAGAGACATGATCGCCTACGCCAGAAGGCAGGTACCAATGAATGAATGAATAGCATTTCATATCGAATGCCGATATTTTCTTTTCTGTTGCGGATATCATTACCGACGATCCACAACCATATGTTGTACATAACCATAGCATCTTAATTATTGTAAGTTTGTTTTTCTGTTTCCCCCTTTACCATAGATTTTCATCTGTGATGTTTTTTGTAGGGCCACATCTACTATCTTTCTGATCTCTGCTAAACAGTCTCCTGTGGTGTTTATGGTTGATCCGAGATATTTAATGCTGCTGACATAATATTGTTTTACATACGATTATTATATTTGTTATTAAGACACACACACATACAGAGAGAGAGAGAGAGAAAGAGAGAGAGAGAACAATGAAGAGGGTGAAGATATAACTATTAATTACAATTTCAAGGTAAACTAGCGTCAGATGAACGGGTCAGTTGCAACCATCTTCAGTTACTTTCAGAATTTTTTTTTTTTAAATAATTTATCAAAACTTCCCAATAATATTATTTATTGCGTTCCTTTATAGAGAAGAATTCCATTATAGCAAACTGATCCGGACAGACAAATTATGTAATACCAGAAATTCGCTATATACAGTACAACAATAATGAGCAAATATAATTTAGAATTTTAAAAAGTGCTGTTATATAGGGAACAATGGTTTTTAAAAAAGGATGCGCCATCGAGGGATTCCACTGCATTGATTAATTATTGAGTGTGATTTGGTGTGGTGGTTACATTCTGTGTCCTGTATTTGTGTGTCCTATCTTGATAAATACTTTTTAGTCGAAACTGATTCTGTGTATTGCTCCATGAAAAACGACTGTTTAACCCGTATTTTAATATTTACTGATTGTTTAAGTTTAAAATAATTGATACAATTCAAGTGTATGAATAGTAACATATATTGAATATTTTGTCTTTGAAAAATAGCGCGAGAGATTGTGTAGGCGTGTGTTATATTGAAATATGATGAACAAACGCATTTTCAGCTGTCTGTTACTCCGTTACTGTGTGTGTAGTCCTGCAATCAATATATGTGTATGAATATATCTACATATATTGTTCATATGCCAATACGTGGGTATAGAAATATGTGACAAAATATAATTGTGCATTGCACGAATGAAAGATTTTTAGTCAAAGTGTGTACCATATGGCAAAATAAAACTTCCATTATTTCAGGTAATC
>CM067321.1:60833584-61186529 GCA_034231615.1 Meghimatium bilineatum | reverse complement strand
TTTTCATTCAAATGAATTATTTTGTGACAATATATTCCAACATCGAATATTCAAGATAACATCTGTGATTTCTCTTTATCACCATCATGGGATTGTCGTACAGTCAGATCTAGTTCACAACAACATAGTATAACCAAACTTACTTCTAAAGACATTCTTTATAATGTTAAACAACAGGTTTACAACACAAAGTCAACCAAAACTGCTAAATGCAAAAGATTCATTTAAAATAAGTTACTGGAATGTACCATCTTACAGATGTTATCAGAAAACGTTGTTAGTCCTACATCAGGCATGTCCTACGCGCAGACACCAACAGAATACACTACCAATCTCTTGAAAGGTTACCTACATGCAAAAGAGCCAGGGGTAGACAAAAAGAAACACTCAGAAGAACAATACTTAGAGAACGTAAAACAATCAATATTTATACTATTCAAGAACTGCACAGAATAGATTTGAAGGGACAGAATTGGAGAGATCTGACCTCTACCCTATGCGCTAACTTCAGCGCAAAATGAAAATGAATGAATGAATAAATAAATATAATATATATATATATATATAACGGGAAATAACTGCGAGTTTTAATAGCATAGGTAAAAGTATGGTTATCTACCTTCATTTGCTGCCTTCTTGCAGGAATATTGCATTTGAAAATGTGATAGTGCACACAATCAAAATAACAAGTAATCATTGCATTATGCATCAATACAGCCAACGCCTACGTGTATATCTCATGTGACATTCTTTCCAGGACATGATCTTGCTTGTGAATTCTCTGAACATTCCATGATTCTGAGCAAGTTGAGCTGCCGCAGCTAGAGACATGTTTAAGTAATCTAAAATATCACTGCACAATCGTCGCCTTGGGCGCCATCTTCCCGTTACCGTTAACTCTTCCTTCAGCTATTAATCTTTCTGTCTATATATATATATATATAATATATATATATATATATATATATATATATATATATATATATATATATATATGAACAGAAACACACCTTTTTGTAGTTTCATTATGAAAGATATTCACTGGTTGGACATCATTAAGCGCATCGACTGTGTCCACCTGGTCATTATCTTCTCGTGGTTATTTGAATTGTACTCACCTCATGATTCATGAGGTATTGACAGAAGTCAAGGTCATAACAAGAATTTTAGCAATAATTTGTCATAGGTTAACGAGAATCCCGTGAAACATAAACACAACACTCTCTGACCATATTATTGAATGATGACACGTAGGTGCTGAGGGCAATGAACGAGTGGACAGACTTGCCAGCTTGGCCACAGTGATGGCAACTGT
This sequence comes from Meghimatium bilineatum, assembly GCA_034231615.1. Lineage (NCBI taxonomy): Eukaryota > Metazoa > Mollusca > Gastropoda > Stylommatophora > Philomycidae > Meghimatium > Meghimatium bilineatum. The sequence goes on along the minus strand of CM067321.1, from coordinate 61,185,214 downwards.
GATGACGACTACGTGAATAGTGTCGTTCTTACTTGTCGTTTTCTTCTGTGTATGTTGTCTTGATTACGGTCATTTTGTCGGAAAGTCGATTTGTGTGTGTCATGTGTTCCTCAGTGATTAGTGAAATTTAATTACTCAGTTCCTGGCTTTACTTGAAGGTTGAGAGGAAACGAGCAAGAGGTAGAAAAAGATCAGAGTGGAGGGAAAAATTACGAGATGGACAAGTTAAAGTCTAGCATAGTGCACCACCAAGGCAAGAGAGAGAGAGAAAGTTGGAGGTCCGTTACAGAGACGGCGTTTTATAATGCTGATTATATTGCTTGACAACAGATAATAAACAATTCTATGACATTACTTGTCGAAGTGACCATATTTTTGTGGCTTGCAATTGAAACAAGAAGACATGCCAAAATACATTTATTTTTAAAAACTGCTAAAAATGGTCTAAACATAACTGTATTGACCTGTTTCAGAATGACAAAATGGGACAAAAAACAATTTTAAAAATCATTTGGCAACCATAGATCATACTCAGTGGCCTAGCCTGGGTCAATAGGGCCCGGGGCGGAATCATAATTTCCGCCCTTGTGATATTTAAAAAAAATAAGTCAGTAATTGTAAAAGACGAAATTATTTATTTGAAAACATATTAGGTACATAAATAAAAATACATTATCATTTGACTTCTCGAGCCTTAGGGGCGGCAAAATTGTTTATGACGTCGTCAATATTAATTTCGTCCGTGATACTTTGTTCTATTGACAAAATGGCTACATTACTTAATCTTGTGCAGCTCATAGTAGACCTTAAGTAATTTTGTATTAACTTTAACTTTGAGAAGCTTCGTTCACATGATGCAATGCTGATAGCTATTGTTGAAGATATACGAAGTATTATCACGATATTCGGCGCGCTAATACGATAATTGCATTATTGAATAAACTCCAGAATGTCGAAGTATCCCTTTATAACTTTGTTTTGGTCTTTTGCATCAGCTACAGCGATGAAATTGCGTAACCTCACTCTTTCGATTTCAAACTCTTTCACATCGATGCCACTGGGCACTTCTTCGAATTTGTATTCTGGATTTAACAAGTTGCTTCATGTGAGGAAAGAGTATTTAACATCCAGCTCATGCAGTTGCTGAAACCTGGTCTTGATTTCTTGTATTATTCTGACCACTGATTCGAACATTTCTTGTCTTAATTTAATATCATAATTTAAACCAGCATCTGCAGCTTTCTCACTAGCCATCTTTTTTGTTTTTCTTATTCGACGAGGAGCTATATCGATGCCTAGATCTTCACAAACATGTTTAGCATAATCCAATGTGCCGTTAACCATAACATCACTGTTGTCGACTAGGATCAATTGTAATGCCTGAATTTTCATAGCACATTCATGCACATTTAGAGTTTTCGTCTGAAGATACAATTGTGTGTCATTTATTTCACAAAGAACACGATTTCATAATCCAAGGAAGGACAAAAATGACAACGACTGGAGAGCAGGAAGTAGGAGCCCAGCGTCTGATCTAGTCACTGCATTTTCTTTTATGTTCTGGGAAAGTGATTCCAGGAATACAATAATCTCATTATAATGGATTTTAATGATCGCTATGGCTTCGTACCTTGCACTTCTGCATGATTCAATAACAAGTTTGACACCTTGACCTGTAATATCGGTAAGAACTGTCCACCGGTGAGTGAAAGACAAAAGATAAATAATTAAATACTCTATCCATAGTACCAAAAAACGTACCCGAGTCCACTGCTATTGACGCAGCGTGTACTCCCACCAAATTCATTGTTAAGGTTACTGCCAGAAACATACTGGACATTTGGACTAATTGACTTGATACGCGTTTGTTCACCAGAAGAAAAGCTTTTATCAAAGAACTAAGAACATAAAAAGATTTTATATCATGAAGTACAGTAAAGCAGTATCGCTATCAGTCAATCACCACAAACACTGTGAGCTCATTACGTGTAAAACCATCTGTTTATATCTTACTATGGCGGAGGCAGGCAGTTATAATCATCCATTTGTTATTTTAAAAACAATATTTTTAGGATTTCCTCAGAAGCAAAAAATACATCTGGTTTTTGTATTATCTAGGGTATTAGGCGGATTTATAATGTTTGGCATGTTCTATTTGTAAACTCATATGCTTCTAGTGGACTGCTGCTATATATTTATCTACAAAGTGAGCTTAATTATCCAGTTTTATTTCTCATATAGCTTAATATTTCTAAATTTTCCGCATAGAAATTATATTATATATAAACTTAAATAACACCTTAATCAACAACCATCTGCACTTTTCCGGGTCAATTTTATTGCGTTATCATTTGAAGACTATTATTGGGAAATGTTCTGGCGCTTGTCCGCCAGAGCTGTTGTCATAATTATCATTGTCAAGTAAGAAATTATTAATTTAGTAGCTGGATATTAAGTTTTGAAAATTTTCCGCCCTCCCGTTGATGCCGCCCGGGGCGGTCCACACCTCCCCCTCATCCCCTTCTACGTCACTGGTCATGCTTTGTTTGTTTCCCACTACCCGTATCAAAATTGTTTCGCTGCCGTACATATGTATTCCAAAATTATATACCGACTCTTTTGAAAGGTTTATTTCTTAAATGCCAGAAAACTTACTGATTTTTCTTGTATTTACTCTAGCAAAACACCTTATATTTTCTGAGTTATTTCAGTGCCATTGTGTTAGACTTCTATATTTCATCAAAGTTGCAAGTTTCAGATTTCAGAATAAAATTTAAGTTTTCAGCGAAAAGAAATTACTACGAGATAAAAAAAAGTATCAAATGTCATAGCACACAGTTTCCAATAACTTCTCAGCTGCCTAATTAGTTGTTCTTTTTCCTCGTTGCCAAGCTTAAGCGATGACGTGGATTTCATCAATACACTGTGCTGTGGTCACCAGACCTGAGACATGGCCGTAGCGCTTGTCCGCCAGAGCTGTTACAGGTGGCAATGGTTTTATTCTTGTTGTGTCGTACAATGAGCAGATTTGAAAAATATGTTATTTCTGGTGATTATCCACAGGTGCACATAAAGATGCCACTAACTCCAAGTGATGGACCAGAGACCCCATATAGCGTCGTCTACAGTACAAGCTCAGTATCGATGGTACCATTCATCAACATTCCGAGAATTAGTGCCATGACACCATACGTACGTATGGCTGACTGAACCACCGCAGTCATTCGTTTATTTCAAATCATGAATAACGGGTGGAATCGAATCCCCGATTTGGGCAAAAGACTTTACATTAGATTACCGCGGCTTCCTACGAGATGAGAATGAAAAATATACCATAAACCAATAATTAAGCAACAGGTATCTGAGCAACCAAAATAAATAGTTATCAGAGTAAACAATTAACAGGCATATGAGCATCCAATCAACGTGTATCTGTTTAACCAATCAATATAATATGAGTAAACAGTCAACAGGTATGTAACTAATCATTTGGTTTATGATAAGATTTAATAGAGGGGTGTAAGGGCACAGGTTACAGTGCATGAACTCACCCAGCTACACTCGAAACCAACGACAATTATATACAAAGATGGCTCAGTTGAGAGAAAAACAATAAAAATAGGTTGGGGTTTTGTTGCCTACAGAAACGACGTGAAATTGGTTGAGAAATATCCAGCATATTCCACTGTCACATCGATCATGTGGATGGATATAGAGGGAGTTACAGCAGTACTTAATTGGTTGATAACTGATACATCAACACACTCGGTAATACTCAGACTCTTTAAGCATGCTGCGCAAGATAGAAAAGTACATGCTGAGAAAAGAATGGCGAAACTTATTGAATAATTCAATTGTCTAGAGCATTACATGGATATACTGCCCTGATCATGCTTGGGTCAGAGGAAACGAGAGAACCAACTTATTGGCAGGCAATGCGACGATAGACGGCAAATTGATGAGAAGAGATAAAACAGACTTAATGAAGGCAGTAATAAATTCATTTCAAGATGCAGATGATGTCAATGAGGTTGAGAATGTACACATACAGAGAATGTTAGAAATCTGAGTATATAAAGGGGGGGAGGAAGGAAATGTACATTTTTTTGGAAAGTCCCAAAGAATGCGCAATTAACACCATACCGGAACTCTGAACTACATTCACTGGGATGGCTGCTGGAACGGAGGGCAGAGCACTTGTGGAAATGCCCACGAGCTGTGCAGCCAGTCTAATCAAGAATCTAGGTTTATGAGTAACCACTAAACAAGCACCTGAGTAACCACTAAACAGGTATCTGAGTAACCAATCAAGATGTATCTGAGTAAGTAATGAAGAGGTGTCTGAGTAACTAATCATTAGGTTTATGAGTAACCAATCAACAGGCATCTGAGTAGCCAATTAACAGGTATCTGAGTAGCCAATTAACAGGTATTTGAGTAACCAAACAACAGGTATTAGTATTTGAATAACCAATCACTAGGTATTTGAGTAACCAATCAACAGGTATCTAGCCAATCAACAGGTATCTGAGTAGCCAATCAACAGGCATCTGAGTAGCCAATCAACAGGCATCTGAGTAGCCAATTAACAGGTATTTGAGTAACCAAACAACAGGTATTAGTATTTGAGTAACCAATCAATAGGTATTTGAGTAACCAATCAGCAGGTATCTGAGTAGCCAATCAACAGGTATCTGAGTAACTAATCAATAGTTATCACAAGTCAGTAGTCCCTCAACCGTCTCTATCCTCATGATATTTCTAACGCCTCTCTATTAAATTTTATTTTACATTCTGATATTTTACTTTCTTTGCGGATGTCATTGCATAATCGCACAACCACATGTTGCCACTGAAAAAAATATATATTCTTTTTTAATTGTAATTTTGTGTGTGTTTTTTTTTTTTGGTGTTTTTTTCGTCTTGTCATAGATGTTTTATTTATCATTGTTCGGCAGTATTTTCTAGTTTCAGAATTGAGAATACATGTCACAAATATCGCTGATTCCATCACATTAAACTCATCAACAAGTTTATGTTCACCTGAATGAATTTGTCAGAATGTGTAGAAAATAAATGAAATTTAGACTAATGATCTGTTAGATTATTTCACGCGAAGAACAGGAAGTTTGAAGAAGAAATGAGCGTCCACTCGTCTGAATTGTACTCTCTCTCTCTCTCTGTGTGTGTGTGTGAGTGTGTGTGTGTGTGCGCGTGTTTCATGTGACGTTTCTTTCCAGAACGAAGTCTTTCTTCTAAATCCCATGAAATCTCCGCGGTCTCTGGCAAATTGTCTGGTCTCCTCTAACGACATGTCCATCTATCTATTTACTTTTCTCTGCTTTTGCTGTGAGACATCGCAGCATTGAATGACGATCGACATTCGGTCTCTAGCACGTTTAATCGTGTGATATGCAGAAATACTGCCCCGTGTCAGAGTATTGGTAACTGCTTTAATCCACATTCTTTCTCGTCTTTCTTTGTATCTTGCTCCTTCCATTTTCATATTTCATACTTTTGCCGATATGGGTTCATTTTCATGTTTCCTACTTTTGCCGATATGGGTTCATTTTCATTAGGTATGAAACCATTTCATATACAAATAACAAAGTCTTACACGACTGTTCATAAAGATAACCTACGGTCACTATGCACTCCCACATGGAATGGTCCTGGGTTCATTCCCCAGTTGAGGCGGAAATTTTTTTTTCAGATCGCAACGGCTCCTGAGTCGACGCAAACTTAAATGGGTACTGGATTAATTCCGGGAAGTAAAGACTTCGAGGGAGAGGAGATGGCTACCGCCCTATGTTGCCGAGCCACTGAAATGTGAGATTGCTAACATCTAACACTCCTACGGCATTAATAAATGCTATGGGTTACTTTACTACTTACTACTATGCACTCCCTCCTAACACTGCACGACTGCCATTCTCTAAATGATTAAGTTATTACACAATCATATCACGTCTGCTAGGAACCTTACCTGAAGTAGGAAGATTCCCCTGCCTGGATAGAAAATGTATTATTCCACCCAGAAAATAGTCGTGTACAGAATGTGGTCCATATGAAACAAAATGTCCAGAAAATGACGATATTATGGCAAGAGTAATCTGATATTACTGAATTGTAACCCAGTACCGAAAACATGCAATGAAACATGCACGTATAAAATAATAAAATAGATTTATTTTCAATCGAAAAACATAAATAAAATAATCAAGCTAGCTCCATAATTAGGGGGTAAGGATTAGTCCATAAATTACATCAGCACATTTTTATCAATTTCCTCAATGTCAGCAACTGTCAAGAATTCAAAGACCTATCCTCTCTCTCACTCTCCCCCCCCCCCTTTAAACTGCTAATTAATTATTTGTCTACAAAAATAACCTTCCCATTTAAAAAAATGTTTGTGTAGAAGAAAAAAGGAGGAAAAAGATACTTTATTCATATTTTCAACCAATGTTTCACATTCAAACAATGTAACTGTTGTATAAAATACAGTAAAATGACGTGAACTTGTGTCAAATCACTGTCTTTCCCATGTCAACAAATACAGTAACTTGACGTGAACTTGTGTCAAATCACTGTCTTTCCCATGTCAACAAATACAGTAACTTGACGTGAACTTGTGTCAAATCATTCTCTTCTCCATGTCAGCAAATGTCAAAAATGTACAGACCCCCTTTCTCTCTCTCTCTCTCTCTCTCTCTCTCTCTCTCTCTCTCTCTCTTTAATTGATGATGTGATTTATGAACAGTGCCTAATGATTTTAAAAAACATGAATTCAAATCTCGTTTCCCTAAATATGCATAATAATAATAGCTAGAGACAGTATTTAAAATGCAAATAATTATTTGCATAATTGCTTTATTGGAAATGCACAATAATGTAACCATGTTTGACAATATTTTTTATACGTTTTATACAGATGGATTGCCGTTAACAGGTATAGAAAATATATGCGAGTTATTCTATTTGCAGTAAGTGCTTTGCAGTGTCATTGAAATTGTGACATGCTTAACGTGCACACTTGCAGACATATATGAATCATTTATTTCATGGCAACATCTTAAATATATACAGTGAATATATCAACTGATATATTCTTTCCAGAACGTTGTCTTCATACTGGATACTCTGAATGCCTCAGTCCCGGGCAAGGAGGACTACATTGGACAGAGAAATGTTCATATGTTCTTCGATGTCGCTGGACCATCATCTTTGTGATCTTCCTCTTCTTCCCTCTGCTGGTACTCTGCCCTCTATAATAAACCTTTCGATACCATCATGTCGCTGTAAATGTCAAAATACTGTAGCTTCCTTCTTATGATGGTATCTAGAATCAACCCTGCATTTAGTTTCAGTAATTTCAAAATGTCAATGTTTTTCTTTTTCTCTGTCCATGATATTCCTAGGATCTTCCTGTAGCATTTCATTTCAAATGAATTTATTCTTCTAAATATCGTCTTGGTTAAAGTCCATATCTCGCATGCATATGTTGCCACTGGGGAAACACATGATATTTCGCCAAAATTGTCAACAAAAATGAATGTGTTTTCCTTACAGCGTCTAATTAAAGGATTTTCATCACGAAATACACGTCAACATACTATGTATGTATCACGAACCTATAGAAGTAAAGTACCTAGAAATTGAGAATGGATACAGTGAATATATTAGGAGACATTCTTCAACTTCTTCAGCGTTCATTCTCAAACTCCCGCTGAATCTCTCTTGTAGAAGGACAATGGACCTACAAGATTTCCATCAGGATGTTGTCCAGAAAATGGAAATGCGTTGTATCGCTGTTTTATTTGCGCCAATGACCCGACACATCCGTCTTTGACGGGAATTAGGAGATATGAAAGGGGAGATTGTTAAATTCAACGTTAAATCAAACAAAGTTTTCAGTGTCGATGTAGAATAGTGGCAGGAGGCATACTTATTTATGGGCTTATTTAGAATCACATATATAAAATACATCCACTGTGCGCACAGTATGCTATATACCCATGTACACCCACTGTGCACACGGTATGCTATATACCCATGTACATCCACTGTGCACACGGTATGCTATATACCCATGTACATCCAATGTGTACACAGCTTAGGTATCTACAATGTTAGAACCATATTTGTATATCCTAGAAAAACATCAAATATGACGTCCTTACCATTACACCTTGTATGACTTATCTTCTCATTCTTTTCCTGGTACCCATTATAAACTCTTGATGAATATGAGAGACTCCTATGGTCACCAATTATAGTTCAGCAGAATACCTGTTTGGGCTGTCAAGAAATAATGTCAACAATTTTATTTAGGACCGTTCCCTTCTCTAGTCAACAAGTTCTAAATAATTCAGCGATCCCTACGCCTGCTGATTATGTCAACATTCCACACCCTAATCCTTCTTAAAAGAAAAAAAAAACCACCACGCTTGTAATCAGAAAAAGTGCCAAAACTACATAAATTGCCCGTATTTTTGAAAGAGTAAATTCAAGTAGGAAGCATGAGGATTAATTTAAAATGTATCAATTTCCCGTTAGTCTCTACTAATTTTAGACACAAATTTCACATACATTCAATGAAACTAACGTATAAAAAATAAATTTGTTGACCTCAAACTTTTGCTAACTCTTTCAAAACGTCCTCCCGATCCGCCTTCCCTCAATCACACCCGATCACTATTGACGAAATGTATGGACAGCCCCTTTATAAATTCTAACAAATTCAAATATTCCCCGGTTTTTGTTTTGTTTTATATATATATATTTCGTCGACAATGTTTTATTTTCTCACTCCCAACTTGCCAACTATTTTTGTCTATATTGGCACATTTTCGCTCAAAGTTGTCTCCCTTCTTACTTCCTTTTTCTCTCTCTCCCTTTGTTCTATTAATAATTTCTTACCTCTAACGAAATTACATTATATTTTATGTTTCTCTGTGGTTCCAGTTGTCCCACTCTCATCCGACGTCTTTATTGCTTAAGATAAGTGCACCAGAAGCACAATATCGATGACTCCATTAGAACCTGTCAAGCATCATTAGTTGAATGAACCATACCAGACGATATTGAACACGCTAGAAAACACATCCAACTATTCTTGGTCTCGGAAATTATTACTACAATCAGTCCCGGTAATTGGTGTGTTCTCAAACAAGCCGACCATCCATAATGAGTTTACTATGGCGGGTATACTATGGAGCTGATCAGAAAATTCTGTGGTCGTGGTGTCAGGGTTACCAATGCAGCCTTCTGCGCTAGTTTTTATGGTTCAATGCTCTAGTATCACCAAACTGTACTAACCTCGCGGTTGAAAGGAGCGTACCTCACCATAAAGAAGTACGCATTACTTTAGAAAAATATGAAATAATAATAATAATGTATTAATTAATATTGAAAGTATTTTTTTTATTTTAAAGTTGGTAATATATCTTACTCGAGATGTAGAGAAGAATTCAGCATATTTGTGGTTGTTGTTATTTACTAGGAAATAATTTACAGGTAGCAGGTTGCCATTTCTTTGAATGGTGAGGATACATAATCGCCTGCTGCTGGATTTGAACCTGATACCATGGTCATCCGAGACGAGCACTATAGTCTCCGCAACAGAGCTGGACATGGAAGAACATAACGAGTGCATACAATAGAGTCATTTAGAAAGAGCACAGAGTTTAGCAAATCTTGTTGGGTCATCGAGTTAAATTTAGTTTTATCGTATTGGTTTATGTTCAAAACGCCTTTTACTTTAGCTAATAACGACACTAAAATAACTCTTTTAAAATCATTTGTTTTCCTAGTAGCTTCTTCTTCTTCTTCTTCTTCTTCTTAAGTACAGGGTTTCCCAGTAGCAACACATGGATGTGAAGCTTGGACTTTAAACAAGAAAATATCCAAAAAAATAAATTCATTTTTAAAAAAAGTGCTCAAGAAAATTCCTACGGATATCACGGACAGAGAAAAAGAAGAACATTGAAATTTTGAAATTACTGACACTAAAAGAAGGAGGCTTTTTATATACCATCATAATAAGGAAGCTACAGTATGTTGGGCACTTAAAGCGATATGATGGTATCGAAAGGCTGGTTCTAGAAGGCAGAGTGCCCAGGGAGGGAGGAAAAGATGAAGACATGGGACATCGAGGAATGTATGCACATGTCTCTGAACAATGCAGGTCTGGTTGCCTGAAACAGAGAGGAGTTCGGAGTGTTCACGACGATGACAACGTTCGGAACAATGCAGGTCTGGTTGCCTGAAACAGAGAGGAGTTCGGAGTGTTCACGACGATGACAAAGTTCTGAACAATGCAGGACTGGTTGCCTGAAACAGAGAGGCGTTCGGAGTTTTTACTATTATTTTGAGTGTTGCAATTGCGAATCTTCTTCTAATCTCGATTGAACAATCTCCGGAACTGTTTATATTTGTTCCCTGATGCAAATCCAATGTCTCAGTATTTTATCCTACCAAATAATTCACTAACTTCACCGTTATTTCGGGGTTTCACTTTCAGAATTAAAACTATATAGTTAATGTGGCGTAAAACAGAATGGTCGATTGTATGACAGGTTGCCTTTACAGCCATTCATGTACTTTATATTATTGGTTAATTTAACCAAATTTGCTACTAGTTTAACCGACGAATTCGTTAAAACAATGGTGTACTTTATCACCAGGCTGTTTAACATCTACTCTGATAATATCCTTTAACAAACGTAAAACTAGTGGAGCGCGTGACCGTGTGGTAACGAGACTGTTTTTAATGATATGGAAGTAATATCAATAATAGACAATATACAATATTAAGTTGGCACAGTCCTCTTAGCCTAATATGAATAGGAGGTACAAAACAGATCAAGTCGAAAATTCATTTAGAGAATATGGAAAAGATTTTAAAATTGCAAAAACTAAACCCGTGAAATTATAAAAATCGAAAAGGAACAAATACTAAACATGAAAATACATGTAGAGACTGCAATAAGCAGAACATTAGATTGGACACATAATCACAAATGATGGATGCCAGATGTAAAACAGAAGTTTGAAGGAGAATATGAATTTCTAAAAGTGCTTTCATCAACAGGAGTAAAATATTAACATATAGATTAATCATAACAAATTAAAAATAAGAATTGTAAAATTCTAAACCTACTCTACATTAATGTATGGCTCAGAATCATGTATAACGAACACGCAACATTACGGAATTGATACCTTTGAGATGTGGATATATAGAAGAATATGGAGACCTCCAAGGAAAGGGAAGGAACAAAATGTTCAAATAGGTTTCAACTTTGCTTATTTAAAAAATTGAGAAAATAAAAATGTCACAAATAAAATATTATTGATGTATTAAAAGGCATGACTTGTAAACGAAGAACTTGCTTGTAGATAAGATTTCAAATGAAGCGATCACGTGTCAGAGATATAAGTGGGAGAAAAGCGTGCGATTTGGGGGATCCAGTCTGTCAGAGTGCACCACCAAGACAAATATTCATAGAATGTCTGTGACAAGACATGACGGTGTTGAACGAACTTATAAACTGGTGAGTGAGTGAGTGAGTGAGTGAGTGAGTGAGTGAATGATCGAGTGAGCTAGCCAGTAAGTTAGTTAGTTAGTTAGTTAGTTAGTTAGTTATCTAGCTAGCTAGCTAGTTAGTTAGTTAGTTAGTTATCTAGCTAGCTAGCTAGTTAGTTAGTTAGTTAGTTAGTTATCTAGCTAGCCAGTTAGTTAGTTAGTTAGTTAGTTATCTAGCTAGCTAGCTAGTTAGTTAGTTAGTTAGTTAGTTAGTTGGTTAGTTAGTTAGTTAGTTAGTTATCTAGCTAGCCAGTTAGCTAGTTAGTTAGTTGGTTGGTTGGTTGGTTGGTTGGTTGGTTGGTTGGTTGGTTGGTTGGTTGGTTGGTTGGTTGGTTGGTTGGTTGGTTGGTTGGTTGGTTGGTTGGTTAGTTAGTTAGTTATCTAGCTAGCTAGCTAGATAGCTAGTTAGTTAGTTAGTTAGTTAGTTAGTTATCTAGCTAGCCAGTTAGTTAGTTATTTAGTTAGTTAGTTATCTAGCTAGTTAGTTAGTTAGTTAGTTAGTTATCTAGCTAGCTAGCTAGTTAGTTAGTTAGTTAGTTAGTTCGTTATCTAGCTAGCCAGTTAGTTAGTTAGTTAGTTGGTTGGTTGGTTGGTTGGTTGGTTGGTTGGTTGGTTGGTTGGTTGGTTGGTTGGTTGGTTGGTTGGTTGGTTGGTTGGTTGGTTGGTTGGTTGGTTGGTTGGTTGGTTGGTTGGTTGGTTAGTTAGTTAGTTAGTTAGTTGTCAGATCATCATAACTGCAAACTGGACACTTCCATAGTTGCTCCGATCTCTTCCTGAGTGTATCCGTAAGTACACTTCTGCTGACATCACATTTCAAACCCTGTACTTAAATCCTGGAGATTGAAAAGGAATCACTAGTCTCACTCTCTCGTGCTATATCTCATATGGAGTTTAAAACGTAAGCTCGATCCATTGAAACATCGCCCTGTGCCACAGCCGCGCATGACGACAGTTGATCTGCTCTTTCATTTCCTCGAACACCCACATGTCCTGGCACAAAATATAAATTTATAAACTGGTGTGCCTTATAATAGCATTTAAAGGTATATCAATTGCTTGTTCTAACTAATACAATGCACTGTGGACCTAGTTCGTCAGAAGTAATAGAAGGTATTCTGAACCATGGTCGTTGTCAGGAGTGCACGAGATTCTCATAAAGATCAGAACAGAAATAAAATTATAATAGATCTACCACAAGAGAGATAAATCAAAATCTAACAGAATTGTGTGCCGATACACTTATGAGCTTGGTCGCCTAGTTGATAGTGAGTTTGCTTGCTATGACCTGGTTACAACGTTTCAGGCTCGAAACCACGTCAGGACACATAAAATAATCCGGAATGTGGTTTCTCGCGTTACACGACCACTTCTCCAGTCGACTCAGCTGCAAATGAGTACCTCACGCATGAGTTAGGGAAGGTATAGACAGCAAGGGAGGGAACTGGCCACCACACATAATAGTTCTGTGGCTTAGTACATGAAGAGTTATCTTCATCCCCGACGGCAGGTTGCTGCCATGAGACATACATTCACACTTTGCTTATACACTGATACACTCTACTAAAAGTGTAATTATTGAGAAAAAGTTCCGATCACCTACTAGACCTGTGTATGCTAATGACCTGCAGTCATACATCAGAACCGGACCGAGTTCCACAATTGGAATTGTGAGATTATCTAGCCGATACTTGTCATAATTGATTTCCATATTTATTGTCTCTATGTGTCTTTTTCTCACAACATGTCTGCTGTCAAGCCATTTCCATAATTTAAACATCGAAGATTCTTTTTTTTTTCTATAATGCATCTTCAGCCCAGTATGTTTGTGATTCATAAGGTAATTCACAACGCGTACATTATCTTCGTCTGTTCATATTATATCCTAAACTGTATCGTTATATTCCTGTTCACCGAATTCTGTATATTTTTATATTTACATTTTTCTATAATAATAAAATCCATCAGGGCTGATATACGTCTCCATAATTGAAAAAGGGAGCGGGGTGGGAGTTACCTTATTAAAAACAAGAATGATCAGATCGTTTAAATAGAGATCTTGAACACATTTTCTTTGGAAGATCTATTAGAAGGATGGGAGGGAGGGAGTAGGTTTCACATATTTTCTTTGGAAGATCTATTAGAAGGAAGGAAGGGAGGGAGTAGGTTTCACACATTTTCTTTGGAAGATCTATTAGAAGGATGGGAGGGAGTAGGTTTCACACAATTCTTTTGCTTGTTTTTTCTAGCACTAAATGACAAGTTCTAGTTTCCTTACAGTACTAAATGACATGTTCTAGATTTCTCCTAATACTAAATGACAAGTTCTAGTTTTCACCTAGTACTAAATGACACGTTCTAATTTCCTTCTAGCACTAAATGACATGTTCTAATTTTATCCTAGTAATAAATGACATATTCTCTTGTCCTCCTAGTACTAAATGACATACTCTAGTTTCCCCATAAATACTAAATGACATGTTCTAGTTTCCTCCTAGTACTAAATGTCATGCTCTAGTTTCCCCTTAGTACTAAATGTCATGCTCTAGTTTCCTCCTAATACTAAATGACATGTTCTAGTTTCCTCCTAGTACTAAATGACATGTTCTAGTTTCCTCCTAGTACTAAATGTCATGCTCTAGTTTCCCCTTAGTACTAAATGTCATGTTCTAGTTTCCTCTTGTTACTAAATGTCATGCTCTAGTTTCCTCCTAGTACTAAATAACATGTTCTAGTTTCCTCCTAGTACTAAATATTCTAGTTTCATCCTAGTACTAAATGACATGCGTGCCGAGAGACATTCTATGGTCTTTTTAGTTATAAAGTATGTATATACAGAGGTATCAAAAATGGAAACCAGCAATTATGTACTAAATACAGAACTATCGCTTTGATAAGTCAAGCTATAAAAATACTATTACATATCATAATGAAGAGGATGCAAAATAAGATAGAAACTGAAGGGGCACTCGAAGGTGTTAAATCTAGTAAAGGCACCAGAGATGATATCTTCAACATGAGAATCATTATAGAGAAATTCAGGGAACTCAACATAGACGTACACACATGTGGCGTTCGGTTGTGTACGATATCACCAATTGTGGAGAATTATGGAAGACATGGGATTCCTACATCTCCCACACTTAATCACAATGCTGTAACAAGAGGCAGCAGTAAAAGTGGACGGAACAATATCAGAATGGTTTAATGTACAGAAAGGAGTTAGACAAGGATGCACAATATCGCCGTACCTGTTCAACATCTACGCTGAAAACGTAATGAGAAATGTGAAAGAAGACATGACATTTGCTGACTTTCAACCTCCTACCGTCGGCGGTCAGCAGATGCCATAAATAAGATATACTGACGATACAATTCTCTTAATAACAAACGAAAATTATCTAAAGCATGGGAACATGTCATCGCTAAACTGTTACAGAGTAAGCATGGGAATATGCCATCGCTAAACTGTTGCAGAATAAGCATGGGAACATGTCATCGCTAAACTGTTGCATAATAAGCATGGGAACATGTCATAGCTGTATTTTACGTCTCAGATTTCGTTCTCCTGCACTCCGCAATTTTGAATTCTCAAATGTCATAGCATCACTAGGCAGGTTTATTCTCCGTGTCTCGCGATATTCCACCATCTTTTTTCAGCTGCCAGTATAGATGACAAAGGCATTCATTGATGACTTGCAGATATCTTTGTATTGCAACTTTGGTCTACCTCTTCCTCTAACACACTGCTACAGTTGCCCCGTACAGGGTTTGTTTTACCATACGGTTGTCGTTCAACGTTTGGATATGACCAAGTCACAAGCTAGAGTTTTCTGTGACTGAATATTGAATATGTTGTCGGGAACCTATGCAAGGTCTCATTGTTGGTAACATTATCCTACCACTTGATATTCATGGTTTATCTGAGATATCGTGAATGGAACATGATAGTGATGCTTTGGTCAAGTATATCATCATCATCATGTGACATATTATTTTCAGATATTTCCTTATAGATCTATTGAATTCTCATCAGTCTTGAGCAAGCTGTCCCGCCTCCTTTAGGGACATGTGCAGGTATTCATGTATGTCTTCTGTCCAACGGCGTCTTAGTCGGCTTTTACCCCTGTTACCTTGTATCATCCCCTCCAATATCACTCTTTCCATACCGTCGTGTCTCTTAACGTGACTGAAAAAACCTAGCATTTTCTTAAATATGGTGTTCAGAAGCCAGCCCTCTTGGACGCTGATTGTACTTAGTAGCACCTCCTGATTTGTTTTCCTTGTTGACCATGGCATTCTCAGAAATCTTCTGTAGCATTTTAGTTCAAATGTTATTTGTATCAAAATTCTGGCAAAATAGCAGTTTTTTCACGCTTATTGATCGCAAGTACAGGTCACAGGACCTAGCAACGTTGTTAATACATATGCCTGTACATATGCCTGTACATATGCCTGTACATATGCCTGTACATATGCCTGTACATATGATTGTACGTATGCCCGTACTTCAAAATTTAGAGATCATAAAGTTCTAGTTACATTTTTGAATTATCTATTCCAAAATACTCAAGATCGGTTATACAACGTGAGCCATCCGCGAGGGTTTCTCCCGGTGTAATATAGCAAATAAATTATAGACAATGTAATAATATAAATATATTTCACAAACAGTGTTCTGAATTGATCAAGGAAAGCATAGACATATCCAGGATGTTAGATTGTTATAATAGTGGTATGTCTTAAAGCAGCTCTCAAGAATGTGCTTTTAGTCACCGTATACTTAGTGAACTATACTAGACATTATCAAGTGCCGTCAACACAGGGAACGTTTGCAGCAACGAGCCTCCACCACCCTTTTTCTTTTTTCTTAGTCACGTATTTTAATAGACTGCATCTTGCCAATCTCATGGAATTTCCCCGCCACCTGTATTTCTACCTACGTCTGGCACGCCGTGCTTGAACTTTGCCTTCACGTAAACATGCAATTCTGCAGTCTTATATAACTCCTATACTAACATATGGATGCAAGTCTTGGACAATAAACAAACAGGAAAGTGGGAAATTATAGGCAATAGAGATGTGGTTCTACAGAAGAATGCTGAAAATACCATGGACTGCCAGAAAAACTAATGTGGAGGTGTTTAAAGAGTCAAAAATGAAAAAAGGACCTTAATCAATAATATAAGAAAAAGACAATATTTTTTTTGGCTACTTCATGAGAAAGGCAGGTTTGTAGAACATACTCACAACAGACAAATTGAAGGAAACAAAGTGTGAAATATTAGACAGTTTGACAACCTGGCATGGCAGGGAAACAACAACGATCTTGGTACATAATGCTGGAGATAAAGAGATGCGAAGAGCCATGATCGCCTATGACAGCCGGCATGGTTCCTGATGATGAAATACATACAACAAATTATCATGCCTTTTTATATAACCATAATATTGTATCTGTTTAATTTTTTATTAAATATTTTTTCATAGTTCTGTTGCATAGTTAGTGCTCATATATCCACAAACCCACATATCAAAGTTATTAATTATGACTTTTATCTGTGTGTTCAGTGTCCATATCTCCTAACCATACATTTATATGTAGATTAGATATAACTCTTTGCATTACTGTATTTCAGTTTCTGCATTTTTTGGATGTTAACAGTACATTGTTGCAGAACATTGAAAATACTTTTCAGCCAATTTTAATTATTCGTTAATTTTTGTAATAATTCAACAACATGGACTGCATCATAAGCACGGTACATTTTAACTTCACCGTGATATCAAATATGTGTACTGTTCTTGAGAACTTTCTGTGTACACATAAACATATATTGAAAATATGAGAATAGCCCTTAAAAATAAAATAAACAAGCTTGTGCGATATCATTTTTCACCAACGATCTGTTATTCGTTGTGATCAAATTCATTCTTAGCCCAAACATTATGTGAGATTATTGCAAATTATTCTAAAACATAAGGGTCTTGTTTAGCACCGTCGCTTTCGGTGTGTTTCCAAATGGAATATGTGGGGAAACAGATGATTACAATTGTTATAAGATCGATATTTACCGCTAGATATGACGTGTATGATTTATGGAATCTGTTTTCTCATTTTATATAATATTTTAGCCATACAGTTAGATTCATCTACATCGTTCACAATTTTATAATTGTTTATTCTGGGAGGTAAAGATTAAACCTATAATATTTTTATGAAATGATGTTTAAGGCATTATTTATAGGTTTTATAATTAGGTTATATTTTTGCTATAGGTTATATTTATATGTTTAGGGCATTATAGTAGATGAACTGCCGTGGCATTGTGGTTCACGTTGTATTCTCGAGTTGCAATTTTTACCTGGTCATCAGCTCTTGTTTACATATTATTGTTTTATTTTAGGGATACATTGACATTTTCATTATCATTGTTTTATTATTCTGTTTTCTCTGTCTATTAATGTATCGTTATTTGTCCGTGTGATGCCAGGGCCTGAAAGGGGAGCAAAGAATATCGAAACTGTTACCTGTCATGAAAGATGGGGGGAAAAAAACTGAGGGGTTTTTTTAGGGTGATGTTGGCTGTTTTCATCCAAAAGGGTCAAAGTGATTTGAAATCATGCCGAGAATCGTGTCAGGCAGAAAGATACGAATATCGCAGTCAAGCTGTAACCATAAAATAGAGCATTCCTCCACTGGATTATATCATGATAATCTACAAGAATTTGAAAACTACGCAGAAGATCTATTGTTGGTGTTCTAACGAAGGTCATATACCGAAACTTCAATCCTTTTCTTCCTTATTCTTCCTTATTATCTTGTAAAAAAAAAAAAAAGTAAAGTTTCTAAAAGGCTCTGCAATTGAGGGCGGTAGCCATCTCCTCTCCCTCGCAGTCTTTACTTCCCGGATTAATCCGGTACCCATTTAAGGCTGGGTCGACCTGGGAGCCGTTGCGATCTGAAAACATTTCCGCCTCAGCTGGGGAATGAACCCAGGACCACTCATATGCGAAGCCAGTGCGCTAACCACTGCGCTAACGCGGCATTATCTTGTATTATCTTACCAATAATAGTAATATCTTTGTGTAAGACATACTTAAATATGTAATATTTGTTTCCATATCTTTATTACCATAGTCTACCGCCTTATGTCCGATGTCTGTTATCTGGTAGCCATGTATTATTATATTAATCGCATTCTTTGTCTTTCATCTGAAGCTTATAGTACACTTGACAAATGAGATCAAAAGATGTCTTAGGTTTATTTCTCAGACTGCATTATTTTTATCTGAAGCTTATAGTACACTTGACAAATGAGATCAAAAGATGTCTTAGGTTTATTTCTCAGACTGCATTATTTTTATCTGAAGCTTATAGTACACTTGACAAATGAGATCAAAAGATGTCTTAGGTTTATTTCTCAGACTGCATTATTTTTATCTGAAGCTTATAGTACACTTGACAAATGAGATCAAAAGATGTCTTAGGTTTATTTCTCAGACTGCATTATTTTTATCTGAAGCTTATAGTACACTTGACAAATGAGATAAAAAGATGTCTTAGGTTTATTTCTCAGACTGCATTATTTTTATCTGAAGCTTATAGTACACTTGACAAATGAGATCAAAAGATGTCTTAGGTTTATTTCTCAGACTGCATTATTTTTATCTGAAGCTTATAGTACACTTGACAAATGAGATCAAAAGATGTCTTAGGTTTATTTCTCAGACTGCATTATTTTAAAAGATGTCTTAGGTTTATTTCTCAGACTGCATTATTTTCATAAAAAGTGTACGTGACAGTGCACACCAGATCTCCTTCTCTGCATAATTTAATAATTAACTTGTCACGACTTACCTACTTTTTGCGTTATCTGCATAAGCTGATAGTTTGTGTACTGTACATTCGTTGTTGTCTTGATCTATAAAATATTATTTGAAGTAAATATGTCAACAATTGCTGAGAGAAACATGGACAAGTTGAAAAAAAAATTGCGAAGATGGGTTGAAAAGGAAGTACAAGACGGGGAAATAATAATTTTAGAAGAAAATATCTTATTTTTAAACAAAAATTATTTTTTTTTGTGGCACGTTTTGAAATAGAGAGATCTGGGAAAATAGAGGGGCAAGATAGAAGATAAGATAAATCAAGGACGACAGCGTGATAAAATATTAGTAGACAGTCCGACATCGTGGAATGACAGAGTCATAAACGATCCTGGTAAGAGAGATGTGGATATCTGTGATCACGTACTCCTATCTGTACGTCACCTGATAATGATGGCCTTAATGATTAGCAGACTATCACGCTCTCTAGGACAATCAATACAAGGTAACTGCTTGTAACGTAACAACAATTAGACTTACGTAAAACACAGGTTTATATTGCGTCTCAATGGGACACGACAGACTATATCTAAAACTAGTGGGTAATGATGGGCAATGATGAGCACACAAGAAATCATAAAAATTACAATACACAAATCACATTCAACGTTTCAACCAGAAGGTCTTTATCAAGTCACAAACAAAACATTAAAAGACGATGAATAGAAAAATTATAATGCATAGTAACAGACGATATGGATGGAAATGAAGCTAAACTAATAACTAAAACTTTAAAAGTTGCAGTAATAAATAGCAGCGGTTGTGTAATATTGACACACTAGGATATCTTGTGGATCTGTAGAGGTTAAGAGACGTTGCAGTACAATATGATCTGAACACAAAACTCTATAGTACATAAGGTGTCTTGTTTTATAGCATAGTTTTTCACAGTTGGACGATAAGACACGCCTTGGTCAGGAGAGGAAGGTAGTGAGAGATTGCGATTAACCGTTGTGGTACACTCTGATTTAATAGAGATACACAACAATATTGAAGCTACATGATATTTCACTTAGGAAGCATCATATCGAGTGAAGGTAAATCCAGTAAAGTAATACAAAACAGATGCAACAAAACATACCAGATCCTAGGACAGGTGACACGTATCTTCAGGATGTAAACATAGACACTAAAGTTGCATTACACAAGATTATTATTATCCCATCACTGTGCTACCAGTACCAAACGTGGATAATGAGAGCATAAGACAAAAGAAAAATAGTGACAGAAATGACATGTCTACGAAGAATACTCGGAGCGATTCTTGATTCTTGATTAGAAACTGGTTTCACAGCACGCGGGACATTCCCATAAGTGCTCCGCCCTCCGTTCCAGCAGCCATTCCAGTGTATGTGGAGTGTTATTAAGAGATATAATTACAAACGATAACATCCGACAGATAACCAAAACAATACCAGCATTGGAACACATCAAAAGACAACAGATCAAGTGGTTTTCACACTCTTCCAGACTACCGACATCTAGCATGCCACAGATGGCCATGACACATAGACATAACGGTTATAAAGCCAGAGGCAGACCATGTAAAAGATGGATCACAGAAATCAAAGAAGCCACAGGAACAAGCTTACAAACAGCACACAATTAGGTCATCTCCAGAGAACTCTTCTACCCCTGACGCAGCAAGGCAAACAAAGGCCACCGCGTATAGATAAATAGATAGATAGACAGATAGATAGACAGATAGATAGACAGATAGATAGAAGAATTGGTGGTACACTCTGAGCTAATAGAAATGCACACAAATTTTGAAGCTACATGCTAGTGATCAAGTATGTTTTTGCTTGTTTTGTGTTCGCTCCATTGCAACCATCACGGGTGTCCGTGAGATTACCGCCGGGAGCGTGATTACGTAGTGCCACCGTTATGCGCCTTGTAGGCATAGCACATCCGATTTCGGCATGCCTTGACAATTCGGGTGGGCTACCCTTAGCCTGTGACAGCCTCTATATCTGTCTCCAGGCACGCGTAGTGGCGACTCTTCGCCCAGACAATTTTTGCTCTCGTCTCACTCGTACGAGGTGTTCCACTGTCTATGAACTTGCTTCGTGTAATTGGACGTGCTGTGCCTGTGCCCATTGGGTACTGAACCGTTTCTCATCCGTGAGCCTGGTTCCTTAAGCGGAAGAACTCAACAGAGGAGTTGGGCACTGACTCTTTCGCCCTCTTAGCCGAGGTGTCATTCACCGACATCGTGTACCTCTTGTCCAAGTTCGAGTCTCACACCACGCGTTTGAGAGCAAGGCGTTCTCGAGCTGATCGTCCTTGTCCCAATAGCGCCTGAGCCCATCAAGTAGTGAACACTTTCTCTCTTCAAGTGTATTTCCGGTGTAGGAAAACCTGACAGTAGAGTTGGGCCAGGGCTAAATCGTTGTCCCTTTTGTGCTTGAGCCCATCGGGTACGGAACCCTTTCTCTCTGCAAGTGTAACTTCCGGTATAGGAAACCTTGACAGTAGAGTTGGACCAGGACTACCAACGTTGTCCCTTTCTTGCCTAAGCCCATCGGGTACAGAACCCTTTCTCTTCGCGAGCATATTTCCGATTTAGGAAGGCTCGATATTAGAGTTGGATTAGGTCTTCTTGCTTTACCAAACGCGAATGTTTGGGTCTGGGTCTCTGCCTGTAAGGAACTCAGGTAACTAGATGCTCGTCTCGAGCTGACGGTGCTTGTAGTTCCCCTTTCCTAGAGACTTTTCACTTTCTATTTGCAGTTCGCGCTGCCCTCTAGCGCTGTTCTGCCCTTTCATTGTTTCATTGTACTCGGTATGAAATCTATTTGTCTCTCTCAATGCATCTACCTTTACGTGCATTTTACATTGGCCGCCCCTCCAATGTTCGGACTAGACTGACTAGCTTCACTGTATGTCGACAGTGTCGCTATATGTGGTGATGCTGGTGGTGTCGGAGATATTGTCTGTCTCTTGTGCAGTCAAATCTCTTTCCATCTGCTACCTCCACATTCTCGGACACGATCCCCAAATGATTTGGCCAGAATCAGCTCGAGCTGCTGTATTTCTGTTTCCAGGGTGCACCGCGTGGAGGTACATTTGGGATCTTGGTTATCTGCTAACCCTGGGTCCGCCTAGAGCAATGCGTTCCCTTTGCACCCCGAACAAGTATTGAAAATCATACTATTCTAATGATAGGAATCAATGTAATAATATGAAATAGAGGGTTGACTTATACAATCTATACGCAGTGGATCGCTGACCTGTACAGTCTTTAGGAAATGGGGCGCTGATCTATACTATATATAAAACAAAGTGACGCCAGCTTATATAATCTATACCAAGGGGATAATGACAAGAACAAGTTTGAGAAAATAAATATCATATCATTTATTTCTGTAATGTTCTATGATATATTCGGATTCCGGAAAAGGACATCCATGAATGTCGTTACACCTAAATATATCATCCCTTTTCCACATTAAAATAATATGTATAATTATGTTGTGTGAATATTCTGATACACTCGGTATCCCGTAGACATGCTTCTCATAATCGCTAGCCAAATAATGTCAGTATCCGGAAATACAAAAGGCAACAGCAGTGCGATATAGTTTTAGTGTGCGACACGAAATACGAGGTTTATGCGAGTCCTGCAGTAAAGTAACACTGGAGACAATATAATTTTTTTTGGGTGAAAGATGCAGGGGACATGGTGAAATATACGCACCACTACATCTCCAATAATGTTGAAATTGTTTCCAAAATACTTAGTGAATAATATATGTGATGTTCAAGGTATTAACTTCTATGGATGAGTGAGTATTCGTAGTAACATTTAGGCATGAGTGGATATTAACTTTAAATGTAGTTAATTAATCAGTTTCTCTATTGAATTGTTTTAATTGCTTTCATATATTCTCTTTCTTTAGTCATATGACGTTGGTTACCATGTATCCGCAACATTCTGTTCGGTATAATTCGATACCGATGTTGTCTCTTTGTCTTCCCATTCCTTATCTTTATCTTCACCTTGACAATTACCACGGTGTGTCCCACATTTCCTGTTCTCAGGATTTTTTCAAATATGTGGGCTGTTTCTTTCTGATTTTCAAACATGTGGGCTGTTTCTTTCTGATGTTCAAACATGTGGGCTGTTTCTTTCTGATGCCAGTAGTTATCTCTCTTTTTAAATTAACTTCTTTCAAGATATTTTCATTACGTTTTTAATATGTCTACGGTATTCTAAATATCCCTCAATAAAACCACATATTTACTGCCACTGTATAATTGTTCACTGTTCTGAAGATTTGTTTAAAATTGACTTCCATACATGAGACTTGGATCTGCATAACGCCTAAGAACTCTCTGACCTAAATTGACAAAGATGTATTTCATATGAAGATATCATATGTAAAGGGTTAATGTAATAGGAAACCATAGTGTCGTTTATATCTTGTTCTGAATCCAGTATTCACTACGATCTGTATAATATTTCTTACTGTCATAGCAGTTTAAATCTCCATTGCGAATCCTATCCTATCAAGCACAAGAAAATTACAGAAATAATAACAAGGTTTTATAATCTTATAGCAACGTTAAATCTTTATTTGGATTAGTAATTCGGTCAATCCATCTATCTATCTATCTATCTATCTATCTATCTATCTATCTATCTATCTATCTATCTATCTATCTATCTATATTTATATATATATATATCTATTCGCTAAACCCTTTGTTGCCTTTCAGCGTCAGAGGTAGAAGAGTTTTCTGGAGACGGCCACCTTGTGTGCTGAGTCTCCGGAAAAACTTAAATTTAGCTACAAGCACCTTGAGTTCTCACTGTTAGATTGCTAATCCTGTCGCAGTGTTGTATCCGGGAAAACCTCACCTGGTTACGCTGTGATCTCTAATTAAAACATACATTAATTAGTCCACCTATTCCAGAAAAAAGAATCCCGAAACACCGAACTACACTTACATTTATGACGAATGAGTCAACATGGCTATTGTCTTGGACTATTTTACCAGGACGTTTCCATCAATAAGTATTCGCTCAATAGCCCGGGGAAAAACCATGAACACTCCCGGCATCCCGATTGATGTTATATTTCTTTAAGCACATAACAAAATGTATCTATGACGATAGCTTCCATATCAGATTATTGCACCTCTTACTAAACCAATATTTCAAATATACTCAGGAAGAATTCCATATACTGCCATCATCTTCGAAGAGTGGGAAACAGATAATAGATGACGGCATGAACAGAGTGATAAATTCGAAGGATGTATTAATTTTGATTGATATTTTAATTGTTCATTTAAGGGTGAATCTGGTACAGGTCCAGTAAACGAATAGTGAATTTGAGTGTTCACAGAAATCCGCTCTAGTCATTTTGCAAGAGCTCAAAAAAAACATCACTCTAGAATGCTTAACAAAACACTGTGATACTAGATATACAGTAGGAGTACCTCAAAAGAAAACAGCTTAGTGGAATAATGAAGTTAAAGAAGCAGTGAAAACCCTGGCTGAAAACACTAACAGAAGACGACTATATAAAGGACAGATTAGCAAGACAAGATCATGTAAGAGTAATCAAGCAAGAAAAGGAAAAACTTGGGATCAGGTATAGACAAATTATAACGGGCTGGAGTCCAGTAGAGAGTTCTATAAATCCATAGCAAACATGAGAATACGAGACCAACCATTTCAACCAACAGAATATATAAATTACAGGCAAGACATTCCCCATATACGAGGACGATAAGATCAGAAAAAGCTGTGAAGAATGTTTGAAAAACCTTGAAAAACCTTTCAAAAAAGCATTGATGTGGGTGGGTTTTTTTGTAAACATTTTTGTATATGCTCCAATCACAATCATATCTCTAGTTATCTCTATGTGTGTGTGTTCTACATGTGTGTGTTCTACATGTGTGTGTTCTACATGTGTGTGTTCTACATGTGTGTGTTCTACATGTGTGTGTTCTACATGTGTGTGTTCTACATGTGTGTGTTCTACATGTGTGTGCCTTTCATACACACATTGTTGTTTTTAAACGGTCTTAACGAATTGCAAAATTGCAGTTGCGAAACTAAGTGGGAGGCAATCAGCAGAGTAACTACATCCTAAATTATTTTATGAAATGGGGCGCAGTTGCCAGGACTTTATCAATGCGTCATAATTTCATCGCTGCTGAATCGGAACTAAAAAAACGCAATGGAGAGATAGAAAACATAGACAATGAAAACACTGCGTATGCATTTGCGCATGTTGGTCTCACCAATGGCAAACTAGACAAACCACCCATGCAACAGAGAACTAGATGAGATTCCTTTATATTGAGGCTCTCTTATTGAATCTTTGTAGCATGTCAACTATACCCCAAAAAAAACTCTGAGTAGAAGGCTCTTTCAATAGGCATTGCACTAAGCCGAAAGCTAAATTCTCCTGGGTATGAAAGAAAGTTCAGAAAAACCACCCCACTGCAAATAGGAAGTCAATCAATATCAATAAACCCATAACCCTTCAGGGTCGTAGGGGTACCACATTGGAAGCTTCAGCACACAGAGTTCTCCAGCGAATTCTATCCTCAGCGATGCGGATGAGTGTGGAAATATCTTTCCCTGTCCATTCCTTGATGTTGTCTGTTCATGTCTTTATTTATCCTCCTCTGCTTCTTCCACCCTCGACAGTTCCCTTCAGTATTGTTTTTGACAAGGAATCGTGCCTGCATACATGTCCGAATAGGAAGTAAAAGCTAATCGTCCGCAATTCCTGGGTTAACAAAAATACAAACAAACTACAACCGAAAAAAAACTACAAACATGTATGCGATCATTTATCTATTTACTCAGTTTGGGTTCGTAAGGTCCACTGTCCGTCTGAGCAATCAAATTAATACAATTTCTGACGATTATCTGCTTAGAATCTACAGGAACGGAAATTAAACATCATGCACAAAGTAGGACTGAAATCTCACATCTTTATCTGTACATGGAATAGCACTAAGTTACACGCATGTTGAAATTAAATGAAAAACATGGATTAGACCAGAAGCGCAACTAAAACTAATCAAACAGGAAGTGAACAACTTTTAGACGGACGTGTTGCATTATTATCTCCACGGAAAAGGATCAGTACACAGGGGTGTCTCAATCCAAGGAACAGGATAAGGGGGGGGGGGGTGTTAAATACTGTTTTGTGATGTATGCTCTTTCAATCTATGGTGTAGTTCACTTTGGTTATTTAGGACCCTTAATCATTTCTTTAACAAAATTCACATAAAATTTAATCATCTTGATAGAACAAAATGGTTCGAACTTAAAAAAATAAGGGGGAGCAGAGAGGGTAAAATGGAGATACATAAGAAAACTTGAATTTATGATTGTCTGAGAATATAGTGAAACTTTGACATTTCATAGATATCATGTGAAAATATATAAATTCAAGTAGGAAGCATGAGGATAAATGAACATAATTCTTACGGGCGCAACTCATGAGACAATAATAAACTATAAGCGGGTGCAACTCATCGTTAGACAAAGTAATGAAATGTATAAGAAAAACACATACTAGTCAATCCTTATGCTTGCGTTCTCAAATTCGTTCTGATTAACAAAATGTAGTTCCGAGATCGTATTGAGTTGTGTCAAGGTTTACAGCGTGGCTGTGATATATGTGCTTTTCGTACTGACAAATCCAACCTTAGCATGGTTTCATTATAATTTTTACATTCTACAGCAGGAGTTCTCAATCGTTTCAGACGGCGAGCACCGCCCACATATAATTGTTAATATTCTCAGACTCTTGATAACTCGCGTGGCACATGCCCTTACGAGAGTACCAAGGTGCTGGCAAACACCATATTGAGAGCGCCTGCTGTATAACATAGAACGTGCATATCCCCCCCTAAACATCGTTATGTTTCTTCTTGTGAGGTGCATTGTTAGCTACAGTGCTACTATTATTTATTCCACTTTTGCCCAGACAACAGGTAACATAACAAACAAGGATCACTATTTTCTTATGTAGTATGTATGTTGTGGGAGACTGTGTAGAGGGTTGGCCTACTATTCTTGTCGAATATATTCGAATATTATAATATGCCATGTCATTGATATCATCAACAATGATTTTCTGTTCCCCACAACACCCCCCCCCCTTTTTCATTCAAACTGTTTATCCTTCCTCCATTGCACCCTGTGAGGGTGGTAAACATTGGTATACTTCAGACATCGTTTCATAATATCAATATTTACCATACAATTTTCATGCCATTAAGATTTCCAACCTAAATCACACATTTAACAATATTGATCATTATGATAACTGTATGATAACTGTATGATAACTGTATGATAACTGTATGATAACTGTATGATAACTGGTTAGACTCCATCAGTATTCAGAGTTACAACGTTATCATTAAAACATTCTTCATGAATGATGTAACATGTTCACACTGTCTATCCGTGAACCGTGAATGATGTAACATGTTCACACTGTCTATCCGTGAACCGTGAATGATGTAACATGTTCACACTGTAAAGACACGTAGTAAGTACGATGATTACGCTTTTGCATTGGCTACAGTTATTTAGTTAGTTAGCCATTGGATTATAGTCCTACGCTCCGGACAAGTCCATAGATGCTTAGATCTCTCCTTGAGTGTATCCGCCATTACACGATGACTGACAGTCCCAGTACGCCGTTGATAGACCATCATTCATTCTCGCCCACGAAATCGCTCCTTTCTAGCGACACCACATTTCAAACCGAGCTCCCTTACTTTAGTCATTGCGTAAGAGTCATCGTCACTGATACAGTCATTTGTTCGTGCGTTTTCCCGCAAAGCGTTCGAAATGTCTGCCCGATACATCGTTATGCCAACAGCCGTAGTAGCAGCTTGTGCTGCGAACCTATCTGCTCTCTCATCTCATTACTCCGGACTTCCGCATGTCCCAGCACAAAAATAGAAGTAACTTTACTCACACAGGAATTCTTCACTGCATTCGGCCACTGTTGCAGATGCATCCCGTCTGAACGTTCAGAATCATGCTCATCGAGTCACTGAGTATACAGATATGGTCACAGACAGTCTGCGAGCACATGCATTCCAAAGCTATGGTTACTGCTAAAATATCCGTTGTCATGCTGTTTGTCGTCTGAGCGAATGCATCACATTCCTCTCTGATGGTTCCCCCCCCCCACCTTTGACTCCTGAATGCCCAGGCACTCCTGATGTGTCTCTCAACCGACCCATCTGTATATATAATCATATCACCTTCCCTGGAATTCTCACCGATCAGAGCGAGCACCTCTGACTCCACCACTATCGGACACCATTCCCTGCATTATCTAGTGAGTGTTATTATTACTGTGAAGGATATCGTACTATCTAAGAGTACCTGACTACATTCCGCTACAAATTCGCTTAAATCTCGGTACTATCGTACATTGCGTGCTAGTGTTAAAATTCGTGTAAATCGTTATTTAAATAAATAACGTAATCTAGACATAAGTAAAATGTGTATTTACAGGATGTGTTTTACGGAAACTAAACATACATTTGTAAAATATGTGCAAAATTAATAGTGAAATTGGAAATAAATTTGTAGGCTTTCACAATCAAACGCCTTATGTAACTCTCATAATAGGTCAATGATCTGAAATACAACAGTGCACCTCTGACGTTACACCAAACAAACATATGTAGAATCCCTGGACAGAGCAAATACCCTACGCCTTATTAGTGGAGCAATGAGATTTACACAATCGTCATGTGTGAAATACATAAAAAGGTAGAACCCCACTAGATACGGAAAGATACTGCTGCGAGAAAGCTTATGAAAAAACAAAATTAGTAAAGTCCACTTAAATAAAGAGTTGTAAAAAAACTGACAACTAACATATAAAATACAACAAAAAAATCATTTCTCGGCACTGTTAATGAAATAAAAGACATCTACCACCTCCAAGACAAGAACTGTAAAGAGTATCAGAGTGTTTATCACAACAGGCATGTTTTAAGTTTCCAACAAATCAAGACACAAGTAAGACATAAATGCAGTAAAACGTGCAGACCCAGTAAATCGTATTAAAAACACAGCAAACAATAGACACCCAGAATAAATAATATATACTGTATATATTAATGGGCCTGCGTCCAAGGCCACCATGAAAGCAGTGTATAGTTTTTTATATAGAATATCAAAACAAAGCATCTGATGAGTTGTGTGATGTTTTTGGGGAGGTATGCTATAACTATGAAGCTGGGATGAAAATCCTATACGATATCTTATTACAACATCTTTTAAAAACGCCATCTTTTATTTTCATCGAAAGGAAATGTGTTTTTGCGTTTGCGATGCTTCGACTTTCGTCTTCGCAATGGCATCAATCAATCAATAAACCCATAACCCTTCAGGGTTGTAGGGGTACCACATTGGATGCTTCAGCACACAGAGTCCTCCAGCGAATTCTATCCTCAGCGATTCGCAATTCGCAATTGCATGCTTTTTGAGTGGTTTGGTGACAAGAGAAGTTGCCAGACATTTGAATTGTGACCATTCCACGATAGTGAGGCTGAATGAGAGATTTCTGGCTTCAGGTACAACCAATGACCGTCCAAGGCCTGGCCATCCTCGTGTAACAAAGGTAGCTCAAGATCGCCAAATTCAATTGATGCATCTGCTCAACCGTTTCTTAACAGCAACTCAGACACCAGCTCTTACACCTGATACCAGGGCACTTAACAACAACTCAGACACCAGCTCTTACACCTGATACCAGGGCACTTAACAACAACTCAGACACCAGCTCTTACACCTGATTCCAGGGGACTTAACAACAACTCAGACAGCAGCTCTTACACCTGATACCAGGGGACTTAACAACAACTCAGACAGCAGCTCTTACACCTGATACCAGGGGACTTAACAACGGGACTTAACAACAACTCAGACAGCAGCTCTTACACTGATACCAGGGGACTTAACAACAACTCAGACAGCAGCTCTTACACTGATACCTGGGGACTTAACAACGGGACTTAACAACAACTCAGACAGCAGCTCTTACACTGATACCAGGGGACTTAACAACAACTCAGACAGCAGCTCTTACACCTGATACCTGGGGACTTAACAACGGGACTTAACAACAACTCAGACAGCAGCTCTTACACTGATACCAGGGGACTTAACAACAACTCAGACAGCAGCTCTTACACTGATACCAGGGGACTTAATAACAACTCAGACACCAGCTCTTACACCTGATTCCAGGGGACTTAACAACAACTCAGACAGCAGCTCTTACACCTGATACCAGGGGACTTAACAACAACTCAGACAGCAGCTCTTACACCTGATACCAGGGGACTTAACAACGGGACTTAACAACAACTCAGACAGCAGCTCTTACACTGATACCAGGGGACTTAACAACAACTCAGACAGCAGCTCTTACACCTGATACCTGGGGACTTAACAACGGGACTTAACAACAACTCAGACAGCAGCTCTTACACTGATACCAGGGGACTTAACAACAACTCAGACAGCAGCTCTTACACTGATACCAGGGGACTTAATAACAACTCAGACACCAGCTCTTACACCTGATACCAGGGCACTTAACAACATCTCAGACAGCAGTTACACTGATACCAGGGGACTTAACAACAACTCAGACACCAGCTCTTACACCTGATTCCAGGGGACTTAACAACAACTCAGACAGCTGCTCTTACACCTGATACAAGGGGACTTAACAACAACTCAGACAACAGCTCTTGCACCTGATACCAGGGGACTTAACAACAACTCAGACAGCTGCTTTTAAACCAGATACCAGGGGACTTAACAACAACTCAGACAGCAGTTACACTGATACCAGGGGACTTAACAACCACTCAGACAGCAGCTCTTACACCTGTTACCAGGGGACTTAACAGCAACTCAGACACCAGCTCTTACACCTGATACCAGGGGACTTAACAACAACTCAGACAGCTGCTCTTAAACCAGATACCAGGGGACTTAACAACAACTCAGACAGTTGCTCTTAAACCAGATACCAGGGGACTTAACAACATCTCAGACAGCAGTTACACTGATACCAGGGGACTTAACAACAACTCAGACAGCAGCTCTTGCACCTGATACCAGGGGACTTAACAACATCTCAGACAGCAGTTACACTGATACCAGGGGACTTAACAACAACTCAGACAGCTGCTCTTAAACCAGATACCAGGGGACTTAACAACAACTCAGACAGCTGCTCTTACACCTGATACCCGGGGACTTAACAGCACAAGCACGGTACGACGGAGACTTCACTCCCATTGGCTTGCAAAACAGACGTCCCAGCATTCGTTTTCTTGTAAACCTTGGTGTAGACATCTGTTTAGGTGACGGTCCTGAATTTATTTAGTTTTTTAGAAAAATTCACATTTGACTCTGTAAATGGATCAGATTTGTAAATTATTTTTGTTCTGTGTATTTTAAATTCAGAACAAAAAATTGTTACGCCTAAAACACAGTGGTGCATTTTTAATGATAGCTGGTATATATATATATATATATATATATATATATATACTAACCAACTGCTTTTATCTCATGAACTGAACATACCTTGACAAGGCTGACAGCCTATCAACGAAGGGAGCAAGACACGAGGTGTAATACACGCAAACAACCATGCACACACTTAAAGTGATGCTAAAATATCTGAACAATGAGACTTGGCTGAACAGATTTGTTATGGAAAATACAGAGAGAAATCTACAAATATATCACAAGCCCAAATTCCTAAGACAACATCAACTTCCTGGAAATAGAGATTATCTTACAACTTCGCACACAACATACACATTTTACACGTTGATATTGTGTGTGTGGGTCTCACCAATGGTAAGCGAAAATAGAGTCACGGGAACAAAAATACAGAAAAACAAATCACAATTAGTTTAAAGGGGTAGGAAATAAAGTCACAGAAAAATAATTTCGGTAGGAAAAAAGTCATAGGAAAGAAAGACGCAATTTTTACTAGCAAAGATAGTGAAATATCAACATTAAATACGTCATATGCACAGATATAAAACCTATTTTGGCATTACATTTTTAGTTCACCTTTTACAATTTAAACAAATGTTCCAGCCAAACCCACGAAGAAATTCTGCCACAGTCTTGTGGCCTTCACGACGAGCAACACACACTTTGCAAATTCATTCTTGAAGATACATGTAACTTCGACACACTCTGTTTTTCGCGTCATTGCCAACATATTTCTGTTGGACAATATTCTAACTGTGGCTGCTTCTCGTTGAAC
The DNA here is from genome assembly GCA_034231615.1 of Meghimatium bilineatum. Classification (NCBI taxonomy): domain Eukaryota; kingdom Metazoa; phylum Mollusca; class Gastropoda; order Stylommatophora; family Philomycidae; genus Meghimatium; species Meghimatium bilineatum. The sequence continues at coordinate 61,152,424 of CM067321.1, read as the reverse complement.
CCATTCTATGATACGCCAAACACAAGGATGATACTGAAATGCGAGGTTTATAAATGTGTTATACCACCCTTCACAGATGTTGTTGGTACGGGCATTGTTGTTCATGATGGCATCCTGCATCTTCCAGATTTGAGTAGGAAACATTTGTGGAACGTGACGCATTATCAGAGGCATCATCAGTGTTTCAACTGACTGCTGAATCACTCAAAAGGAGCCTCTAACATAATTGCATTCAAAATACGTAAGCGTTTCGTCGGCTTCAGTGGATCGTGCGGTATAAAAGTTTTGAGATATTGCATACCTTCATTGATGTCTTCTAATGGCAACAAATTTTGAGCACTTATCATGCCACAAAACAAGCGGAACAGCATCAGAATGATATTGGGCTACTAAACCCAGTCCCTGGAGCTTGTGTCATGTGGACTGTGTAACATGATAAAAACAACATTTGCTTACTACGCTACGGCAAAATTACTGTATGGACAGCTCTTAATACACTGTCCCTAAAGAGATCATCACATTTGTTTCGCTGGGAAATAGTATACTTTTACTTCCGAATTTCTCGAAGAACATTCAATTTAAGGTTTTCATTTTTCCTTTGATATGCCGGTCACATTTCACGAGAATTATACTATTTATGTCTTCATGGAGACTGATCACGGATCCGAATGTGTACGTTACTGGCAAGGTTTGAGTTTGGAAACACAAACTGTCTAACGTGCAGTTAGTCTTCCATAACCTATATGTAGTTTAATTTTGGACTGTCTTTACTAGGTACACATATCACTTTAATCTTCTTTCTTGATTCTTGATTAGGAACAAGTATCGCTGCACTGAGGGTATTCCCATATATGCTCTGCTTGCCGTTCCGTCAGCCATCTAAAAGTGTATAAGCTCAGTGCCCCAGTCAGTTGCTGATTACGCGTTCTTCTAATCTTTCCGAAGAGGGAGCTCTTTCTTCCGTCGCATCTAGTCACTCCTATTTAGCAGGTTTTAGTCCAGAGAACGGAATTCGTAGTGTCTGGGTAAAAGAGTCTGGGTAAAAGATTGGCTGAGATATTTTCGCCTTTTTCCTGAAACATTACACTTCAAAATTTCTTATGAGACACTTTAATCATTTTTGTGAGACGGGGCAACGAATTATATTCTCACAAATCTCCTTAATCGCCTCTCACGACGTAAATGGAAGGTTACATTGTGTCTATTATTTGCTTCACCTTCAGTCATGATAACTAAATAATAACGCAAATAATGACTAACATAATTTCTTTACTTGTGACTCTTGTTCGGTGTTTGTTTTTTGTGCTGTGACTATTTTACTTATGAAAATTTTCTTATGTGACTTTACATCCTGTGACGTTTTCCCTGCGACTTTTTTTCCTACATTCCTTACCAATAACCAGCTAGACAAACCACCCATGCAGTAGAAAATCTTAGTAGATGACATGCCGTTATATTGAGACACTCTTATGGAAGCTTTGTAGTATGTCATCTATACAATTATAGTCCCCCTATAAGTCTCCTTCAATAGACATTGCACTAAGCCGAACGCTTAAGTCTCCTGGGTATGAAAGAAAGCTCGGAAAAACCACCACACTGCGCATAGGAAGTAATAGCTAATCTATATCAATTACCGAGGTTCTCAAACAAACACAAACAAATATCTATACAGCTTAGCAATCACTTGAGCAGAAACTAACCCCAACACATTCCAGATTAACTGATATGCATTCATCCTTACAAAATTGTCGATCACCAATTTTTCTCCTTTTCGTGAATGACACAGGGAAAATGTGAAATTATTCTGTGATTTCTGGTGATTACAGCCAGAAGCTATTGCGTTGCATATTGTTAGTGGGACTTTCGGCAGGCGACTTACCTATTAGTTAAGAGGGACGTAGTACACATGGGATAAACAGAGTAGAATGAAATCAATCCTCTACGCCGTTTCTTTCATTGTTTTCAAATGTATAGAGCTGAGAAATACAAGTCAAAGATGTTCAGTAGGAGTCTCAAACATAGATTTTATATTTTAAAACACTCAAGCGAATAATTCAATCATCTCTTCCTACTTTCTATCCGAATCGTGTCTAATCTTGACAATGTTATAATAGAAAGCTTTCTGTGTAATTTCTTACTTTCAGACACACAACTGTTTCTTCCATTATTCACTTACAGCGCTTCTGAAATCTAGTACAGCTGGATTCACACATAATACAGTGCATTCCATTTCCCAAGACAAACAGAACCCTGTTTACCACCACATATAATTTTTGGTTTTCATTTATACGTTCACAAGATTTTGAAAGATTCGATTGTGTCGTGTAATTTAGAGTGTTTATTCCATCTTAGATCTGAGACAAGTTGAGGAAATGTCCAACGTTGTTTCTTATAAGTACGGAGATACTTAGTAAGGATTCTTTAGTTTATTCGAGTATCTAGAATATTCATGAACTGGGGTAACTACAGCAACAATTATGTTCGTTGTACACACAGACCTGCACTTGGAAGTGTTTGATGAAAACATTGGTTAGCTTCAACACTCCAGCATTTCCAAAAATAAACCTCTAAACTGTATGAAAACTAATCTAGGTTAGACTGCAGCAGAGCTATTTAACCAGATGAAACTAAAAACACAGAGAGAATAAGGTTCTATGAATTACTTAAAAAATCAATAAGTTCAACATTTCCGAACAAAAATGCTTTTCATAACATATTATAAACATATATATAATTTCGAGCCGCTGTAGTGAAATGTTACGTTATTCCTCGTCGACTATCAGACCTAGTATGGAGTCGCGGTAGTGAAATGTTACGTTATTCCTCGTCGACTAGCAGACCTAGCATGGAGCCGCGGTAGTGAAATGTCACGTTATTCCTCGTCGACTAGCAGACCTAGTATGGAGTCGCGGTAGTGAAATGTTACGTTATTCCTCGTCGACTAGCAGACCTAGTATGGAGTCGCGGTAGTGAAATGTTACGTTATTCCTCGTCGACTAGCAGAACTGAATTTGTAGCCGTGGTAGTGAATTGTTACGTTATTCGTCGTCGACTAGCAGACCTAGTATGGAGTCGCGGTGGTGAAATGTCACGTTATTCCTCGTCGACTAGCAGAACTGAATTTGTAGCCGTGGTAGTGAATTGTTACGTTATTCGTCGTCGACTAGCAGACCTAGTATAGAGTCGTGGTAGTGAAATGTCACGTTATTCGTCAACGACTAGCAAACCTAGTATGGAGCTATGGTAGAGAAATATTACGTAATTCTTTGTCGACTAGTGGATCTAGTTTGGAGCTATGGTAGTGAAATATTACGTTATTCCTCGTCGGCAAGTAGATCTAGTTTCGAATCCACTTTTTATTCGTGGTGTCAATTTTAAAAATTCCCCTATTTCACCACAGACATCTAATCAAAGGGTCCAGAAACGCATCACACTTAAACTGCATTTACTTCGGTATTACTCATGTCTTTCCAATTCTCATTAGTATTAGCTTGAAAATAAGTACTTCTCATAGCTAGCGTTTAATGCTGATCTTCTGTAGTATAACTTATAGCTAGCGTTTAATGCTGATCTTCTGTAGTATAACTTATCTTAATATATCCGACTTTTCTTTCATTTCATTTGGGTGGCGACACAAACAATATTCAACTTGACCAATGATCCCTCGCACCAGTCAAGAGCAATGAAGCTGTCCGAGATCAGCTCGCATGGCTATTTGAGAGAATAACCTGGTAAATAGTGTACGTAAAATATCGTTATTTTCAGTAAGAACTGACTCTTTCTATGACGTTTTAAAAAGTCCGTCTAATTTTCTTTAGTATATATATAAGTAACTGATTTCACACAGCCACCGCCACCAGGAAGTAGGGCACTAGGGCATATGCTCTTGGAACTCAATGGACATCGATATCGCTACTGAAGGACTCCGATATCGCTACTAAAGGACACCGATGTCGGTACTGAAGGACACCGATATCTCTACTAAGGGACTCCGATATCGCTACTAAAGGACACCGATGTCGGTACTGAAGGACACCGATATCTCTACTAAGGGACTCCGATATCGCTACTAAAGGACACCGATATCGCTACTAAAGGACACCGATATCTCTACTAAGGGACTCCGATATCGCTACTAAAGGACACCGATGTCGGTACTGAAGGACACCGTTATCTCTACTAAGGGACTCCGATATCGCTACTAAAGGACACCGATGTCGGTACTGAAGGACACCGATATCGCTACTAAGGGACTCCATATCGCTACTATGGGACTCCGATATCGCTACTAAAGGACACCGATATCGCTACTAAGGGACTCCGATATCGCTACTAAAGGACACCGATGTCGGTACTGAAGGACACCGATATCTCTACTAAGGGACTCCGATATCGCTACTAAAGGACACCGATGTCGGTACTAAAAGACGCCGATGTCGGTACTGAAGGACACTGATATCGCTACTGAGGGACTCCGATATCGCTACTGAAGGACACCGATGTCGGTACTGAATGACACCGATATGGCTACTGAGGGACTCCGATATCGCTACTAAAGGACTCCGATATCACTACTAAAAGACACCGATATCGGTACTGAAGTACACCGATATCGCTAATAGATGACATAATCAGAGTAATTATTATTTACCTAAGATGTGCTTCATCATTTCACACAAAATATTTAATGAAGATTTCATAATTTTTCCTCTAATTGCATAATTCGGATTATTCTTACGAATCGCCTTTTTCCAAATGTTGAGGTCATTATGTAATTAGTACGTTCCACCGGTATATATAATATTCTTCTTCTCGTTCGCAGTTTGACATGTCTACACAGCAAGTCCTGTTTTCTTAATAAATAATGCTGTATTTGAAAGCTCCTCAGTGCTCCCATACATATATCTGTGGATATCCATCTCTGTGGGCCAGTTCTTCCCTTACCTGGTTTAGTGTATTGCAGACTTCCAGGATATGTTCAGCGGGCTGTGCTGCCTGCAGTATAAATAATCATTCGTATTTCGTCAGTTGTTCTATCTTGTAATTAATACGTTTTACTGGTATACAGAATCACTCGTATTTCGTGAGTTTCTTGATCTTGTTTTCACGCTACTTTATTTTTTTATTCGTTTTTCGAAGTTTTTGCTTGTTTAACCGTGTACTGTTTATTTTTTACCAGCACAAATTTCTTAATTTGTTGGTTCCTATTCGCTCTGTTGTGATCCTGGATAGTGTTGTTTGTTGACGGTTGTCCCGTGTCATTTGATAAGGCTTTAGATTGAAAATACCATTTAGTATGTTTTTATAATGTATAACTTTGAAATACACTTTTATAATACACGTTTTAATCATATATTTTTATAACTACCACTAAAAAATGGCGTAGAAAATGAATGCTTTCTTTGCGTGCTATTCGATAAACGAATTTCCTCCTGAAAGCAATGGCATATTACAGGAGTAATATGTCTAGTAGTTTTATTTTTGGTATTATGGACACACTATCACCGTACCTATTCAATATCTACGCTGAAAACATAATGCGAAACGTGAAAGACGATATGATATTTGCTGACTTCCAGCCTCTTACCATTGGTGGTCAACAGATCCCAGAAACCAGATACACTGATGACATAGTACTCTAAACAACAAACGGAGATGGTCTAAAACAAATTTTACTATCAACAAAACAACACAGTGAAGCCCAAAATATGCACTTAAATATGAAGTAAACACAAATCATGACAACGGATAAAGTGAAAGTTCAACCAAAGACATTAATTGACAATTTTGAACTAGAGGAAGTAACAGATTTACAGTATTTGGGCACAAACATAAATAGTTCAGGAGACTGCGCTATCAAAATCAAGAGAAGAATTGCAATGGCAACATTGAAACTTGCGCAAATGACAAATATCTGGCAATGTACCAGCAGAATAATCAAACTATGAATGATCAGAATATGTGTATTTCCATTGGCAATATATGGTTGAAGTCATGGACATTAAATAAAATAATTAAAAAAATAGAATCGCTGTTTTCGAAATATGATGCTACAGAAGAATTGTACGTATACCATGGACAGCTTAAAAAAAGACAAATCAAGAAGTGTTAAGACCAATAAACGTCGAAGAGGACTGGCTCCTTAACAACATCCTAACAAGAAAGATATCTTTATTTGGTCATACAAAGAGACATAACAACATAGGAAGACTAATAGCTGAATACAGAGTTCACGGCAACAGGGGAAGAGGGCGCCCAAGACGGCGGTGGTGTAGGGATATATCAGATTGCTTTAAACATGTCTCTAGCTGCGACAGATCAACACCCAGAATCGCGGATTATTCAGAGAATCCATTAGGTAGAAGAGCAAGTTCTGGAAATAATGTCACATGATGATAACTACAATACAGTGTTCTCAAGTATTATTACCACTGTTCAATTTTCACAGCAAATACGTCATTACTTTTTGATTTCTAGGTAAATATTTGTTTAAATATGTATTCAGCGGCACCTATATTTTAAACCTATCATATTAGACAATGCATCTGAAATTTTAAACGGTGATATTTATGATAACTGTTAAGGAAAAGTCTTTAAAACTTTTAAAACAACACATTTTTGTAACATTTTATGCATACTCGAACCTACTAGACTTGAAATTAACAATAAACAATTTTGTAACATGAAAGCCCAAAGTAATAGACGGTTACGAACTTTCTATCATATATGAAGTGTATGTTTTTGAGGCACATGAAGGTACCAAAGAATAGCACCACTGTTACATGCTACGCATATTGTATGATGCGACTAAGGAGGCTTTGGGGTGGAGCTGGCTGTACCCACGCAATAGAGTTTGAAAGCGACCCAGAAGCCATGCTGAAGTAGGATGCGCAGTGCAAAAGGAGGAGACATCACAGCAAAACTGGAAGCTACGACACAAGACACTTCGCTCTCCAGACAACAACCTGGTAATCTGCAGGAGTATGAGAACGATGAAGAAGAATACAAATATAACACCAACAGCTCTAGATTATAGAAATATGTGAAATAAATATCTTCACAGCTCTAGATTATACAAATATGTGAAATAAATATCTTCACAGCTCTAGATTATAGAAATATGTGAAATAAATATCTTCACAACTCTAGATTATATAAATATGTGAAATAAATAATTTCACAGCTCTAGATTATAGAAATATGTGAAATAAATATCTTCACAGCTCTAGATTATACAAATATGTGAAATAAATAATTTCACAGCTCTAGATTATAGAAATATGTGAAATAAATATTTCAAGCGAATTGAACTAAGCAATTACTATATGTTTATAGAATAAGGAATCAACCATAGTTCAACTGGAGACAGACAATAGACAGAATACGGAAGCCTGTCTCGTGTTGGAGCTGTGTAGACAGCACTGAAATGTTACACTGAGTTTGCTCAAAGTACTAACTAAAGTCTAAAAGACACGGAAATGTCACATTATGTTTAGTGACAAGTACCGACCAAAAGTCTAGAATACACGGAAAGAATAACATCTCCTTAACTTTGCATCTGTCATCAGATTAAGCGAAATATGACAATAGAGCTACAAATAAAGCTCATTACTTTCTATTAGCTTTTAGTGACTTGATTGCTATGTTTTTCCAACACTTTATCGCGCATGCGACCCTAGGGATCTCGGATCAAAGAGAGTTTCAATAAATAGAAATAGGACGATTGACTGCTGGACTCAAAGCTGCAATAATGTATCAACAACGCGTAATCTGAAGGATACGCACATAAATTAATTCAGTTATGAAAGAACGAACGAAAATAGAGCTTTGTGAAAGTAACAAATATAGAGATCAATTATACGGACCGATTCGGCAGACAATCATGAACGTAGTGTTCATATTATGCATATCATTGTGTTGCTGTGTCGAGATATACAGTTTATGGGAGTCAGGTTATAATGCACGATCCACTGGGAACTGATGTTATATGTGAAGCCTGGCGGTGTATCGCAACATTACGCTGTGAATTTGTGTGTTAGCCATAAAAATTATCGGAATAGTACAACAATTATGAAAATTGGTTGAAACATTATTGTGAATTTCTGAACAACATCATACTTAATGACCATCTAATCCGCCACATTTAACGGTTGGTAGAACATTGGAAAACGACACGTTCTACAGTAATCTTTCTTCGCAATCTATTTACAAACGAATTATAAGATACGAACCGACATCACTGTATTCTGTGCAGACACATAGACGCTCATTCTTCCCATACAAATGTCGAAAAATATACATTTTTATGATTGGTATAGCTCTTGGTTGAATACACTTTACACTGCCAGTTTGCATCATTCACTTTTACTACTCTAATGTTTAATATTTCTAGACAAAACTGTTTAGAAAGACAAATAATGGAGGACAGATCACCTAGGAGAAGGAAGAATGGCAAACCAAGACGACGATGGACTGACGACTTTAAACATAGCATAAATACGTCGTTGGAAAATGCAAGCCGCATCGGCCGACAGAGATGGGCCCATGAGCTTCAATGGGAAGACAACATTTTGGACAGTATACCTCACATTACACACATAACATTTAAGATACAGCCCCCCCCCCTTTTATAATGGTCTCGTATCATCATTGGCCAGACCTCACACCCCCCCCCACTATTCTTAATGTTGGTCTCGTGTCATCAATGGCGGTGTCCGTATCTAGCAGAAGCTCGGAAAGAGGTTTAAGAACGTTATTCTTTTCATCTGAACAATTTTATGATGATCTTGATGATCTTAAAAATATGACGTTTAACAAATGATAACAGATGACGTTTAACAAATGATAACAGATGACGTTTAACAAATGATAACAGATGACGTTTAACAAATGATAACAGATGACGTTTAACAAATGATAACAGATGACGTTTAACAAATGATAACAGATGACGTTTAACAAATGATAACAGATGACGTTTAACAAATGATAACAGATGACGTTTAACTAATGATAACAGATGATACAACAATAAAAGATATTACCAACAGTGTCACAACTTCACAACTTAATACCGACAGGAGACACAACAGTACAACTTAATACCGACAGATTACACAACAGTACAACTTAATACCTACAGGTCACACAACAGTACAACTTAATACCGACAGATTACACAACAGTACAACTTAATACCTACAGGTCACACAACAGTACAACTTAACACCAACAGGAGACACTGAACAGTACACCTTAATACCAACAGGAGACGCAAAAGTACACCTTAATACCAACATGTGTCAAAACAGTTCAACTTAATACCAACTGGTGACACAACAGTACACTTTAATACCAACAGGTCACATAACAGTATAACTTAATGCCAGCAGGTGGCTGACCATTACAATAAAATACCAATTTGTTACTCAACAGTACAAATTAATATAACACAACAGTATAAGTCAATACCAACAGGTAACACAACAGTACAACTTAATATCAGAAGGAAACCCTTCATTCTATGGATTTGTGAGGTAACATGCAACGAGAGAAATACTATAAGAGACATACTAGTCAAGAAAATAATTCGTAAACTGTATTCGAAATCAATATAGGATTACGTAAAGCGAAAATAGAAATATACGTTATACAATTTGAAGTCATGTAACCCAATAGATGGAACAAGCTATGCAATATGAAGTCATATACATAACAGATTTAGCAAGTTATACAATTAAATTTTAAATAGGAAGCCAACTTAAGTAAGTGTCCGTTCGGGTGACCTTGTGTGCACGGTTTGAATGGCTTGATAAAATCGCATCTTTTTTTGGAGATGCGGTTAGTCAAGTACGGAAGAACGCGGGTGCAATTGTTGCTAGGCGATTTGGTGCCGTTGAACGGACTGGTTCATTTCCCGTTATTCTTAAGTTATACAATATGAAGTCATGTACCTAACAGATTAGACAAGTTATACAAGTCATGTAACAGAATAGATTTAACTGGAATATGTTGTAATGGACAAATGTGATTTATTAAGGCCGGTTAGCCAACTTGTGTAATGATCTCTTCTTCACGAAATAAGTTTGACAATGTTGTTGGAAATTCCACATAAAATTCGCCATCTGGAATACAAATATAAATTGCACAAAATAAATCAAACAAAAATATTGTCCTTTTGACCTGTTTGTCAGTTGAATCTGTGCATCATATCGTGACCTTGTCAATAATGTTTCGGCATAACTCCAGCAAGGAGGCTGACGATGCATATTTGTTATTTTCTTTCCTGTCCAAATTACAAATGTAATTTAATTTTCTCCTTTACTTTCACATTCAAAATAAAAGAAATTGTTTGATGGACCTGATCAGTGGTCAATTTACAATCATCAGTAAGATATATCATTATCAATTTACAATCATCATTAAGATATAGCATTAACATTATTCTATATATTAACCATATTGGAGGAAGCTTAAAAATCATGCTAATTAGAAATGAACAAGCAGTTTAATAGTAATAATAGTAGTAGTACGAAGAGATGAAACAAAATAACAATGCTTCTACGGACTGACTGACAGACGGACGGACAGACAGACAGGTAGGTAGGTAAGTGGGTAGGTGGGTAGGTAGGTAGGTAGGTAGGTATGTAGGTGGGTGGGTGGGCGGGTGGGTAGACATAATTGACTGGAATATTTAGTTACATGATAAATATAGTGGATTGAAATATTTATTTACTTGATAGATATAGTGGACCGAAATATTTATTTACTTGATAGATATAGTGGACTGAAATATTTATTTACTTGACAGACATTCATTCATTTTCCCTTTGCGCTGAAGTTAGTACATTGGGCAGAGGTCAGATCTCTCAAATTATGACTGTTCAAAGCTATTCTGTGCAGTTCTTTAATAGTATGAATATTGGTTGCTTTGCTTTCTCTAAGTATTGTTCTTCTGAGTGTTTCTTTTGGTCTACCCCTTGCTCTTTTGCCTGTAGGTATCCATTCAAGAGATTGGTGGTGTATTCTGTTAATGTCTGCGTGTAGGACATGCCCGATGTAGGACCAACGGCGTTTTCTGATAACATCTGTGATGAAATTTTGATGTGTCTCTTCTCTGATTTTATCATTCGATTTGAATTCACTCCAATGGGTGTTAGTTATCCTACGAAGACATTTGTTCTCGAAACTCAGAAATTTCTTTTCTGAAGATAAAGAGTTTTTCCAGTTCTCACATCCATATGATAGCACCTGAATAACGCAGGAATTAAATAAGCGCATTTTCGTGCGTGTGCTGATTGACTTTGACTTCCAGATATTAGACAGTCTGTTAAATGCACTTGATGCTAGGGCAATGCGAGTTGTAATTTATGTCATGGCATCACCGTCGAGTGTTAATTTGCTTCCTTGATAGGAGAATTTGTGTACTTTTTCAAGTTGTTGTCTGGAATGAACTGACTTCTGTTACACAAATCGGTCTGGACTTTACAATATTAGTTGATTAATCCAACGATCGACAGAATGACCCAGTCTTGATTAGAGAAACACCCTCCATCATCGGACGTCACTACCGGAAGTCATAGTGATAGATATAGTGGACTGGAATATTTAGTTACTTGATAGACATAATTGACAGAAATATTTAATTACTTGGTAGATATAGTGGACTGGAGTATTTAGATACTTGATGATGATGATGTTCGTCCGTCGTGATCGACGATGACCAAAAACTCAACCATAATAATAATAACAATAAATAATAAAATAATAAAGTTAATAGTGCGTTTTTAAATGACTAGCAAGTCCAATGCGCGCACAAAATGTTCTTTTACAGAATTGACAACAATAGAAGGTATCTGTGTGAGGTTGAGATGTTTTTTCTTTTCTACGTGTCCGCTTCTGTCTTGCAGTTTCTTGTCTGAATTCTTCTGCCGCTAGTGCTCCCGTTCTAATGCTGTAACGCCAAGCCGTTCTATCCTGAGCGAAGCTCTCCCAAGCGCCTACGTCAATGTTAAGATGTTTCAAGGATGACTTGAGCGTGTCTTTGAAACGCTTTTTCTGTCCACCAGCTTTTCGAAATCCTGCCTTGAGTTCTCCATAATATATTTGTTTTGGCAATCGCGAGTTCTCCATACGCACAAGATGGCCTGCCCAGCGTGCCTGCGCCTTCATAAGTATTGTGTGGATGCTTATTGAGGTTGATTTTTCCAAGACCTCGTAGTCTGGTACTTTGTCCCACCAATGGATGTTTAGTAATTTACGTAGGCAGGTAAGATGGAAATGATTTAACTTTCTTGCATGTCTAGCATACACTGTCCACGTTTCGCAGGCGTATAGTAAGGTTGGTATAACAGCAGCATGATATACTTGTAGTTTGGTGGTTGTTCTTATACCTCTTCTGTCCCATACATTTTTGCGTAATCCGCCAAATACAGCACTAGCTTTTGCCAGTCTCTTGTTAATTTCCACATCAATGTTGACATCGCGAGAGAGAGTGCTTCCAAGGTAAGTAAAATTGTCGACTACCTGCAGTTTTTCCTTATTGACGATGATGGAAGTTGCAGTATGTTGGCTATTTGATGTTTCTTGGTGCATGACTTCTGTTTTTTTGGTGTTAATAGTGAGACCAAAGTTGTTGCAGGCCTTTGAGAAGCGGTCTATGGTGCTCTGCATGTTTACGACAGAGTCAGCATACAATGCACAGTCGTCAGCATAAAGTAATTCTCTAACAGTACTAGATTTAGTTTTCGTGTTTGCTTTTAGACGACGTAAATTGAAAAGACCACCATCCGTTCTGTAATTGATCATTATGCCTGCTGTTTCATTACTATGGTGTGTTTCCGTTAACATGGCTGTAAATAACAGGCTGAAAAGAGTAGGGGCCAGCATACATCCTTGCTTTACACCATTTGTGACAGGGAATGCAGGAGATACTCCTCCGTCGCAGATAACACTAGCCATCATACCGTCATGAAATTGTCGTATCACAGTGACAAGTTTTGGGGGGCATCCGAACTTTGTAAGCACCTTCCACAGTCCTCTGTTAACGGTATCGAATGCTTTAGTTAAGTCCACAAATGTTGCTAAGAGTTCACTATGTTGCTCTTGTGACTTTTCCTGAATTTGTCGTGCAGAAAATATCATATCAACTGTACCACGACCTGCACGAAAACCGCACTGACTCTCTGGGAGTAGCTCGTTTAGTAGAGAATTATTTAATCTGTTGAGTATGACACGAGCGAGAATTTTACCAGCTATATACAAAAGTGATATGCCCCTATGATTATCGCAAGACTGTTTGGTACCTTTGCCTTTATATAGGTGCACTATAGAAGCATCTTTTAGATCTTGAGGCAATGTACCTGAGTTCCAGAAAATACCAAAAATGTCAGTTAGAGTGGACTGGAGTATTTAGTCACTTGATAGATATAGTGGACTGGAGTATTTAGTTACTTGGTAGATATAGTGGACTGGAATATTTAGTTACTTGGTAGATATAGTGGACTGGAATATTTAGTTACTTGGTAGATATAGTGGACTGGAGTATTTAGTTACTTGATAGACAGAGTACAGGAATATTTAGTCGCATAATCAATTGATCAGCACAGAGCTATTCACAGTCAAGAAAACAACACATACGATTGTTTCCTACTGAACGTGAGCATAAACTCAACGCGTCAAGCTAACAACGAATGGTTGAATATGTTGACAAACAATCGCTTGATAGAATCTGCATAAATTGCATGGATCAATTCATGATGTTATAATTAGCTAACTAAGCGGTGTTTCTAACGTGTATGAAGATGGTAATGTCGAGTGTGTAGTCAGTGCTTATATGGACTTTCTGAAATGTCGAAGTAGGCAACGAAAGTACATTATTATTGAGAATTAAAGCACTTGTAGTGTGCAATTGTAAGTCAAAATAACACTAGCTGTTCTCATCACACTTTCCAGCACGATCAAGTTTTCTGGAACTTATCATAGTTTTACGGTATGTGGAAGGTCTGCCGGTTTTTATCATATTTTTAGGGCATTAAAAACCATATGGTTTTTAACCACAATTTCGCGGAATTTGGAAGTTCTGTTTTTATCAATGACCTATCACCATGCAGAACTATACTTCTAGCACACGCTATGACCTACTTGACCTACCATCGTGCAGAACTATACTTCTTTGACTATAAAGTGAGAATTTTCTTGCAGTTAAATTATCTCCACAAACCAATATTACAGTTATAAATGTTTCATCTTGTATATTCTGTAGTACCTCTACCATTCACATCATAGAGCTAACACATGATTCAAGTTCCTCTGACTAATATTTACATCATAGAGATAAGACAGGATTTAAGTTCCTATGACTAACATGTACACAATAGAGATAAGACATGATTTAAGTTCCCATGACTAACATGTACACAATAGAGATAACACATGATTTAAGTTCTCATGACTAACATGTACACAATAGAGATAAGACACGTTTTACGTTCCGTGTTGTGATCATCAATAGTTCCGTACGTTACTAGTCGATTTGTTGAAATTGTCCAGTATGTTCTTGGGATTAGCAGAACTCAAGATTACGAACACTCATATACTCACAGCTTAGCAACACTAACAGGGGATTCCGTAAGAACAAAATCTGTACAGATGTCATTTTTACACTCATACAAGTAAATTCAAGTAGGAAGCATGAGCATAAATGATAATAACTCTAACAGCTGACGGGAATTGAACCAGGTCTATTCTAGCAGCACCAAATAGACGTTGCTCGAGTACCAAAAAAAACCTGTTTACTTGTGTTGCTAAGCGATTCGGTGCCGCTAGAACATCCTGGTTCAATTGCTGTCATCTGCTAGAATTAGTTTTACACTTAAGCAACTAGCAGAAAAAACAACTGAAAACAACAAAGAATTGTATATCGCGTGTGTCGACCACGAAAAAAACTTTCGAAAGAGTAGACAAACAACAACTTTGGAAAAAAACTAGCACAATATGTGGTTTCACATCATGTGTATATCAACTTGTGTAGAAGTAGGTACACATCAACTTGTGCAAAAATAATTATACATCAACTTGTGCAGACGTAGTTACACAGGCTGTCAATGCACAGCTAGAACCAGTGTTAGAGCTTTCAGAAAAATTCCACATACAATCTGGAGTGCGACAATGATGTGTTCTATCTCCCTTATTATTCACCACATATATAAATTACATATGTAAAATTGCCAATACCAAAGACGAAGACAACCTCTTGAACGAATTTCCTTTTGTAGACGATCAAGAAATAATATCAACAATGAAAGAATAACTGCAACAACATATAAATAGACTCCAAACAACATGAAGGGATTTTAATATGAAGATAAACACAGAAAAGCTGAGTTAATGTCAATGGCAGAAACAGAAAGATACACTGCTATTGATGATCAACAACTTAAACAGGTGAAAGGATTCACTTATCTTGGAAGCATCATATCGTCGAATGGGAAATACACTAAAGAAATCCAACATAGCATACTGAATCTTGGGACAGATGTCTCCTATTTTCAAAAACAAATATGTGAACAAGAAAACCAAAACAGCACTATATAAAACTATCATCATTCCATCACACATTATCAAACGTGGACACTAACAACAAAATATAAAAGAAAATTTGTTACAACATAAATGACTTGCCTATGTAGAATCTTCGAAGTAACAATAATGGACAGAATCAAGACCGAAAACATCAAAAGACTAACAAGCACAATACCACTCCTAGATTGCAGCAGAAGACAACAGATTAAGTGGTTTTCGCATGCTTCCAACCTACCTTGAGACAGTGTCCTTCCTAAAGTATTACTATAAAAATACGATGGATACACCGCCAGGGGCAAACCTTGCAAATGAGGGATTACAGAAATGAGAATCAACGAAAACAAACATGTATGAAGCACACAAAAATCCATCTCTACCCCTCTTCTACCCCTGACGCTGCAAGGCATAACGGGGTATAAATGAAAGAAAGCAAAACTCACAATATTTGTCAACTTTCGCCTGTCCTATTATAGTTCATAAAATTACTAACATGGACTCAACACAAATAGTTTGGAAATGGAATATGGAAAATCCAACGCAAATAGAAAATAGTTTGTTACTATTTTCCACTTTCGCCTTGTCCTATTATAGTTTTATAGTACGCTCTTCTATAGTCCTGTCTCTATATTTATTTATGTTATTTATATTCACAAGTAGGCTTATCGGCCCTTTTAGTATGAATACATGAATACAGATATTACATGTTTGTAGTCCTCGGGGGATACATGTACGGGATATTCGTTGTCATTTTAATAGCCTTTGTTTTGGATTGGTCCGTTCTCAGAGAGTAGAGTACACATTTTGAATGTCTTGACAAAATCGCATCTATTAGGGGGAAGTGTTAGTCAAATATGGAATACCCCGTTTACTTAAGTTGAAAAGCGATTCGGTGCAGTTAGAATATAACTTGTCTTGATTCTTGATACTTGCTTAGGAACCAGCGTCACAGCACTGGAAGCATTCCCATATATGCTCTACTTGCCGTGTATCAGCCATGTAATAGTGTATCAGCCATGTAATAGTGTATCAGCCATGTAATAGTGTATCAGCCATGTAATAGTGTATCAGCCATGTAATAGTGTATCAGCCATGTAATAGTGTATCAGCCATGTAATAGTGTATCAGCCATGTAATAGTGTATCAGCCATGTAATAGTGTATCAGCCATGTAATAGTGTATCAGCCATGTAATAGTGTATCAGCCATGTAATAGTGTATCAGCCATGTAATAGTGTATATCCTAGTGTTCCAGTCAGTTGCTGATTACACGTTCTTCTGATCTTTACGGAGAGGGAGCACTTTTTCCCATCGCCTCTAGTCACTACCATTTCTACCATTCTCTGAATATGTACATTATGACCAGGTCTAATTCCCAACAGCCTAAAAAAACTTATAGTTTACTGCACTTACAACCTATTATCGATTATATATTATCAAGACTATATATTATAGATTAGTAGGATTATAGATTAGCATGATTATAGATTAACAGGGTTATAGATTAACAGACTTATAGATTAGCAGGATATTGTCAAGAGAACAGAATGCATTATGAAAGCTTGAAAACGATATATGCTTCTTTCTACTAAATGCAATCTACTTCAGCATGGAACACCTGCAACCAACTTCACAGCGAAATCTACTTATAATTTCCTCTTGCGAAATGCATAGCAGATACATTGATGCTATGTTCTGCTCCCCTTTCGGGCCCAACGAAACAATCAATAATGCAACCTGGAAATTGCATTTCTCATCCATTTATTTGAAATTGTGTGTGGAGAATGAGACATTTGTGTTAGAAAATATTGATATTATTAATGATGTTCCTGATTGCAACCATGACAGGTTATGTTTTTTATCTTTTCTTGTGGACAACAGTCAATATATAAACGTTGACATTGTTCAGGAGCAGTAGAGATAAATGTCAAATTTAATATATTGTTTATTGTCTTGCACTAATGAATGATGGTTGGTCGTATCAACACATGACGTTAAGCGTAGAGGTGGGAAAATCAGCTTTTGTTATAAAGTCAAAGGTGTCGCCATGGTTACGTTGAGTCCATGGTTGTTAAAGGTTATTTTGATGTTTTCTATCTACCGTTTTCTGGATCTACCGTCATCATCATCATGCATCGCATTTGGCAGCTTAATGACCAGCTCCAATCCTATCTTTCATTTTTTCCAACTAAACGTATAATTCTCAGCAATTCAACGTATTTTATTCAGTGTGCTCCCTTATTCAGTGCAAATGTCACTAAGATTTTATACATAGAAATATCGTAATCTTCTTGGCTGACATTTATGTTAACATGTTGTTGTTCACATCCTTCTGTTACATCCGTTGTCTCTTACACAACCGTCATTCATCACTCAATTAACTTACCATCAGTGTTTTCGTGACATTCCAAAACAAGCATTCAATTTTGTTTCAAGATGAGAGGGGTTCATTTTCCTGCAAAAACACTTGTAGCATCGAAAATGGTAAGTAATTGCACTTTATAATTACCACACAACAACAGGTTCCCTGATTTTTATTTCCTATTTTGTTTGTAATTGTCTATTTTGTTTCGTTTTCCTATGATTTAAAATTATCGTACCAAAACTTATTTACAGATGTATAGGGTGTAAAATACTTGGGAAGCCTACCTGAATCAGAGCACTCCGAAAACGGATGTGCTCGAATATATATACATAACCGTAACAAATAATTCCAGCTCCCTGCCCAAATCACAAGAGAAATCGTACCGGTTGCTTTGGGTAAAATGCAAATATCAACACAATATGTTTGAATATAGTTATTTGCTACATATAAAAATGATAAAGTTGTACAAAGTAACTGTGTTCACATAAAAAAAACATTGTGTGATTAAATTAGTTATCACATGAAAGGAAAGAACCAGTTCTTCACTTCTAAATTTAGCCACTTCTATATATCGCCACTTCTATACATATATAGCCACTTCTATATATAGCCACTTCTACATATAGCCACTATTATATATAGCCACTTCTATATATAGCCACTTCTATATATAGCCACTTCTATATATAGCCACTTCTACATATCGCCACTTCTATATATAGCCACTTCTACATATCGCCACTTCTATAGATAGCCACTTCTATAGATAACCACTTCTACATATAGCCACTTCTAGCATGAAATAACATTGTTAGCATATCCTACTCAGGACGAAGCCATCAATCCATCACTTTTCTGGCTGTATTGGTTTAACAGACAATATAAATACTAATAATAACGACAGCATATCAAGTGGTTTGGTCACATGATGAGAACGCATCACGACAAGTGCCCGTACAGGCATATAACCAAATGAGATCATGGTACAAAGACCAAGGAAGACCATGGAAAAAAGATTAATAGAAAACGTCAGAGACATCGTGAACAGACACGGTCATAGCACAGCGCAAGCTCGAGCTCCAATCACCCCTACGCTTAACGGCAATAGTGGATAACAAACCAACTGGGGAAAGACAATAGACAATAAATACTTTCAGTAGTTTGCGTTTGTTTTCTGGGCGGTCCATATGAACAATTTCCTGCTGCGAGATTCGCATACAAAATGTAATCATGAATAAACTAAAAGAAACTATAAGTCACACAAATGTGACACTATAGAAGAATGGTGGCAATTCTATGGACATCTAGAAAAAAAATATAATAAATTGCTAGGAGAGACTACTAGAAGGCAATTACTACCATTAGAAGAAAATAGTCTACATTCACTTGTTAAATAATAACACAAGGATCATTAAAACAGAACGAAACAATTGGCATGAATGAGAAAGAAAGAGAGAAGACAACATGGGGAGAACACACTAGATTGATATTATGACACGGTAACGAATACGTGGAGGAGCTGATACTCTGCACTGCCAAAAGAATATTGAGATCGATTGCTTACGCCAGTCGGCATGCACGTATCGTATGCACTCGTATATCCTTGAGCACTTTTTCAAAACCCCATCAGGTTACGGTCCTATTTTTGGGATTCGAATAATTTCCTGTGGAGCTGCCGGCTCACATGATAAACTAATACAATTAATGTTTAATCAAGTTCTTCTTTATTTTACTTCTATTTATCAGTAATAGTACACACATGAATGGATGTGTGGAACCTGAGAGCCTGAATTAATATAGCTCATATAAGGAAAATAATGTACGTGTATTACTACTCATATCTCCGTACCAGTGAATTGTTAACGTTTGTCACGTGAAAACTAGAACATCGTCTTACATACATTCTCCAGTTTTTCTAGTCGGTTACTTTTTACTACTGTGTTTATAAATTATGTTCTGACATTGAACTATCATCAACATTGACTTAATAATTTAATAATTTCAGATGAAGCTGATTTGTAAGCTCGGACAGACGACGGAAACAGAATTTCATAATGTTCAAGTCCA
Source organism: Meghimatium bilineatum (assembly GCA_034231615.1). NCBI lineage: Eukaryota > Metazoa > Mollusca > Gastropoda > Stylommatophora > Philomycidae > Meghimatium > Meghimatium bilineatum. The sequence goes on along the minus strand of CM067321.1, from coordinate 61,132,414 downwards.
AATTGTCATGCATCAGAAACATACCAGATCTACTTCTACTAGCGTCCATGGTTACGAATATCAACAATGGTAAGTCTGTCAACCTATGCTTGCTTCATAACGGTATACAGCATAAAACGAGGAGCGATGAGATTTCGAGTATACTATAACTGGCAAATTTAAGAGAGAAGAGAGATAGAGATCGGCAAGAGAGAATATGCTGTATAGTTTGGCATCGTGGCATAGTAGAAGCCAGCAGTAGAGCTGATACACTGAGCTGTAGATAGAATGTGATTGAGATCAATTATCACCGACGCCACTCAGATCTGCGCATGATGACGATAGTATATAGTAATGTTGAGCTGTGCTACTGTTTCGTATGTCTATTTTGAGCAAAAACAATTATGATCCATATACTTCTTGAAACCTTAAATACAATAATTTTTACAGATTGTAAAGCATTTTACACATACAAACAAGCACAGACACAAATAACCATCTCTAACTTTTATTCTAATTTAAGACTAGATGAAAATTATCTCTAACCATGTTTCAAAATGCTGTTCTACTAAATAAAAATTTGCTCCGACTTTGAAACTACTGTTCTACAAACTGACTTCATTTACTTACTTTCTTCCAGCTCCGCATGCTGGCAATGCAACTCAGTCTAGAGTTAGCCCAAGAAACTGCAGCTCTAACTACTACACAGAACCCACGTGTAAGGACCACCCAGGAGGGTATGGGTGTGAGTGTGGCCCTGGGTTTTACTGGAACACCTACAAATGCATGTGTGAGTACAGCACATAATAAAATTACTTATTCTTATATAATGTGAAATAATGTCAAGTTGCCCCATATCTAATTAGGTGTATTGTGGTGTTAATACGATGTTTGAAGACTAGCATGGTTTGGACATATATGCCGACATGATTTCTTGCCAAAACAATACTGCAGGGAACCGACGAGGGTGGAAGAAGCAGAAGATGACAAATAAAAACATGGACAGACAACGTCAAGGACTGGGCAAGATGCGATTTTTCCTTACTCATTTGCATCTTTGAAGACATAAATCGTTGGAGGACTATGTTTGCTTAACATCCATTATAGATAGATATGTGGATGGATAGATAGATAGATGGATAGATGGATGGATAGCACTGGTTTACAACAACAAAAAATGAAATTGAAAGTTGTCTATAATTTTTAACTGAATTAGGAGCATTTTGTGCCACTGAAGCCAAAAATGACATCCATTTTTCTCAGTCTGGTCAGGTTATTTTTCTAAATTGATTTAAAAAAATGCTATTCTCTGACTATAACCTTATATTCATAATTACATTTTGGTGATATTAGTAGTTAATTTATGTGTTACATTTCTCACATAAAAAGTATTTAACAGAATGTATTTATTAAATGTTACAAACATGGAATTATATAAATGAAGAGCAGACATTGAAAAAGGTAAAGACATGTAAATTATGTCATCACTGAGCAAAATTCAAAACATAAACTTCAATTTCTTCGACTTTCTCGAGTGCTCAGCAGCAGGGATGACTCCAGCAGTAATCAGCCAACATTACTACCTACTAATGTATTTGATACGTGGTATCCATCTCTTTTATGTCCTGATGGAACATCTCTCCCATATCGTCATTCATTGATCCAAGATTCTCGGGAAACCGATCCATAAGTGAAAATAAACCATGTATTTTTATGCTCATGTTGCATCCAAAGTATTTGAAAGCAGTCAGCATATTGTTGACTTCTTCCTAGTTACTGGCTTTGGTGTTGCCCAAAAAGTTCTTCACAACCAGAACAAAGGTCTTCCATGCTCCCAATTCCAATTTAGTCACCGATTTTTTGAACTCAGGATCTCTGATGATCTGACGAACTTGTATCCAACACATACTTCACCGCTTCATACTTCTCCTTCAGTGTAGTCGAGTGAGAAAGGGGTACAGAAGCAAACTGATTGCCATTGTGAAGCAGAACACATTTGAGCGATCTCTTGCAGCTGTCAATGAACAGTCTCCAATCTCTGGGCTCATAATGTTGCACTCCAAACTTCTGTAAAAGGTGAACAATATCTGTACAGTACACCAAGTCCTTCTCTTCAAAGAAAAAATGGAGGAACTTGATGCCTGTTGCGCTAAAAAGTGATGCGTGTATTTCTTCAAGATCTTCTAGTTGAAGCTATTTGAATCACTTGAAACCTTAAAAAATACCAAAAATAATTAGCAATACTAGTAAGTTTAAACATCTAAAATCTTCATAAATTGTATATTCCAAGATAGATTAAGACATTTTGCAACATATGGCGGGAAAATATCCATACATGTGACAATAAAATACTTGCTTTCTATATCATTTGTCCTTTTAAATAGAAAAAACCCAATTTTGATCAAATGTGTGGAAATCTATTGTCGTTTTACTTATTGATTTAACATGGAATATGACCCACCTATAAAAAAACATCATGTGTTAGTAGATACAAAACCTGCCTTATTGAGCAAAACCAATGTGATTTTTGGATTCAGCACAATAAAATTATCCTAAATCTGTTGTTTTTTTTAAAAAAAACGTAGATAGCAAATTTGTTGACCAGTATAGATGGATAGATGGATGGATAGATAGATTTCTAAACGTCGATTTTCTATTTACGTTAATTTATACACATTTATTAAATATGTTTTGTTTTTCTTTTTAATGAACATTCCACGGCATTATATTTCAAATGATTTCATTTTGTGAATTAATTTCTAAATGCAGTTGTTATGTAATAAATGTGTAACTATTTTTCCAATATTAAGTATTCGCAACATATTTACGGAATGACCTTTGACATCCTCAGCTTTTGCTGTTGACTCTAGGTTCGAGTTCAAATCTGGAGAAGCAATAAGATACGCAATTTTGCTTGGCAAAGCATTTCCAAAGCTGATGGCATTCACAATTACTTTCTGGATTAACGTCAACGATGCCAAGCATTCTGGAACAATCCTCTCTTACAAATACGAGAACCGGGCAAATTTACTACGCATAATAAGTGGACCTACATTAAATTTTGAGATCAATAGCCAATCTCACTTTACAGATATTGAGCTGGTCAAGGAAAAGTGGTATCATATAGCTCTTACGTGGTGCTCAAGAAGTGAGATAAATATTTCATGTTGTTATGTCCATATTTATAAGTATTCATTAAATCACTATTTTTGAAGTCACAGAATATTTTATTATGATTGAAAACACCTCTACTGTTTCATTACGTTTCATTATTATGAAAGAAAAAAAAAAAACTTTTCTAGCTTCCATACTCATAAATCCATATTCCGTACGATCAATCATTTCACCTGTTTAATTACAAATCAATACTCTTCATACTATGTCTCAATTACTTGTAATCCTGATCGATATACAAGCCCGTGGAAATGGGAGGAAGGGTGTAAATTTGAGGGTATCGATTCTCTCCATTAGAAAAATATAACATGACATTTCCAATTATGATATATACTAAGGCGAATGTTTCGTATCAAAAGAAGTAGTCAAGCTGTAAGCCACGACACAGCACATTCCGTTCTCTGGACTACATCCTGCTAATCTGTAACGGTTTGAGAACGAACGCAGAAGTAATACTGAGAAATAAATTAAATAAGGTAATTCACGTTTTTCCTGAATTAAAATGAAAACCGTGTATAACTTGATAATTTGAAAAATCAGGCAATTAATGTTTTCCATAAATAAAGTTAGAGAAATTATAGATGCATAACATCAAAGATATTTTGAACAAATACGTCTAAGAATATTAGGATGAAAAACTTCACAAATTCGTAATCATTAGTTGTTTCTCGTAAATAGAGATCATGAAAATAGCCACAGTACGGACGAATTAAAGTTGTTTCTCGTAAATAGAAATAAAAATAGCCACAATACGGGCGAATTAAAGTTGTGTCTCGTAAATAGAAATAAAAATAGCCACAATACGGACGAATTAAAGTTGTTTCTCGTAAATATAAATCATGAAAAACCTCACAAAAACGGTGGTGAATATGGGATGTTCTTATGGGAAGTTGATCGTTCATCCTCATCAGATGTCCAAACTATTTCATTTGTTGTTTCCCTATATATTCGATGCATGATGTGATATCTATTATCTTTCTGATGTTCTCACTGCGCATTGTATTGAGTCTGGTGACTCGATAGATAGACTTGTTTAAACATTTCATTTCGCAAATTTAGATCTTTCTCTTATGTGTAGATATCACTTGTCAAGTATGGCATTGGTAGCATAGTGCTGGTATAAAGATGCTCTTAATCGTGTGTTTCTTTACTTCCAAGTTGATTTTTGGGTACAATAGTAATGGTGACAGCAGCCATGTCACAGCATTTGTCTTGACATCGTGTTTCTATCTCTCTATCTTCTTCGTTCGTCTTCTGTGAAGATACTTCTTAGGCACTTGAACTCTTTGGCTTGTTTTATTTTTGTGTTCATAATTTAAATGTTAAAATGATCTGCTATCTTGTTATTTGTTGTTTATCTCTGTTCTTCTTTAGAATTTTTTAGCAGTGTATACACCAAGTCGGCTTTTCAAACCTGTCGCAACGGAATTAGTTTTCACTGATAGTTGCCACATCGGGATAGAATGTTATTCACACGAACCTATTCTTAACACACAGTTAATCCTTGATTCTTGTCTATTAACACTTCAACTATGAAATAATACACAAATTAAGTTCGTTCAAGTCACTTTTAGTGATACATTTAAAGTTAAATTAGAAGTACAATTAAAGAAGATGGGTAGACAATATCAAAACAACCATGAATAAAATATGGATTAAACACAACCACGGCGACATATCTGACCTTGGATAGACAGCTAAAGCTGCTAGTAACAACTCATACGTTTAAACACAGCCAAGGCGACACATCTGCCCTTGGATAGACAGCTAAAGCTGCTAGTAACAACTCATACGTTTAAACACAACCAAGGCGACACATCTGGCCTTGGATAGACAGCTAAAGCTGCTAGTAACAACTCATACGTTTAAACACAACCAAGGCGACACATCTGGCCTTGGATAGACAGCTAAAGCTGCTAGTAACTCCTCATACGTTTAACGGCTGTTGTGATTATTCTGACATCATCCACATTGGGATAGATAATAGCAAACTATATTATATCTTGTGTATGAAATTGAAAAACATAGAATACTGCTCCAAAAAGGCGTTAGAATACTGCTCCAAAAAAGCGTTAGAATACTGCTGCAAAAAGCGTTAGAATACTGCTCCAAAAAAGCGTTAGAATACTGCTGCAAATAGCGTTAGAATACTACTTGACAATTTTCAGGTGTCGGATCAATGTGGGAATAGAATCTACAAATAACAGCATGTGTTGTTGTTTAATCTTCACCCAGGAAAACATAGTTGACGCCTACTTAATTACGACTGCAGCCCTGTAATTCATCGCGAGAGTTAAATTATATATCTAATCAATTAAAACTAGTGCTTGCCTTCCACAGAACATGTATTCATTGTGAATGCTAAAGTAGAAAGCATTTTTATTGTTTAGTTAGTTGTGCTGAGGCTTGGATTTAAACTGATGTAGAATCTAGATTCTAGAATTCAGAACTTTGTGTGTCCAAACAGATGAGTTATGAGGAAAAAAATGAATGCGTTCTAGCGAAGTATCCAACTTTATTGGTCTATTGTCTATTGTCTATCCCCAGGTGAATGATTGTTGATCGCATTCACACTTGCCGTTAAGCGTAGGGGTGGTATCTTAAGCTGTCGTTTCAAGGCCAGATGTGTCCCCGAGGTTGCATTTAGTCCATGTTTGTTCAAGGTTATCTTAATGTTTTCTATCCACCGTTTTCTTGGACTACATTTGGCTTTACACCCGGATATTCTTGTATTGTATGCTCTTATTGGTATTTCGTTTGGCTTCATTCTCATAAGAATCCTTCTTTTGGTACGATTGATAATATATCAACAATGTTGTAGATATCTTTAAAGTAATGAATTATGTTTGTGAGTGTTATTTTTTTTTCTGTTACCTAAAATATAGGCAATTTTTCGTAAACTAAGCATATATCTATCTTATTTCCTAGACAAAAAAGCATTGCATATTTGTTTGTGAATATATATGTAAACACAATCGTGTATATTTACATAAGCTGTGTACACTTCATCTCACCAAGTATTTGCATGCTTCTATGGATGTGGGAACGTATATGTATGTAGATATATGTTAAATTAGTTAATTTGTTCAGCCTGGCGGCACAAAGGGCAGAGGTTTTGACTCTCCGTGTGTTACGGTCCGCTGTCTGCAGTTTTAGATCTTGTATGGTCTTGCAGACTGTTATTTCCACTTTTTTAAGTATGGTTGTTTTAGGGTTGCTTTAGGCCTTCCTCGTTTTCTTTCACCATCAGGTGTCCACGTAAAAGCTTGTTGGTTTATTCTGTTTTCATCTAGTCTTAAATCGTGACCCAGGTATTTCCATCTGTGTTTTCTTAAGATGTTTGAAACATATACTTGGTGTGTTTTGTTTCTTAAATCACTATTTGTGAAGAAATCGATTCATTTTTATATTCATCAGTTTCCGGAAACATTTGTTTTCAAAGCTGTTTAATTTATGGTCTGCTGCTTGAGTTGATTTCCAGCTTTTACTTCCATATGTTAATACTGAGACAATACAGGAGTTGAATAGCTTTAGCTTGGTGTTTCTTCCTAGATTTTTTGATTTCCAGATATTAGTTATTTTAGTGAATGTGCGAGCTGCAACTGATATGCGTGTATTTATTTATTTCATTGAGTCTCCGTTAACAGACATTTGGCTGCCCAAGTAATTAAAGTTGGAGACTTTTTCCAATATTTGGTTGTTTTCATTCATTCATTTTCCTTTTGCGCTGAAGTTAGCGCATAGGGCAGAGGACAGATCTCTCCAATTCTGTCTGTTCAAAGCTATTATGTGCAGTTCTTGAATAGTATGAATATTGGTTGTTTTACTTTCTCTAAGTATTGTTCTTCTGGGTGTTTCTTTTGGTCTACACCTTACTCTTTTGCCTGTAGGTACCCATTCAAGAGATTGGTGGTGTATTCTGTTTGTGTCTGCGCGTAGGACATGCCCGATGTAGGACCAACGGCGCTTTCTGATAACATATGTGATGAAATTTTGATGTGTCTCTTCTCTGATTTTATCATTTGGTTGTTTACTGAGATGTTATTTGTTGAATTGCTAAATTCCTTGATTTTTTATTTGGATGTGTTGATCTGAAGGCCAATTTGATTTGCGAGTGTGCATAGTTTGTTGGTTATATCATGTGCTTGTTGATGAGTAGAGTTCAAGATTGTGATGTTATCAGCACATACAAGGCAGTTAAAATTGTGGATACTTTTATGTTACAACTCAGAGTATATAACTTGGATACTTTCATGTTACAACTCACAGTATATAACTTGGATACTTTCATGTTACAACTCACAGTATATAATTTGGATACTTTCATTTTACAACTCACAGTATATAACTTGGATACTTTCATGTTACAACTCACAGTATATAACTTGGATACTTTCATGTTACAACTCACAGTATATAACTTGGATACTTTCATGTTACAACTCACAGTATATAACTTGGATACTTTCATGTTACAACTCACAGTATATAACTTGGATACTTTCATGTTACAACTCACAGTATATAACTTGGATACTTTCATGGTACAACTCACAGTATATAACTTAAATACTTCCATTTTACAACTCATAGCACACTATTTGAAATCGTTAATGTTACAACTCATAGTATATGACTTGGATACGTTACTGCTACAGGAATCCAACTTGAAATCAGAATACAGGAACACAGTTTGTCCAGGATATAATCGTTACTCTAATCCATGCACAAATATTCTATGAAATATCTAATATATGAACGTCAAGACCCACTCACTTAGAAACAGAACATAAAAATTTACCACATTAAATGTTAAATGCTCAATATTCCGGAAATATTTTAATACATGTGTACACAGACGAATCAGCAACAAAAGTCATAGCAAATTTCGGTGGTGATCATTTTTTCCGGACGACACTATGAACAATCACTTGCCACGGAAATAAAATTCACACATTTCAAAGTACCGGCAAGTTCCATACTCCCAACTATTGAAATACTCAACAACTGAGAGCCCATACCCTAAAATATCGCAATTTTCAGGAATTAAGAATCTGTCTTACCAGCCACCTAAAAACACCAAACAAGACAAACTCAATCACAACATCAGACAAAATATCTTCGAATTATCTAGAAAGACTACATTAGTAGGAATAAAAACATGCTCACTGCAGCATCCCTGGTAACGAAAAAGTAAACGATTTAGCACAAACAGGAGGCAACCTCCATCAGACACATGTAACTCAAACTTTCAGGGAAGTAAAATCTCTGCTAAAATAATATACGCGACTTCAGATTAGAGAACTTAACCGAAACTATAGCACCAAGCAAGACAACATTAACAAGAGAACTTAGTCGAAACTATAGCACCGAGCAATAGAACATTAACAACAGAAGTGCACAGAAACTATAGCACCGAGCAAGACAACATTAACAAATTGAACGTAGATAAAAAAGGTCACCATATATTGACTTGACACAGCCATCTTACATCGAATCAGTATGATCGAACTCTACGCAAGCATCTGCGGAGCCGCAGCACAGTCAGCAGAGCACATGCTATAGAATTGTCCAGGTTTTGCAGTTCATGGAACGACATTCCGGTTCATATGATCTTCACTGTAAAACAAGTTTTGGGGAACCCAAAATTACTTGAAACAAATTTCTCTATCAATCAATCAATCAAGTGTCATGACGAATGGCGTTGGCGATCATGTTTCCCCACGACTCTCTGTCTCTTGTGTTGTCAATAAACTCGGTTGGTGAGCTTCTACCGTGCCACATTACAAGTCCATCTAGTAACTTTTCTTTTTGTCGTCCCCTATCTCTTCTCCCTTTGATCTTTCCAGTGGTTATTAAGTGTTCAAGCTGTGTTCTTCTCAGCATATGCCCTAGAAATCTTGACTGTCTGCCCCTAATGATTGATATGATTGATGTTTTTACGCCAGCATCAATGAGAACATCTGCATTAGTTTTCTTAGCTGTCCATGGTATTTTCATCATTCTTCTCAGAAACCACATTTCTGTAGCGTCTAAATCGCTTTGAATTTGTTTGTTTACAGTTCATGCTTTACATTCATAAAAAATAATTGGTTCGATATAACATCTCAGCACTCGAATTCGGGTCTGCATTGATAGTCTTCCATTGCACAACACGGTTCTCATTTTTTTGGAATGGTGATTTGGCTTGTGCTGTTCGACTCTTTATCTCACTTGAGCATCTACCTTCTGAACTATAAATCGCTCTATACATAAACAATATTGGATTGGATACATAATTTGGATGCATAAACAATATTGGATTGGATACATAATTTGGATGCATAAACAATATTGGATTGGATACATAATTTGGATGCATAAACAATATTGGACTGTATTTTTACCATTTGATCGAAGAAGAAGAAGAATACATCTAGAAATTGCAGATCAGAAGTCGACTTTTCATATACAATGTTATCTTTATAAAATATGCCACGAGTATAGTAAAATATAATTACAGCTATTGTGTGTTATATATATTTTTATGTATTTTCTCAAGCAATATTCTTGTTGTCATGTATTTGACAAAGGCTGTAAGCCAAAACGTTCGTATTTTTCATTTCGCTGTACTTTTTTTTTTAAACTGAAATAATTCATGATGTGTAATGATGAGAATGAATATAATGTGTATTTCTATATTTATCAACCACAGGCGGTAATTGGAATCTTTACATTAATGGACTTCCAACATCTAGAGGCGTTATCAGATATTCGCAAGGATTTCCATCCGGTGGGGAATTTGTATTGGGGCAAAGCTCAAGACCAGATGTCGTATTCAATAGTACATTTGCATTAGATGGTGATCTTTCACATTTGAATATCTGGAACTTTGTCATGTCTGGAGAAGAGGTAGATGGCAGTTTGTGCAGTTTAATAATTAGTTAATATTCTCTGACTCTTTGTTTGTTGGCTTCAAGTTTCATCTGACCATGTTTATCAACACTTGGTTGTCTTCAAATTTCGTCTAACAATGTATATCAAAAAGTGGCTAGCTATCTTCAAATTTGCTCTGTCCATGTTTATCTAAACTTTGCTGGTTTACTTCAAATTCCTTCTGGTCATGTTTTTCACAACTTGAATTGCGAGCTTCAAATTTCGTCTGGTAATGTTTATCAAAACTTGGCTAGTTGAGGTTCAAATTTCTTCTAGCCATGTTTATCCCAAAACTTGGCTAATTTTCTTCAAATTTTGCCTAGCCTTGTATATCAAAACTTCTTTAGCTGGCTTCAAGTTTCGTTTGATGACATTTGCCAAAACTTGGCAGGTTTACTTCAAGTTTCCTCTCACATCGTTTAGCAAAACTTGGCAAGTTGACTTCAAGTTTCTTCTGACCATGTTTATCAAAACTTGGCAAGTTGACTTGAAGTTTCTTCTGACCATGTTTATCAAAACTTGGCAAGTTGACTTCAAGTTTCTTCTGACCATGTTTATCAAAACTTGGCAAGTCGACTTCAAGTTTCTTCTGACCATGTTTATCAAAACTTTGCAAGTTGACTTCAAACTTCCTCTGACCATGTTTATCAAAGCTAGCAGTTTAAATGTACAGGGTAAAAGTAGATAACTATATCTTAAGGAAGAATTATATAAGCGGTGGAGGTTATGGTGTTTGTTCTCAAACTCCTACATATTAGCAGAATTTAGACCAGAGAACGGAATGTTTTGTGTCATTGCTTAAACTTGACTGTGACAGCTTTATTTTTTGACCCGACACATCCGGTTTTAGTTTAAGATATATTTCATACTGTAAGGATTGGTGCAGCCAACATCGCTTCTATAATCTCCATAGCCACATCGTACAACATACATTACATTTAACAGTACATTACAGGTAACAGTACATTACAGGTAATAGTACATTACAGGTAATAGTACATTACAGGTAATAGTACATTACAGGTAATAGTACATTACAGGTAATTGTACATTACAGGTAATAGTACATTACAGGTAATTGTACATTACAGGTAATTGTATAATTACAGGTAATAGTACATTACAGGTAATTGTACATTACAGGTAATAGTACATTACAGGTAGCCATTCAGATAACAGTATTGCTATTTTTGTTCCATTTTTTTGGTTCTTGGCAACATACCGGATATATGTTTTAAATGATACAAACATTCCCAAAGAAACATAATGGTAAACAACATCGAACATCTGTCACTGGATGTGATAAGTGGACACTATTTCCTGATGAGAGATTCGTTTAATATTTTCTCTTGTCTATCTATCTATCTATTCGACAAACCCTTTATTGTCTTTCAGTGTCAGGGATAGAATAGTTCTCTGGAGATGGCCTTTGTGTTTGCTGAGTATACTGTGGAATTTGTCGCCTCTTCTATTTCGGTGGTTCATCGTTTTCGAGGTCGACCTCTAGATCTGCCTTCACTGTATCTGTGTAGCATAGCCTGCTCTGGTATTCTGTCTGGTGGTAGTCTAGAAAAACACCGAAACACCGAAATTTTCTCGTGTATATGTTAAAAATTGATACATTTGTTATTCCCTTTCCGACTTCTCTTGATCTCTATCCCTGTTGCCTCAGCCTGCAGTAAGAAGTAACATTCTTTTTTTTCACAGTAGCTAGTTCCTTATTGTAACAACCAGTGACACTTCACGGTGTCATAGTTAGCATCTCACACGGCCGCCTTACTTTTTCCGGTACCCATTTCTTAAAACTGAATGAATAGTAAAACATGTTTAATGGAACATTTCCTCCTACATTTAGGAGCGATCCACGTTCACTGGTTACAAACAAATGCACTAGCCGCTTGTTTTCCCCATTTCTTCAACATTCAGGTTAGAATTGTGTTTTCTTCCAAGTTCCAATAAAACCCTTCGCAATCAATATACAACTCTGATGCATTTCACTGCTCTCAGATCATGGAATTGGTCATTTTTGTCTGCATGTGATGCTGATAATGACATTCTGAAACAGCCGCTGGGGAGTGTTATTATTATTAATTAATTTGTTTATTTAATTATTTTAATTATTTTGTATGGTTTTCAGCTATCTGAACAAATAATTTTTACAACATTTTATTTTTTTTCTTTATAATTTTTTTTTTCGGAATATGGTTTTTAGTGCTTGTAATTGCGTTAAAAATTGCATTCTTGTAAACCCATCTTCTTCAGCATCATAAAGTGCCGTCTCTGCAACGAAGGTTGGCTGCAACAGACCTCCATCATTCCCTGCTTCTTTTTTAGGTGGTGCACTCTGCTAGACTGTAACCTATCCGACTTTTGATGTTAGTCTCCCACTTGTATCTCTACCTCTTGCTCGCTTCCCTTCCACTTTTGGTGGTGCACTCTGCTAGACTGTAACCTATCCGACTTTTGATGTTAGTCTCCCACTTGTATCTCTACCTCTTGCTCGCTTCCCTTCCACTTTTGGTGGTGCACTCTGCTAGACTGTAACATGTCCATCTTGTGATGTTAGTCTCCCACTTGTATCTCTACCTCTTGCTCGCTTCCCTTCGACTTTACCCTCAAGTAAGGTCTTCAATACGGTCTTTTAATGTATCGAAAATATTTTTATTTGCCCGCCTGATCTTTATTTCCTTTAATAATTCTTTCTTCATGCTAAGTGTTGTCAGAACCTGTTTGTTTGTTTTCTAGTCTCTTCCATGATGTTCTTCTCCTTATTCTTCTATATATTCACATCTCAAAGGAATCAACTCTGTCTTGCCTAAGTGTTTGTTTAGTATCTATGCTTCTGAGTCATACATTAATATAGAATAGATGTAGCATTTTATAATTCTCATTTTTAACTTGTTTGTAATTTGTTTAGATATTAATAATTTCCTCATATCATTGAAGGCACTTTTAGCCATTCATATTCTCCTTTTAACTTCTATTTCACATCTGCCATCATTTGTGACTATGTGTCCAAAAATATTGATACTGTTCTACGTGTTGTATATTTGTATATATGTTTATGCTAGGCACGTGTTCTTCTGTTGCTTTGCTGATTATCATGCATTTTGTTGTTGTGGTTTTTGTTGTTTGTTTGGTTTTTTTGTTGTTTTTTTTTGGGGGGGGGGGTTATATCCAGTCCATGTTCTTTACTTGATTTGCCTACTTGATCTATTAGTCTGTGTAATTCATGTTCACTTTCTGATAAAAGAACAGTGCCATCTGCATATCTCAGATTGTTTATTATTTTCCCACTGATCTTGAGTCCTGGCATTCCTTCTATACGTTCAAAGATATTCTCTGTGTAGATATTAAATAGGATGGGTGATAAAATACTTTCTTGTCTTATCCCTCTTCTTCTTATTTCTATGTATGGTGAGTGGCTGTTTTCACTCCATATTGATAAAGTCTGTTCCCAAGATATATATTTCTAATCAATTTGATGGATTTTCCATCTATGCCTATTGTGTGAAGACATTTGATTAACTTTGCATGTTGGACTCTGTCAAAGGTCTTGCTTTAGTCTATGAAGCAAATATAGATACTATTTGGACTTCTATATATTTATCTAGCAGTAGTAGGATACTAAGTATAGCTTCTCTGGTTCCTTTGTTTTTCCTAAATCTGAATTGCTCTTCACCGACCTCAGTGTCTATCTTGTTTTCAATTCTTTCATGTATTATCTTGAGTAGTATTTTAGTTATATGACTCATTAATCTTATTGTTCTGTATTTTGTACAGTCCACAGCCCTGATATTCTTATGTAGTGGTATGAATATTGATAATGTCAGGTCTTTAGAAATTTGGTCTGTTTATATATGTGATTGCAAAGTTCTGTGCTAATTTCCACACGAAATCCATTTAGAATTTGTATTATGTCTGCTGTTATTTGTAGGAATGTGAAAAGTCTGCGCCCTTTCCAAATTTTATTGATTTTATTTCGTTTTTTTCGCTGTGTCTGCTATGGCAAAGCGGCCTTTATTTCCACAGCCCATAGAAAACCTCCCTGCACTCCTTCACAGGAAAACATGCAGTAGTTAAAGTTTTTTATGAAAGTTATTTTTCCTTTCTGACTTATTTTTCTAATATTTCATCTATCATCCATATTTGTATGTTCTTGACTTTTCCTATTCGTAAATTTCCATTTGATGTTTGAATACTTTTCCTTAGGCATTTCCTTTTCCTTTTACTTTTCCTTTCCTTTTACTTTTCCTTTTTAGGCATTTACTTTTCCTTTACATTTATTTTCTATTTTCTCTTCTGGATTTTCCATTCTGTATTGTTCCATGGATTTTATCATTAGATATTCATATCTATTCCTTACATCTACAAGGTATTTTTGTTGTATGTCTGGTTGTTTTAGTGCTGATATGTCTATCTGTGGATTTTGATTTATATGTTCTATCTTTTTAAGCTTAACACGTATTTTTCACAGCACTGGATTATAGTCAAAGATGATATCTGCTCCTGGATATGTTTTAGTGTTCTCGACACTATTTCTAAATCTGTTGTAAACGTGTGTGTTGTTGTCTGTTTTTCGATCCACTGATCCCCATTTATATTAATTGGAGAATAAGGATAAATAAACAAGACACATTTTTAGAAAAGTCCCTCCATATACGTTGAAAGTCTTGACAAAAATCACATCTTTTTTAGAATGAGTGTGGTTGAATTCGGATAATGTGTTTGCTGAAGTTGCGAGGCGAATAGGTGCAAGCTGAAAGGACCTTCTTCATCTCCCGTTTACTGCCTTTTGATGTTCATGGGTCTGCTTCAATACCCGTTTACAGACTTTTGATGTTCATGGACCTGCTTGATCTCCCGTTTACTACATATTGATGTTCACTGACCTGTTTGATGTTCATTGACCTGCTTGATGTTCATTGAGCTGCTTGATGTTCATTGAGCTGCTTGATGTCCCGTTTACTGCCTGTTTATATTCAAGGACCCGCTGCAACTCCAGTTTACTGTATACTGATGTTCATTGACCTGATGCAAGACATACACATATAGACAGACACCTTCTGAGTTAGAGGCTTTGTCTGAAACCATTGCGTCGAAATCTTCTGTGTAAAATAGGAAACGAGAAACTTCCATTGCACATAAAAAATGAGTTTCATTGTTGGTAATTTCAAGAGATATAAAATGTATTTTATCTGTATTAGTTTTTTATCTGAATTTTAAATCAGATTTTATTTCAAGTATAAGGTTTAGCTTGCCGAAGTTCTGATAATATATTGTTTTTTACTTAGATCGAGAAAATTTCCAATTCGTGCACTTTCATGTATTGTGGCAACGCTGTCCAATGGGTGGAGTTTCGGTCTGGAACGCGTGGTGCTATGAAGATGAGATGGCCTTCTGGTATTTTCAGTAAGTTCATTTCTTTTTCAAATAAATATGTCTAGTTTCTAAATGTATGTTGATATGTTTACATAAATTGAAATTAATATCATCACCATTGCTAGTGTGTTACCGTGGCGGACTGGGGAGCAACGAATAACGACACTGTTGCCTGCTATGAATTTCGGGGATGGGGACTAAGGATGTAGTTAACTGTCCCATCCGACAGAGAGAGTGAGAAGTCAATCTGAAGCTAAATGTGTCAGTCCGAAAGGCGCACATATCAGAAACAAGCTGTAAATCATACTACAGCTCATTAAGTTCCCTGAACTACATTTTGACATGCGCAATGTACGATCGTTGTAACGGTATGGAACAACGACTGTATCCCGTACTGAGCTGAATCAGAGGTAAAGATCCGGGATATATTAAGTCTGGTTGCCATCAATTATCTTTCCATTTGCAGCCTCAACAAATGTTGTACATGATCTCTACAACGTGAACCAGATGCACAACAATTACAATATTTATCTGTTACAGAACTGTACTATATGGAGTTACTTTTAGATGTTACAAACTAGCATTTTTACAGTCTCAGTTTACAGAATCCATGTATTGTTTCCATTTCTTAGCCGCTAAATGTTTTGAAGCCTCCTACTCAGCGATGTCATGTGACAAGTTCTGTAGTGACTTAATAGGTATGTGTTCAATGTTATATGTCTTGTTGTTATGTGTTCAATGTTAAATGTCTTTTTGTTATGTGTTCAATGGTATATGTCTTGTTGTTATGTGTTCAATGTTATATGTCTTGTAGTTACATGTTCAATGTTATATGTCTTGTTGTTATGTGTTCAATGGTATATGTCTTGTTGTTATGTGTTTAACTTTATATGATGTGTTTCTTAGATTGGTAATGTCGCTAGAACATCAAGGAGATTTCTTCCAGTGGTACTTCGTAAACTCTTGCAAATTTAATGAGAAATTAATTATAAAAGGGATCAGTAAAATACTCGACATCGATATCTTTTAACGCAGAACTAACCCGTATATGCCAAGACCGGAAGATAGGAAAAAGAGGGTGAGTGAAGGACTCAATACTCCCCTCCCCCATTCAATAGGAAAATACTTGAGCATGAATAATACATCTACCAATACATGACTATAATAATACATCTTCCAATACATGACTATGATATTATATCTGCCAGCAAATGAGATGATATTATATCTGCCAGCAAATGAGATGATATTATATCTGCCAGCAAATGAGATGATATTATATCTGCCAGCAAATGAGATGATATTATATGTGCCAGCAAATGAGATGATATTATATCTGCCAGCAAATGAGATGATATTATATCTGCCAGTAAATGAGATGATATTATATCTGCCAGAAAATGAGATGATATTATATCTGCCAGTAAAAGACTATATTATAGATAGTAATATATAATATTATCTCTATCAGTCTATTGTCTATTGTCTGTCCCCGGGTGAATGATTGTTGATCGTATTCACACTTGCCGTTAAGCGTAGTCGTGGTAGCTTAAGTTGTCGTTCCAAGGCCAGATGTGTCGCCGAGGTTGCATTTAGTCCATGTTTGTTCAACTTTATCTTAATGTTTTCTATTCATTGTATAAATATTAGCACACAGATTCTCCTATGGACTTGCTAGGTCTGTCATTGAAACTGACGCGGCAGGTGCTCGACAGTTTACACCATCACACCCGTCATGTTTGCCACATTTATATCAATCAGTAAATCACTTATATTATATATAACAATACATTATCATGATATTATATCTACCAATACCTGACTATGATGTTATTCTACCAGTATATGATTATCATATTATATTTAGCAATACAAACAAATGGTAACTACCCTTCCAACCCATTTACAATAAAACTACTGGAAATTAATTTTTTTAATCCAAAATATGGCATTGAAAACATTCAAGAAAGGTTCGTGCAATCTATTTTCCACTCTGTTCCGAATGGATAAGAATAGACGTGTTTCGTGAGTTGTTCATGATGATAGTTCCAATGTGCCACCTCCTATACTACGACACTGGCGTGTTATGTTCCTTATTGTTATTATTATTAACCACGGGAAACACACACGGATAGACATTTCCACAACAATATTTTTATCAAGACCACAACATAAGACCACAACATAGAGCACAACAAGTAAAGGACCACACTGTCTGCTATCGTATCACAGAGATATAATGATTTGAGGCAGAGATATAATGATTTGAGGCAGAGATATAATGATTTCAGGCAGAGATATAATGATTTCAGGCAGAGATACAATGAATTGAGAATCGCATATAGAGATAGTTGATTGAGACAAACGGGAGAGTTTACTTCTTCCCTTGTTGTTGGTGAAGTATTGAAATATTTCCTAGTACGCATTGGCTACTGGTTCAGTTTTACGCTGACGCAATTGGCTTCAAATATGTTGACGGTTCTTATTTACACATGAGAAAATAATATATGACGAAATCTGAAAATGACATTACTTTCTCACATTTCAATGTCCTTATTGTCTCACTCACATTTCAATTTCAATGTCCTTATTGTCTCACTCACATTTCAATGTCCTTATTTTCTCAAATTCGTCGTATCGTATATTTTTTGCAAATCTTTTTCTAAAAAAAGAAAATATCTTTGCTATTTTAAATAGATTGGCGTCAGACTAAGATGTAGTTAGAAAATTGTTACTGAGGTTAGAACAATAGAAACAAAGAATATGCGGAGGTGTTTACCTTCATTGTTACATGTACATGATCTCCCCACTGAATGAATGAGACATGAATGAATGAGTTTCTCTGTAAACTGCGTATCATATGATAGATTATTTAAAATAAAAGAGTGAGAGACAGTAACACAAACATGTTACAATGAATATATAACAAATCTTAACATTTATAATACATTTTTGTTGAATGCTAATTTCTTATCTCCATGTCTGTCAGTTTCCAGCACATTTAACTCCATGTTGTCTGTCGGCTTTATTATTCCATTCTGTTTGTTCCTATCGTAATAAGGACTTTTCGGACGGAAAGTCAATTACGTCAATTTCATTTGAAAAATTATATTTAAACAAAATGATTTATTTCTTTACATGTATCTATAATTCCCATAGGTAGTCAGCATTTTCAGCAGAACAGCATACTGACTGCTGAGATTTCTGTCATAGCACGTGACACGAGCGATATTCCCAAAGTAATTCCGAATTACTGCATATTGCTTACATGGCGACGTGGTTCAAATTCGAACGTAGTTTGTTTTGTTTTTTTATAGAGGATTTGTCTTTTTTCTCTGAGTGTCTTTTCAACCTGGGATGATGTTAGTTTTTGTTTTATCAGGGCAAGTTGTTTGATATACTGCCTTGAGTGTTATCCTGATTTGGGGGACGGGGATTTTTTATTTCACTAAATGTCTGGTCATAATCCTGAGATACAATTTCATTATGATATTTCTCAGATAGACTATTTCATTATATTTCTCAGATAACTATTTCATTATGTCATTTCTCCGTCCTGATAAATATTTGTCTTTAGATGGTGTTTTTCTTTGGGTTTTTTCTATAAATGAAAGAAATGATTGTTACAAAATTTGGTGGCCAAATTCAATCATCTGACCCATTGAACAAATGACTTGTTCAATTAAAATCTGAAATTCCCAAGAGACAATAAAATATGTAGTACATAAACGCTGGTTATTTATTTGATGTCACAGGTGCCCAGTGCAACGAAGAGACAAAAGAGAACATTAAATGGACACGCCTGAGATCACAACAAACCATCAGTGTGCCTTGTCCAATGTTACCGACAGATGGAACAAATTCAACAGTCACATGTAAGTAATAAGAGAACACGTTGAACAGATGTTTTAAAAAGTAATGTAGATATCGTGAACAAATTTAGAGAAGTTCACTCAAATCAAGAGATGGAAGTCCATATTCTGTGGAGTTCTCATGAAAAGTGGAAAGATGGGGTACATCGTGAAAATGGTACGCTAAACAACAAATAAAGATGAAGACGACGAGAGAAGGTTGGAATGTTGGAACATCGATATTAGAAATGATGGACATCACACTAGACAGAATGTTGTGGACAGATATGAATCTTGTTGTATGTCCATCACAAGTTATGATGACCATGTCTTACATCAACATTTAGTTTTAATAAAAAAAAATAGAATTTTAATACAAAATAATATTACTGCAGCTTTCCGTTTAAGTAATGGAGAGACGCATTTTATAGGTCGTTGGGTGCTATCGTCGTGATTTCCCGGTGCAAATTAAATTTACCACTCCCTTTTAGTGTGTAGATTCTAATCACGCTTAGAAGTGGGCAATTCCATGTGGACCTGGAGATCGAACAAAATAGTATCGGCATTTTACATAAAGACGGTCGGGTATAGCAGTCATTAGGACGTGTGCTGGAAGAATATATTTGTTAATGTTACATTGGAAGGAATGGAAATATACATCTGAACCACGATGAGAACCGGTGACTTAATTTCCAAACCACTTTCAAGCCATTCAGCCACTCTGCACTACTTTTCGTATATGCTAGTTATATATGGTAAACACATGATCTGTTTATCTCCTTGAATATATTGTCTCGTATCTATCTCCAGATATATCCCGTGCGCTGGTATGTCAGACACAGTGTGACTTGTCTTGACTGACTATCTTTCTCCAGATATATACTGCGCGCTGGTTAGTCAGACACAGTGTGACTTGTCTTGACTGACTTATGATTGGCTGGAAACACAAAGTTGCCAATGAAAAGTACAAGTCACTAGGATAAATTCTAAAACAGCAAACCTGATTTGAACCACGTACGTTGAGATGGCACCTATTCGCCTCGCATCTTGAGTCAACTTGTATCCGTATTCCACCACTCCGCATCCTTTTGATCCTTTAGACTTTTGATAACGGGCTTGTGTTGACTCAATTTGGGAAACTTTTAGGTGCCATCTGATCGGACTTGGTTCAAGTCAGTTTTTCTTTATTATATAATAAAAACCATCAATAACTTAATTATATTATTAATTTAGCCATGATTAGCGCGCATGACTTGTTTGTTTGTTTGTTTGAGAACTCCAGGATTTAGGGGGGATTAGCTCTTACTTCTTATGTGCAATAGGGAGGTTTCTGAGCTTTCTTTTTTACCCAGGATACTTCCAATCGTATGTATCTTTCTATAAATATATTTGACCACTGTGTTACGTCTGGTATACATAACATTACTCTCGGTTTATCTTGTGTTTTAGACCAGTGGCTCTCAGCGTGGATCATATGGTCCATAGAGACGATGGTCCACACCAAAAATGTAACTAGGAACAAGAGACACGTCTAAAAGCGCGGGTAGGCCCCCACAAGTAACTAATTAAATGATAACTTACAAGAAATATATTGGTAAACCTGGTAGAAGGTCTGCTCATCTGTAAAGTCAACTGCCATTTTTGAGCACTAAATGGGAGAAGGACAGTTGCCCCACGAGTGGGCAGCGGGTAAAAAGAGGTTGAGAACCACTGCCCTTGAAAAGTCACATATGAACCAACAAATAGACATAAGTATAGATACATAAATCATCCGGCGGACAGAAGCGTGGAAAGATAAATAGATTGACGATTGGATGAATAAACAGACTGAAAGACAGACTACAGATAGATAATTCGGTAGTATCTTAATAAATGTTTGTACACTGCTATCATCTAACTCTGATTTCAGCTTTCGCGACCAGATCTTGCTACTTAAATACAACTAACAACGACGGTGTCTGGGGGGAACCATTCATTGATGATTGCATATCTAGAGATCTCTTGGAACTTAAAAGGAGGGTAAGGTTCACAATGTTTGAGATTTTTGTGATTAAATAAAAAAAAGTTTTTCTCTATGCCAGATAGTGTTTTAGGGATGTGATGTATTTGTGGCATCACAGTACTAATTACAAAAATATTCTGCCATACTGCATTATTCTCGTTAGGGAGTTATTGGGAGTATTCGAGTGGATTGTGTGATAAAGGCCACATGCCCTTACTGTGGACACAAGTTCAGGGGGAGTTTTTTAATTTACACTCCGATAGAAGAAAGACCAAGACTTTACCAGGAATCGAACTTTGGACCTCGCGGTTGTGAGACTAACGCTCTAGCTTCTCGGCCTAGTAATTGATAGTACTAATAGACTATCAATTATACATGATGAATACTTTGTGTTAAAGCTGTACCGTTACTTAATTTTACTTAATTTCCAAGCAGCAGGCTTTAGCAGCACACATAATTCATTTTATTTTACTTCTGAATATGTCTTTATAATCAATTACGTCAATAGATGAGGATGTTCGAGATATAGTGGAGTATCCGGCTAGTGATAGATAAATATATAGAAGTCCAAAAAAGTATCTATATTTGCTTCATAGACTACAGCAAGGCCTTTGACAGAGTCCAACATGAAAAATTAATCAAATGTCTTCAAGAAATAGGCATAGATGGAAAATACATCGGACTGATTAGAAATATATATTGGGAACAAACTGCACCAATAAGGTGTGAAAACAGCTACTCTCCATACATAGAAATAAGAAGAGGGGTAAGACAAGGATACATTTTATCACCAAGCCTATTTAATATCTACACAGAGAATATCTTTAAAAATATAGAAGAAACACCAGGACTCAAGATCAATGGGAAAATAATAAACAACATTACATATGCAGATGACACTGTTATTTTAGCAGAAAGTGAACATGAACTACAAAGACTAATAGATCAAATCAATAAATCAAGTAATGAATATGGACTGGATATAAACATTCAAAAAACAAAAACCATGATAATCAGCAAAGACACAGAAGAACAGGAGATAAACATAAACATACAGGGAGAGAAACTACAACAAGTAAAACAGTATCAATATCTTGGACACATAATCACAAATGATGGCAGATGTGAAACAGAAGTTAAAAGGAGAATAGGAATGGCTAAAAGTACCTTCAATGATATGAGGAAATTATTAATATCTAAACAAATGACAAACAAGTTAAAAATGAGAATTATAAAATGCTACATATATTCCATATTAATGTATGGCTCAGAAACATGGACACTAAATAAACAATTAGAAGACAAAATTGATGCCTTTGAGATGTGGGTATATAGAAGAATAGGGAGAACATCATGGAAAGAGAAGAAAACAAATAAAGAGGTGCTAAAGACACTTAATATGAAGAAAGAACTACTAAGAGAAATAAAGATCAGGCAAATAAAATACTTTGGGCACATTAAAAGACATGACACCCTATTGAAGACCTTACTTAAGGGTAAAGTCAAAGGGAAGCGAGCAAGAGGTAGGCAGAGATACACGTTGGAGAGTAACATTACACGATGGACAGGTTACAGTCTAGCAGAGTGCACCACCAAGACAAGAGACAGGAGATGTTGGAGATACGTTGCAGCCAACCTTCGTTGCGGAGACGGCACTTGATGATGATGATACAAATGCATTTTAATACCTCTGTGACTTGTTTCTTGGCGCTACGGAGTTACGTACTGTGAATGATACTCTCTGAATGGCGAAGTGATGCTGTGTAGAAAGGTACGGAAGAATACAACGCCTTAATTAAGTTGAGAGAGGATAAATTGTAGAATTTTAGGTTTGAAACCCTTTCCCCATTTGGAAAATATAACATAATATTCAGAACTTAGAAACAAGTAAATATGAAGGTAAAGTGTCAATCAATCAAGTGTCATGTCGAGTGACATAGCGGTCATGCTTTTCCGCAATTCTGTCTCTTGTGCTGTTAATAAAATCAGTTGGTGACTTCTTTTGTGTCACAGTGACAACATTTCCAGAAATTTCTCTTATTTCTTTCTCTGCCTCATCTCCGCTTGATCTTTCTGGTAGTTACTAAATGTTCACGTTGTGCTTTCTTCATCTATTGTCCAATGTCTATCCACGTGTGGTATTGTCGTAGCTTCCACACTTGCCGTTTGGCGTAGGGGTTTGCGAAAGAAATGTAGCCTGGGTTCCAGAGTCAGGTATGTTGCTGATTTTTGTGTGTTGTTTTGTTATATCTGTTGACATGATGTTTGCTTTTTGCGGGTCTAAATCTCAGTTTTGTGATTCGCTGTATTTCTTTGTGTTCTTCATTAGTTGTTACAATCCCTTTATATCATTTGAAAGAGGCTTAGTGTCGTCTATGTAGCGTATTTCAGGGACAGTGGAAAGTGTATGTGAGGCATGAAAGAAAACTAAATCACTTCCATCTTAGCTGCCTAAGTAAATTACTAAACATCCATTGGGGTGACAAAGTACCAGACTACGAGGTATTGGAAAAGTCAGCCTCAACAGGTTTCGAAAAGCTGGTGGACAGAAAAAGCGTTTCAAAGACACATTCAAGTCCTCATTGAAACATCTTAAAATCGGCGTAGGCTCTAAGGAGACCCTCGCTCAGGATAGAACATCATGACATTACTGGAAAATTGAAGCACTAGCAGTGAAAGAGAGCAGGATGATATCTATATCCCTGGATGTAGTTCTATTCATCCGGATGTTATACATTCAATCAGTAGTGACAGCTCTATATACTTGGCTGTATACTTCTATATACGATATCTAGACTTGTGAATAAACATCATATATCGCATAGATGGAAAATTATTCAACCTTCGGCGGCTGTGATCAAAGTCCAAAGTCAAATCAAACACAATCAAGATCTCCTATTTGCTGATGACTGTGCCCTAAATGTCAACTCCGAGGCTGATCTACAATGTATTATATACAGATTCTCTAAAGCATGTACCAACTTTGGACTTACTATTAACTCGGAGAAAACAGAAGTCGTGTTACAACTAGCACCAGAAAAAAGCTATCTTGAGCCCTGCATTAAGATGAATGGCATTTCTGAAAGTTGTGAACAGATTCACATACCTAGTTAGTACTTTATCACAAAATGCCAACAATGATAATGAAGTGTATAGAAAGATCGCCAAGGCAAGCAGTACTTTCAGCAGATTGTACGCAAATGTGTGGCATAGAAATGACAGTAACCTACAAACTAAGCTGAAAGTCTACAGAGCAGTAGTACTTTCAGTGCTGTTATACGCTAGCGAAACATGGACTGTGTATAGATGTCGTGTAAGGAAACTCAGTCACTTTCATACAACTTGCCTCAAAAATGTTATGAACATCAGAGGGCAAGACAACATTCCAGATATCACTGTCCTTGACAGATCTGGTGTCCTCAGCATTGACAAGATTCTAATGCAGACATATTCGTTGGACAGGTCATTTGGTACGTGTGTCAAAACATCGCCTGCCACAGATACTTCTCAATGGTGAGCTGGAGAAGGGTACGCGATATCAAGGTGGTCAAAAGAAGTGCTACAAGGACTCCTTAAAGACCTCACTGAAAGCCTTTGAAATAGTCCAAGATACATGGGAAGAACTTGTAAAATTAGATCTATATGGAGCTCTACAATAAAAAAGAGCGCATCATCTTGTGAAAAGAGAAGAATTTGGCAGCTCGTCAGTGGAGAGTAGCTATAAAGTCATGAATAGACAAAAATCAGTCTACAGTGGTCATTCCATGCCCGAAATGAAATTGTCCAAGGACATTTACAGCTCGAATAGGGCTCATTACACATCTACGAACTATTAGGCATGGCCATAATTATAACTGCATTTTCAATAGGGGATATAAAAAAATGGCCATCATCACTTGTGATGGACGAACACACACACACACACAGACACACATAAATACAATACATGAAAGATGATCAAGGGATCGACCAATGAGAAGATGGAAAGACAACACCAACATAGAAGAACATCTAAAAAAGGGAAATCCAGGAACAGTGTAATGAAGTTTTGCAAATCATTCAAAACACACGTAATGACATACACAAATTGACGTTTCGACTAAAAGGCATTTATCAAGAGAAACAACATTTAAACAAAATTTAAACATACAACAGAAAACAAACAGTAAGAATTATAGACGTTCACATGGTCATGTGCACCGTAGATTGATCGAACGAGTTGTTAACTAGATCGTTCTACTAATGAGGTTTCGTCTGTAATAGGGAAAGTAGTAATGTAAACCTAGTTATAACTCTTCCGATCAATCTACGGTGCATATGACCATGTCAACGTCTATAATTCCTACTGTTTGTCAGCTATTATATGTTTACATTTTATTTAAATATTTTCTCTTTATCAAGAGAACAAAATATAACAAAATTTCAAAAAACAGGTCGAAACGCCAATCTCTGTGTTATTATGTGTGTCTTGTGTGATAAAATCTTCATTATCCTGTTCCTGGAATTACTTCTTGGATTTCAATTTTGGGAAGTACATATTATCTATAAAAAAAAGATTGACTTAGACAATTGGAGACAGATAAAGATAGATAGTGATAGATTGCATCTTTCATGACTTTCTATCTTTAATGAATTGTTATCTTTACTGATTTGTTTTCTTTAATGACTTGTTATCTTTAATGATTTGTTTTCTTTAATGACTTGTTATCTTTAATGATTTGTTTTCTTTAGTGACTTGTTATCTTTTTAATGCCGTGTAATGCAAGGAAGAGGACGTACCATTTTCTCAATACATCTGTAAATGTTTTATTGATTTACTCATCAAATATAGCAGCAAATTTCTTCTCAAGACACAAGTACAGAAATGATAACGGTGAAGTATTTCATATGGGAGATGGAAATTCATTTGTGGATGCCAGTCGCACAAGTATAACTAGGTCGAACTTTCTCTTGGTTCGAACGCCAATAATCCAGATTCTGAAGGGGGCTCGATTACATGTATTTAGAGTTGTGTGTACAATTCTGCAATAGTTTAACAACAATTACACTGTACAGTAATTGCTTCAAATATCGATTTTACTGCTAATAATATTAAAATAATGATTTCTTCTTCTTCTTTCGTTCACTTGAAACACGTCTACATCTGTAATTCTGTCTCCTTAATAAAACTCACTGTAAAATGTATGATGAAATATAGGCTGCGTGATATATAATTTACATAGAACAATACGATCATTGCTATGAAGAATATATTTATGGTTGCTGATCTAGGCTGGTCCATTGGCTCATGAAGAATATATGTATGGTTGCTGATCTAGGCTGGTCCATTGGCTCATGAAGAATATATGTGTGGTTGCTGATCTAGGCTGGTCCATTGGCTCATGAAGAATATATGTATGGTTGCTGATCTAGGCTGGTCCATTGGCTCATGAAGAATATATGTGTGGTTGCTGATCTAGGCTGGTCCATTGGCTCATGAAGAACGTATTTATGGTTGCTGATCCAGGCTGGTCCATTGGCTCGTGACCTGTCTGTCAATGCCACTGTGTGGTATGTGCATGTCTTTATTAGCTGTTGTTTTCTTCCATGTAAGGTGGTAAATTTATCTGCCTCAGATGGATAAGCTGTTTTTTCATAACGTCATCCAGCGCTGAAAATTCACAAATATGGTAGTGGTCAGTTTCGTAGGGATGAGTGTAGATTCAGCACCCAGGGGTGTTTTGTGGATGTATTTTGTTCAGGTGATCGTTAAGCTGTACACGTTGTGTGCCAAGTCAAAGATGATACGTTGGTCTTTCTTTTCCAGAAGGTTGATGTCTTTGGGATTGGGGCTGGTCATATATTTATTAGTTTCTCTCCCAGTTTTTCCCGCTAAAACTCTTCAGCTCATCTATCGTGCGCCATTGAATGCAACGAGATTACGTCAATATAAAATAGTTTACGGGAATTACTGAATATTTAGTATCAGTGTATTTCTTTTTATATTTGTCATTGTTATCCTAATATGTTCCCTCTAATTTTTATCAAAGTTCTTGAAACTGGAATCCGCTGCCGTCAATGAAGCTGAAATTTTGAAACTAGCAGATAGCTTATTAAATCACAGCAAGGACAATGTGTATCTAGACCCAATAGACATCGCTACAGTCATTGATCTGCTGGTTATATTGGTCAACACACAGGTATGTCAATAACATTCAAGAACGTGCTAGAGGTTATGTTAAAATAGTGACCTCCATACATGTCACCTTGTACAATATAGTTTTCGATTTTCCAAGCTATAGGCTTATAGTGAATACGGTGATAAATCCATATAGGCTTGTGTGAATACGGTGTTATATCCATATAAGCTTATGTGAATACGGTGTTTGATCCGTATTTTTCATTTACCAACGGTATGCATTGATGGCAGTCGTGGTGGTGTAATATTACGTCATGCACCTGATTACCAACAAACCAGGGTTCAAAATTCACTCGTTATTCATTGCTTGAAATAAAAATTACCCTCGTGGCTCATCCAGACACCAGGAAGTAGGGTATTCTGGCCCATGCTATGACTGTGACAATCGGAGGATGTCACACTTTTGCGGGATCATATCTGCCTGTAGAGGATGCACAATTTCTAAGTTCAAGTCCCGCGACTTGTTATACTCTACAATAACAAACTACAACTATCTACATTATACTCTACAATAACAAACTACATCTATCTACATTATACTCTACAATAATAAACTACAGCTATCTACATTATACTCTACAATAACAAACTACAAATATCTACATTATACTCTACAATAACAAACTATCACTGGTAATCTGAAAGCAAACACACTTTGCTTTAATAACAAACAATGTGCCCATGAACCCACGGCCCCGAAAAGGGAACATTGAATTCTTGAATATTCTTGAATCGTCTCGAATGAGGAGATTTTATGATGCAGTTGGCTGTCCCATCCCATATATGATCAAATTGATTACAAAAGCAACGATAAATCAGATGTCTCGGGTTGAGAAGCCGCTGAGATGTAAACCATGACACAACGCATTCCTTCTCCCATACTACACCATGCTAATCTGTAGGAGTAAGAGAAATAACGCAGAAGAAGAAGACACAAAGAAGAACAAAAAAGAAGATACAAAAGGAATAAAGAAATGAAAAGAATGAAATGTTTTCTTTTTACTAAAGTCAAAACGTCGTAAATATTTAGCTATCCGTTGCTTGTAGAACAATATTTAGCTATCCGCCGCTTGTAGAACAATATTTAGCTATTCACTGCTTGTAGAACAATATTTAGCTATTCACTGCTTGTAGAACAATGTTTAGCTATCCGCCGCTTGTAGAACAATATTTAGCTATTCACCGCTTGTAGAACAATATTTAGCTATTCACTGCTTGCAGAACAATATTTAGCTGTTCACTGCTTGTAGAACAATATTAAGCTATCCGCCGCTTGTAGAACAATATTTAACCCCAAGAAATATCATCAATGTGATTATCGTATGTATATGCATCTTCCCAGGACATTGTTCCAAGATCTATATCATGGAATGCTGCAGGAAAGACCTACGCAACAGTTCGCGATTTCTACCCCACGTTGGAACAGACAAGAGCTTTTTCAGAGGTATGAAGCTCATAAACTGTTATATGGCATTTCTAATGAATGAAAATAAATAAAAACAGCCAATTATGTCACCTAATGTCAAGTACTTACTGATCCCGGATCTCCCGATGGTATAGTAGTTTAGCTGTTCGCTTCGTGCTCAATATGTGGCTGCTTCAAATCTAGCTCGTTATGCCTTGTACGCACGTAGATCCCTAGGGATGTCAGTTTGATGCTGCGGAGTTATGATCTGTTATCTTGGTGGGTAGATTTCTGCTTCGCTAAGACAAGTGGAATACATGTGAGGCAACCCTAGTACAATGAAGTTAATCCTCTATACCTTTTTAACCTACTAAACGTAATTATACTGTGTCTAGAAGATCAACACATAAACAAAAACAATGATTGGTTGATCGCTGCGTCATGAAGAGGTTAACTTTTATGTAAAGTAGTAACACAATGAAGGATAAAATATATTTCACAGTGTCGATACAAGTTCATGTAGTCTGTGTTCACTGTTTGTTTGATCCCGGGTCGTGAGTTCTTGTTTGCAATTGTATTTTATTTTAAGATATCTGTATATCTGTTATTATCGGTTGAAGCTACGAAGTGAATGTCATGTGTTGTAGTCTAGGCAAACAGTATTCCACGTCCTTGAGAGATGTGAACATGAGAAAACACGAGTAGAATAAAATCAACCCTCTACTGAGTTTTATACTTTTTCTTTTATCAATGGGGTCTTTGTTACCTCTAATATTTTATGGTAGTGTGTCCTGATATAACTTAATTGGACTTTGTCCGCTGGTTTAAAGGGGCACACCTCTCTAAAATGAGAAGTACACTCATTAACTACATTTTTATTTTTATTTTTTTTAATGAAGAACCTACTGTAGAAATGCATAAATGTAACACAGCTAATCATGGCATCACCTTCTCTTTCTGCGTTCGTTCTCAAACTCCTGCAGATTAGAAGAACGTAGTCCAGAGACAGGAATGCGTTATGTATTGTTTACAGCTTGACTGTGATATCTGCACCGTTAATCCTGACATATCCAAATTTAGAATGACTTCTGGTTCAATTTGACGCTGTATGGGATGGGACAGCCAACCCCCATCGCAAAACGTCCGTAGTCACTTCTTACATGTGCATGGCAGGTAACAGTGTCACTATTCTTTGCTCCACTTTCGGAACTAAATAACATGCGGACGGACATGACAGCAAAAAATAACTGTAAAATAAACAACATAATAGCAACAATACTGTAAAATAAACAACATGACAACAACAATAATGTAAAATAAACAACTACATAAACAACATCAGTTAGTTGTTTCCACTTACATGCATGACTCATATTTTTCAGATTATAATCAACATAGTGAACAACCTTCTAGCTCCACGAAATGAAGCTGGTTGGAATGCAACTCTTCCATCTGGGGTAGAAGGTGATCAGCTTTTGGCCGTGATGCATACATTTGCCGATGTCATAAGTCGATCCATGGATTATCATATCAAAGATGGATTGATTAATTTTAAGAACGCCACAGTAACCATCATCAGGAGGTTTGTAGGTACGACCCACGATTACTTATGTTATTATTATTAGTCTGTCACACGACATAAGGTCTCTAAGTTGTGGTCTCCAAATATTCTTTTTTTGTTTCAAACACACCTCATCAAGATATACTGATCGTTACACCTTGTGATATCTGGAGGGAAGCAAACTCTTTCCACCCTTGCTTGGTTAACCATTATCCCTTGAACGGAAACACAGCCATGTTGCTTGTTAAACTATCATCCCTTGAAGGTAAACACAGCCATGTTGCTTGTTAAACTATCATCCCTTCAAAGGAAACACAACCATGACTGACTCTTTATTAAATAAGAACTGTGAGCAATGACAAATGGTAAATATGATACCTGCTGGCTAATTGCAAGTGAGTCTTTTGACATTCCCCGCTGGGTCAAAGGGCATGAGCCCATGGACCGCTGAATCAGCAACCAACCAACCAACCCGACATTCCCCGTGATTTTTACATATCACTGTGTGTATACTTTCTGTAGACAGCCAATGAAAATCACTGAAAAGTCAAACGACTCAGTTTAGAATGCTGTTTTCTTATTAGACCACTAGTTTTATATTGACGATTGTCCACGTGTTAGCAAAACCATAATCACATCACAAGTAGGCAAATGTAAATGTATACAAGTGTAAATGTACATAAATGTAAGCCTATACAAGTGTAAATCAGATGTCGTGTCGGCTGGCGTAGGCGATGATGGCTCTCCACATCTCTCTATGTTCAGTATCATGTATCAGGATCATTGTTGTTTCCCTGACGTGCCAGGTTGTTAAACTGTCTAATATTTCCTAGTTCAGAAATTCCTGGTTACATTAGCATTGAAAGGACTAGCATTTTCGTGCTGAAAGATTCTCTTATTGTGGAGATCGTGGAAGAACGGTATAACGATATGTCGCAGGACTAGTTAACGTAGACATCAGCGGTTACATTGACTGTGTAAATACAAAGATGAGTACGGTGCTCATGGGAGAATCAACATCAAATATATACGGTTCCTTCTCCATATCTCTTATGCCGGACTATACACACATCAGCGTATATTTCTCCAGGACTAAACACACATCAGCATATATTTCTCCAGGATTATACACACATCAGCGTATATTTCTCCAGGAATATATACACATCAGCGTATATTTCTCCAGGACGACGCTAGACTCGATTTCCTCTACATCAAATAAGACATTAAACCGGCTTTCATCAGAGAACATCGTCGATCTTCATTCAGCTCTTCTCCAATGAATATTTTGTTGGATCCAAGTCAGTCTGTTGCTTCAGTGGCGTTTAGTAAGGACAGGACCAATGCTAGGACTTATGTTTTGCAAGCCACATGCGTGAAGTCTCCTTCCTACAATGTTTGCGCTAATAATCCCCCGAGTTCCACATGTATGAGCTGTTGTCTGAGTTGCTGTTTAGAAGTGGTTAGGCAGATGCATCAATACAATATGAAAATTTTCAGCTAGAGATGTCTCATGAGGTTCACCAGGTCTGACACAGTCATCAGTGGTACCTGTTGCCAGAAATCTTTGATGTAGCTTTATTTTAGTGGACTGGCCACAATTGAAATGTCTGGAAATATTTCAGCTCACCAATCCACATATAATCATCATACCAGCAGCTTACCATCGCTCTTGTATTGTCAGTATAGGCACACACACAAAAACAGTAACGGATATTCTTTACATAAAAATCAGATAATGTCGTTTACTCGACTATACTGTATTAAACGTGTGTGACACAATTAAACTTTTTTCGACTTTTAATTAGGTTAGAATTTATTTAATTGTCGTTTTGCGTGTCAAGCACGAACATGGGAAGTAAACATCAGATCATTACAATAATACGTCAACACTCTACTTGCACACATCATGAGCTGAGAAATAATACATCAACACTCTACTTGCACACATCCTGAGCTGAGAAATAATACGTCAACACTCTACTTGCACACATCCTGAGCTGAGAAATAATACGTCAACACTCTACTTGCACACATCCTGAGCTGAGAAATAATACGTCAACACTCTACTTGCACACATCCTGAGCTGAGAAATAATACGTCAACACTCTACTTGCACACATCCTGAGCTGAGAAATAATACGTCAACACTCTACTTGCACACATCCTGAGCTGAGAAATAATACATCAACACTCTACTTGCACACATCCTGAGCTGAGAAATAATACATCAACACTCTACTTGCACACATCATGAGCTGAGAAATAATACATCAACACTCTACTTGCACACATCATGAGCTGAGAAATAATACATCAACACTCTACTTGCACACATCCTGAGCTGAGAAATCACTCACGAACATGAACAACTTTCAGCGTAACAACAAATCACGTTTTCGATGCATTTTTAATGATTGCTAGTTATAGATTACGATTGAATTAAGAATCCACACAATGCTCATGTAGTCATAACTATGACATAGAGATTATACTCCACAGAATTTAAAATTGAGATCCAATGGATTTATGAAGTACAAGGCTTGGAATTTCCGGACTCGAGAATGCTGGATGAAGATGGCAGACCTGCTCGAGAAGCTGGTTTTGTCAAGCTCACCAAAGAAGCTATTCTGGCCACTAATGTGTCATCAATGTCAGGTGGGTGTCCACCGACAGAAGAGTAGACCATGTATTCATATTACAGCAGCATGTGTAATTTCTTTTGAGTTTCATACATACATTTTCCTAATGTTTGCGAGCTGACGATTAACTGGTTGTCTGATGCATGTGTTTAATGTTATATTTTACTGTTCATTTTACAATTACAACGTACTCCAAAGTACTGGCCCGCGCACTCACCCATACGAAACACTTCACCGCCGCATTATTGAGTGTCCAGCGCTCCATAATGTTAAAAAAACAAAGGTTCTTCCACTACGGCTAAATAAATTGAAATCACTATATGGAATAACTCAACGGCTTGCAAACACATGCACATATCACACAATAAATATATATATATATATATATATATATATATATATATATATATATATATATATATATATATATATATATATATATATATATATATATATATATATATATATATATATATATATATATATATATATATATATCACATAATATATATCACACAATATATGTTTGTTTGAGAACCCCAGGAATCGCTAGCGATTAGCTCTTACTTCCAGTGTGGTGATTGTTGAGCTGACTTTCATACCCAGGAGACTTCAATTTTCGGCTTAGTGCAATGCTTATTGAAGGAGCGTGCTACTCATATGGAGTCTATAATTGTACAGGTGACATACTACAAAGCTTCCATAAGAAATCATCAATATATCAGTATATCATCAAATAATATTTTCTGTTACATGGCTGGATTGACTAGTGGGCAATTGGTGAGCGCCACAGACGCAGCAGCATGCGTATCACACAATATATATATATCATATAATATATATCACACAATATATATCACACACACAATAAATATCACACAATAGCAATGTGGCTCAATGTGAAGGAACTCATGGACTGATGGCTCCTGATGGAACAGAAACCAACTAATCAACAGAAACGATTATAATAATGCGCTGTGTCATGGTTTAGAACATACGTTCCCAAAGTGGGCTGTACCGCCCGCCCTCCCTGCTGGGCGCTGAAGCCTTCGGGGGGGCGTTAATGGGTTTAGAAGCAATTGAACGAGAAAAGACGTTCTGAGAGCTAGGGATCAGTGGCCTTTTATAGACGAAATTAATAATATATATTCAAAAGTGTAATGTTATTGTTATTTTGAGATACATTTTGTAATATATTTAGTGGTGTTTTAATTATTACAATAATATTCTTACTAATGTAATCTCTTCATATGTGTTCCTAATTTTTATATTTATACAATTGTAAATGAAATCATTCAAACTGTAACTGGAGAGTGACCAAACTAGTCAAAATCAGAAATGGTGAAATCAGGAGAAGAATCAATATAACATGATGGACAGAATACACGGAGAAACAACAAATAAAATCGTTTGGACAACTTATGAGAATGAATCATGACCAACTACCAACAAAAAGATTCGGATACAAGGCAAGAAGATCTCGAATAAGATGGATAGATAACATCAAGACAACACTGAAAATATACGGATTCAACGCAACCATGGCGACAGTTTTTGGCCTTGGATAGACAACTAAAGCTTCATCTCACCATCCCTACGCTTAACGGCAAGTGTGCATATTAGGACCGGGATAGACAATAGACAAATTGAAACTATATATATTGTTATTCGGGCACAAACTTTACAATCTTTACATATTGACTATATTTCATCAAAATGGGTATAACAATAACTGTATTCAAGATGAAACACATAGTAGCCACAAGTTTTTTTTCAATAATTTAACGTCATACGCAGTAATATATCATTAGTTGCTATTTACGTGGAAAATATCAAATAGCTTTAACGCCGGAAAACTGTTATTTTTTTTTTAAAATGGGGGTGAACTGGGCATTACATCATTTATGTCTGCAAAGTGGGTGGTGTCCCGAAAAAGCTTGAGAAACTTTGGTTTAGAGGTTATTTGTGAAAACTGCTCAGTTCGCTAGGTTCAACAAAGCCAGCAACATTTTGAAATTGATAAAAATAAAAGATTTATCAAAAATTACATTTAATGACCATCGACATATAAAAATTGTCAAATGTGTGAAATGTGGCCGACTAAATTACCATTCCTAGCATCCGTCATATGCTTACATATAGTTAAACATGTCGATGTTTGCTTCTAGTGTATATTGTAAGACGTGGTTCCATAACGTAATGTTGTCCTTTAACATACACAGAAGTAGGATTCAAACTTTGAAATATATGTGCAACAGACACAGAAGTAGGATTCAAACTTTGAAATATAAGTGCTACAGAAACAGAAGTAGGATTCAAACTTTGAAATATAAGTGTTACAAACACAGAAGTAGGATTCAAACTTTGAAATTTTAAGTGCTACAGACACATAAGTGGGATTCAAACTGTGGAATATAAGTTCTACAAACACAGAAGTTGGATTCAAACTTTGAAATTTAAGTGCTACAGACACAGAAGTGGGATTCAAACTGTGGAATATATAAGTGCTACAGACACAGAAGTAGGATTCAAACTTTGAAATATAAGTGCTACAGACACAGAAGTGGGATTCAAACTTTGGAATATAAGTGCTACAGACACAGAAGTAGGATTCAAACTTTTAAATATAAGCAACACAAAATGCTACCAATGTCAACAACAAAAAACATCTTATCCAAAGTATCTTCATTCCAACACTGTGCTACCAATGTCAAACATGGTTCTTAACAACAAAACATAAGAGACAACTGGTTACAATAGAGATGAGATGTCTGAGAAAAGCCACAGGAGTGACCAGAAGACACATAATTAGAAACGATTTAATAAGAGAAATAGTGGGTTTCATATCAAGTCTACAATACATACATAACCAACAGATACAATGGTTTGGTCATCTGGAAAGAATGTCGTGTGATTCATTAGTTTATAAAGCATATATGAAGAGAGGAGAAGCAGAAAGAGGAGCCAAGGGTATACCTAGAGTACGCTGGATCGACAACATCAAAGAGACATTAAACGAACACCAAATAAAATTATCTGAAGCTGCCAGAAAAGCGAGAACAATAACATTGTATCTCCCTCGACACCCGTAAAGGGTAAAAGAGGAAGGAAAGAAGAAGAAGAAGTGAAACATCACTAACTCGTTTGAGTGGGCACGTAACTTTCACAAGTTTCCCTTCCTACAACTCTTTTTCAATAAACTGTTGGGGAGGGGGGAGGAGGCGGCGGGATCCAATCCTGGATTGATAAATTCATGGAATGAGCTGGAATTTTCTACATTCATACAAATTTCTGAAGACAGACATGTGGAGGAAATCGTTTGTTGATGTCTACAATGTGGCACCCCTTCGGGTCTAACCGGATTCGCCTCTTATTACTATTGTTATCTATATTAGACACTTGTTTGAAATATATTGATGGTCAATCGCACTGTTTCAGTGTTCATGGGCGTGTCAACATTCAGATACAAGACACTGGCTAGGATGCTACCAACACAAGATATCGCAGTGTAAGCGTACTAATATTTTTGTATTACATCTACATTTATCTGAATAGCTTATCTGTCTATTATTTATAAAGATAAGTAAGTATTGTTTCT
The DNA here is from genome assembly GCA_034231615.1 of Meghimatium bilineatum. Classification (NCBI taxonomy): domain Eukaryota; kingdom Metazoa; phylum Mollusca; class Gastropoda; order Stylommatophora; family Philomycidae; genus Meghimatium; species Meghimatium bilineatum. The sequence goes on along the minus strand of CM067321.1, from coordinate 61,095,727 downwards.
CTTATTCACACCTGAGGCATATCAGGAAATGTGATGTTTATTCCGAAATTTTACATTGACTATCAGCCTGAAATGGATTATATTGTTAGCATCACACCGCCGTCTTTACTTTAACAGATGTGGTGCCCAATTATAACTAGTGTTTGTACTTACACAGAAATTATGCATTCAAGTGCGCATATTTTTAGCAAGACTTCACGAAGATCTGATTTCGCGTCATTGTCTTATAAGTGTTCACATATGATAATTTGCAGGTCTGAGTAATGAGGCTTTTTACTTCAATTCATTGAAATTACCAGTTCCTTTAGCCTTTTATAGCAGTTGGATCGGGGGGGGGGGGGAATCGTCTCCATAATTTTATTTCACACCTAGTAGGTCAACTGTTAGCGATGTTCAATACCTCTAGTTCACCTAGTAGGTCAACTGTTAGCGATGTTCAATACCTCTAGTTCACCTAGTAGGTCAACTGTTAGCGATGTTCAATACCTCTAGTTCACCTAGTAGGTCAACTGTTAGCGATGTTCAATACCTCTAGTTCACCTAGTAGGTCAAATGTTAGCGATGTTCAATACCTCTAGTTCACCTAGTAGGTCAAATGTTAGCGATGTTCAATACCTCTAGTTCACCTAGTAGGTCAACTGTTAGCGATGTTCAATACCTCTAGTTCACCTAGTAGGTCAAATGTTAGCGATGTTCAATACCTCTAGTTCACCTAGTAGGTCAAATGTTAGCAATTTTCAACACCCCTAGTTCACCTAGCATGTCTGTAAATGGAGTAGTGTATTCTAAATAACGGAAATATTTTGTAAACGTGATAGTGCATCTCTTCTCTGACCAATTAGCCTGTGGTTATATAATCTCTATATAAGAACCCCATCCCCCACCCCCCATCCCCCCCAATCCACAGGACTAGACTAACAGTAGCCAGCAGTACACTGTCGGTTTTACTATCTATCCTTTCCGTGTGAAAAATTATTCCAATAAGTTTTCGGGTTATTCCACATACATCCCTTCTAGCAGCTGAATTACATAATTCAACTAGAGTTTTGAATTCTGAAAAATGTTAATAAACTTTAGTAGAACTATTAATTCAGTCATTATTTTTTCTCTTTCCCAATCTATTATTGAAACTATCACATTTATAGCAATAGGAAACATGTTTTTCGATTCCGTTTTGAGTCATTTCGTCGATCGTTGGATTAATCAGTTAACATCGTAAAGTCTCGACCGATTTGTGTAACAGAAGTTAATTCATTCCATCAGACATGTCCTTCGCTCAGACCATAACAGAATACATCACCAATCTCTTGCATGGATACCAACAGGCAGAAGAGCCAGGGTTAGTCTAAAAGAGACACTTAGAAGAACAATACTTAGAGAAAGTAAAACAATCAATATACATACTATTAAAGAATTGCACAGAATAGCTTTGAACAGACAGAATTGGAGAGATCTGACCTCTGCCATATGCGCTAACATTGGCGCTAAAGGAAAGTTAATGAATTTTGAGATAATCGATTTTCCCCAATTGCATCTCTCGTTTACAGGTCAACTGTTAGAGATGTTCAATACTTCTACAATAAATCTACTACTCAGAAGGGATAAATACATGATTGTGTGACTTCCACAAGAAATCTACTACTCAGAAGGGATAAATACATGATTGTGTGACTTCCACAAGAAATCTACTACTCAGAAGGGATAAATACATGATTGTATGACTTCCACAACAAATAGTGTTATTATACAGACGTGCTATGTTGTTCAATAGTGGTTAGTGTGGTGCCTCACCCAGGTGTAGTGGTTAAGCCGTTCACTTTGTGCTGAAGAAGCCACGGTTCGAACCTCGCACCAGACGTCTTGTTTACAAAATGGATTTCTTTCGGCGACTCTTGTGGATTATTCTTAGAGGCTAGAGTTTAATTCATTGAGTGGTACTCTTGGAGGGAGATGTGTATCTTCGTTGAGAAGGACGGAGTACATATGGTTGAAATCGAATGCAATAAGTCAACCCTAAACATCCTTTGAACCCCTCGTCAACCAACACGAGGCCTTCAGACTTTCTGTATATGGCGCACCGAGATAAAACTGCATATTTTTTAACAAGCTGGTTCTCAATGATTCTCTTAATATGTCGTATTCTACTCCTTCTTCAAGAATTCACAGAGTGGGAGGTACATGCACTGATCAATATGTACCTTATAACAAAGTAAATTCATTAAAAGTCTTTGTCTTAAAGATCTTGCAGTGTTGTATTAGTTATATTGTCTGTCATCAGCCGTGCGTCTTGTGTATGCCCTACTACCAAACTTGTCTGATGACCATGTTGCTCTCACAATCTTAAGAAGATAAAATAGCGGTGTACAATGTTTTAAGAAGACACCAACTTAGCGGTGCGCAATGTTTTAAGAAGACACCAACTTAGCGGTGTACAATGTTTTAAGAAGACACCAACTTAGCGGTGTGCAATGTTTTAAGAAGACACCAACTTAGCGGTGTACTATGTTTTAAGAAGACACCAACATAGCGGTGTGCAATGTTTTAAGAAGACACCAACTTAGCGGTGTACTCTGTTTTAAGAAGACACCAACTTAGCGGTGTGCAATGTTTTAATAAGACACCAACTTAGCGGTGTATAATGTTTTAAGAAGACACCAACTTAGCGGTGTACAATGTTTTAAGAAGACACCAACGTAGCGGTGTACTATGTTTTAAGAAGACATCAACTTAGCGGTGTACAATGTTTTAAGACGACACCAACTTAGCGATGTAAAATGTTTTAAGAAGACACCAACTTAGCGGTGTACTATGTTTTAAGAAGACACCAACTTAGCGGCGTACTATGTTTTAAGAAGCCTCCTACTCAGATGGGATATAATACACTTGTACAGATGAAATGATTTGGTGCTTTCACAAAAAGAAAACCTCACTCTATAAACACTTCATCCATTATGATTTGACTGTTGTATGATTGGGATGAAATCATATAGGAATGACAGAATATTCAACATATTATAAAACTAAAAATCTTAAACTTAAATTAGTGCTGTTGTAAGGCTTAGAAATATTCACAATAAAATGGACAATCAGGCATTAAGAGAATATCATTGTTGAAATAGAAAACTTCGTAGAAGGTTGGAGTAGAGAATCACTAGTCTGTATACTATTGAATTCTTTGATGACCATTCTTTGATGATGGAATCATTAAGGAATGAACAGGACAAGATTTTTTTCTCATTCAACTGCATCAATGAAGATAGAAATCGCTGAAAGACTCATTGTGCTGAAGCATCCAATGTGGTACCCCTAGGACTCCAGCGGATTACGGGGTAATGCATAGATAGATTTTTAAATAAAGTAGAGATGTGTGCAGGTATCCAGGAGCCATTGCTTTCAATAGTGAAACGACGAAAACTAGCATGGTTCGGACATGTATGCAGGCACGATTCCTTGTCAAAAACAATACTGCTGGGAACTGTCGAGGGTGGAAGAAGCAGAGGAGGTAACATAAAGACATGGACAGACAACATCAAGGAATGGACAGGGAAAGATATTTCCACACTCATCCGCATCGCTGAGGATAGAATTCACTGAAGGACTCTGTGTGCTGAAGCATCCAATGTGGTACCCCTACGACCCTGAAGGGTTATGGGTTTATTGATTGATTGATAGATAGATTTTGTGAACAGAATTAAACAGAACGCAGTGATGACAGAGAGATCAGAAAAGAGGCTCTCTTAGATAAATATGACCTACATTAAAGAATACCAACAGAATGTATTGCGATACATGAGCTGTACTGGAATCAACAATGAATGTGAAAAAAGGAAAACGCCTTAAAGAAATCTTACACACATATCTGTATAGATGTGCAATAAACTTGAGGAATTAGCTAATCACAGAGGAAAACGAAGGAGTATTTCTCAGACTAGTCCTCAACAAGGATGTGAATAATAAAAAGATATGTATATATATATATATTAGATAGACTGAAAGGCAAGCAGGCAGACAGAAATGGAATTAAACATGGAGAGATGATTGGATGGATACATTAAAAGTATCTACGATATAAACAATCTTTCTATCATTTCCAAGGTGTTATTATACTATCCACAATATTGGTTTTATATTGAAAAAGTTTGTAGCGTTATGTTTTACAAGAAAAGATAAACCGATTATAAATAAAACTAAGAAAAATGAGAGTGTTTTCCACCTTTAGCAATCGGAATACATCAAAGCTACATTTTAGATGGATGATAGGTTAAGTTAAATATAGGTCTCTATTTGTTAAACTAACATATTATAGTCACAGGAATATGTAAATTCGTGACTGGGACTGATGCATGAGTGACATTCTGTCAGATCAGTAACATTAGTTTACCACCCGTCTGATTGCCACATTCGAGTAGTACGGTGGTTTACAGAGAAAGAACTAAAATAGCAATAAGAGTGTTAAATGATGCCAGATACGAGTATCTTATTTGAATCGGATTGTGAGTTATCTGCTAACACAGAACTGATACCTGGCAGTTACCTCATACTAGTGAACACAGAACTGATACCTGGCAGTTACCTCATACTAGTGAACATAGAACTGATACCTGGCAGTTACCTCATACTAGTGAACACAGAACTGATACCTGGCAGTTACCTCATACTAGTGAACATAGAACTGATACCTGGCAGTTACCTCATACTAGTGAACATAGAACTGATACCTGGCAGTTACCTCATACTAGTGAACATAGAACTGATACCTGGCAGTTACCTCATACTAGCGAACACAGAACTGATACCTGGCAGTTACCTCATACTAGTGAACATAGAACTGATACCTGGCAGTTACCTCATACTAGTGAACATAGAACTGATACCTGGCAGTTACCTGATACTAGTGAACACAGAACTGATACCTGGCAGTTACCTGATACTAGTGAACACAGAACTGATACCTGGCAGTTACCTGATACTAGTGAACACAGAACTGATACCTGGCAGTTACCTGATACTAGTGAACATAGAACTGATACCTGGCAGTTACCTGATACTAGTGAACATAGAACTGATACCTGGCAGTTACCTGATACTAGTGAACACAGAACTGATACCTGGCAGTTACCTGATACTAGTGAACATAGAACTGATACCTGGCAGTTACCTGATACTAGTGAACATAGAACTGATACCTGGCAGTTACCTGATACTAGTGAACACAGAACTGATACCTGGCAGTTACCTGATACTAGTGAACACAGAACTGATACCTGGCAGTTACCTGATACTAGTGAACATAGAACTGATACCTGGCAGTTACCTGATACTAGTGAACATAGAACTGATACCTGGCAGTTACCTGATACTAGCGAACACAGAACTGATACCTGGCAGTTACCTGATACCAGCGAACATAGAACTGATACCTGGCAGTTACCTCATACTAGTGAACATAGAACTGATACCTGGCAGTTACCTCATACTAGTGAACACAGAACTGATACCTGGCAGTTACCTGATACTAGCGAACATAGAACTGATACCTGGCAGTTACCTCATACTAGTGAACACAGAACTGATACCTGGCAGTTACCTCATACTAGCGAACACAGAACTGATACCTGGCAGTTACCTCATACTAGCGAACATAGAACTGATACCTGGCAGTTACCTCATACTAGCGAACATAGAACTGATACCTGGCAGTTACCTGATACTAGTGAACATAGAACTGATACCTGGCAGTTACCTGATACTAGTGAACATAGAACTGATACCTGGCAGTTACCTGATACTAGTGAACATAGAACTGATACCTGGCAGTTACCTGATACTAGTGAACATAGAACTGATACCTGGCAGTTACCTGATACTAGTGAACACAGAACTGATACCTGGCAGTTACCTCATACTAGCGAACATAGAACTGATACCTGGCAGTTACCTGATACTAGTGAACATAGAACTGATACCTGGCAGTTACCTGATACTAGTGAACATAGAACTGATACCTGGCAGTTACCTGATACTAGTGAACATAGAACTGATACCTGGCAGTTACCTGATACTAGTGAACACAGAACTGATACCTGGCAGTTACCTCATACTAGTGAACATAGAACTGATACCTGGCAGTTACCTCATACTAGTGAACACAGAACTGATACCTGGCAGTTACCTCATACTAGTGAACACAGAACTGATACCTGGCAGTTACCTGATACTAGCGAACACAGAACTGATACCTGGCAGTTACCTCATACTAGCGAACATAGAACTGATACCTGGCAGTTACCTCATACTAGCGAACATAGAACTGATACCTGGCAGTTACCTGATACTAGCGAACACAGAACTGATACCTGGCAGTTACCTCATACTAGTGAACATAGAACTGATACCTGGCAGTTACCTCATACTAGTGAACATAGAACTGATACCTGGCAGTTACCTCATACTAGTGAACATAGAACTGATACCTGGCAGTTACCTGATACTAGCGAACACAGAACTGATACCTGGCAGTTACCTCATACTAGTGAACATAGAACTGATACCTGGCAGTTACCTCATACTAGTGAACATAGAACTGATACCTGGCAGTTACCTGATACTAGCGAACACAGAACTGATACCTGGCAGTTACCTCATACTAGCGAACATAGAACTGATACCTGGCAGTTACCTCATACTAGTGAACATAGAACTGATACCTGGCAGTTACCTCATACTAGCGAACACAGAACTGATACCTGGCAGTTACCTCATACTAGCGAACACAGAACTGATACCTGGCAGTTACCTGATACTAGCGAACATAGAACTGATACCTGGCAGTTACCTCATACTAGCGAACACAGAACTGATACCTGGCAGTTACCTCATACTAGCGAACACAGAACTGATACCTGGCAGTTACCTCATACTAGCGAACACAGAACTGATACCTGGCAGTTACCTCATACTAGCGAACACAGAACTGATACCTGGCAGTTACCTCATACTAGCGAACACAGAACTGATACCTGGCAGTTACCTGATACTAGCGAACATAGAACTGATACCTGGCAGTTACCTCATACTAGTGAACACAGAACTGATACCTGGCAGTTACCTCATACTAGCGAACACAGAACTGATACCTGGCAGTTACCTCATACTAGCGAACACAGAACTGATACCTGGCAGTTACCTCATACTAGTGAACACAGAACTGATACCTGGCAGTTACCTCATACTAGTGAACACAGAACTGATACCTGGCAGTTACCTCATACTAGTGAACATAGAACTGATACCTGGCAGTTACCTCATACTAGTGAACACAGAACTGATACCTGGCAGTTACCTCATACTAGTGAACATAGAACTGATACCTGGCAGTTACCTCATACTAGCGAACATAGAACTGATACCTGGCAGTTACCTCATACTAGTGAACATAGAACTGATACCTGGCAGTTACCTCATACTAGTGAACATAGAACTGATACCTGGCAGTTACCTCATACTAGTGAACACAGAACTGATACCTGGCAGTTACCTCATACTAGCGAACATAGAACTGATACCTGGCAGTTACCTCATACTAGTGAACATAGAACTGATACCTGGCAGTTACCTCATACTAGCGAACACAGAACTGATACCTGGCAGTTACCTCATACTAGCGAACACAGAACTGATACCTGGCAGTTACCTGATACTAGCGAACATAGAACTGATACCTGGCAGTTACCTCATACTAGCGAACACAGAACTGATACCTGGCAGTTACCTCATACTAGCGAACACAGAACTGATACCTGGCAGTTACCTCATACTAGCGAACACAGAACTGATACCTGGCAGTTACCTCATACTAGCGAACACAGAACTGATACCTGGCAGTTACCTCATACTAGCGAACACAGAACTGATACCTGGCAGTTACCTGATACTAGCGAACATAGAACTGATACCTGGCAGTTACCTCATACTAGTGAACATAGAACTGATACCTGGCAGTTACCTCATACTAGTGAACACAGAACTGATACCTGGCAGTTACCTCATACTAGCGAACACAGAACTGATACCTGGCAGTTACCTCATACTAGCGAACACAGAACTGATACCTGGCAGTTACCTCATACTAGTGAACACAGAACTGATACCTGGCAGTTACCTCATACTAGTGAACACAGAACTGATACCTGGCAGTTACCTCATACTAGTGAACATAGAACTGATACCTGGCAGTTACCTCATACTAGTGAACACAGAACTGATACCTGGCAGTTACCTCATACTAGTGAACATAGAACTGATACCTGGCAGTTACCTGATACTAGTGAACACAGAACTGATACCTGGCAGTTACCTCATACTAGCGAACATAGAACTGATACCTGGCAGTTACCTGATACTAGTGAACATAGAACTGATACCTGGCAGTTACCTGATACTAGTGAACATAGAACTGATACCTGGCAGTTACCTGATACTAGTGAACATAGAACTGATACCTGGCAGTTACCTGATACTAGTGAACACAGAACTGATACCTGGCAGTTACCTCATACTAGTGAACATAGAACTGATACCTGGCAGTTACCTCATACTAGTGAACACAGAACTGATACCTGGCAGTTACCTCATACTAGTGAACACAGAACTGATACCTGGCAGTTACCTGATACTAGCGAACACAGAACTGATACCTGGCAGTTACCTCATACTAGCGAACATAGAACTGATACCTGGCAGTTACCTCATACTAGTGAACATAGAACTGATACCTGGCAGTTACCTCATACTAGTGAACACAGAACTGATACCTGGCAGTTACCTCATACTAGTGAACATAGAACTGATACCTGGCAGTTACCTGATACTAGCGAACACAGAACTGATACCTGGCAGTTACCTCATACTAGCGAACATAGAACTGATACCTGGCAGTTACCTCATACTAGTGAACATAGAACTGATACCTGGCAGTTACCTCATACTAGCGAACACAGAACTGATACCTGGCAGTTACCTCATACTAGCGAACACAGAACTGATACCTGGCAGTTACCTGATACTACCGAACATAGAACTGATACCTGGCAGTTACCTCATACTAGCGAACACAGAACTGATACCTGGCAGTTACCTCATACTAGCGAACACAGAACTGATACCTGGCAGTTACCTCATACTAGCGAACACAGAACTGATACCTGGCAGTTACCTCATACTAGCGAACACAGAACTGATACCTGGCAGTTACCTCATACTAGCGAACACAGAACTGATACCTGGCAGTTACCTGATACTAGCGAACATAGAACTGATACCTGGCAGTTACCTCATACTAGTGAACACAGAACTGATACCTGGCAGTTACCTCATACTAGCGAACACAGAACTGATACCTGGCAGTTACCTCATACTAGCGAACACAGAACTGATACCTGGCAGTTACCTCATACTAGTGAACACAGAACTGATACCTGGCAGTTACCTCATACTAGTGAACACAGAACTGATACCTGGCAGTTACCTCATACTAGTGAACATAGAACTGATACCTGGCAGTTACCTCATACTAGTGAACACAGAACTGATACCTGGCAGTTACCTCATACTAGTGAACATAGAACTGATACCTGGCAGTTACCTCATACTAGCGAACATAGAACTGATACCTGGCAGTTACCTCATACTAGTGAACATAGAACTGATACCTGGCAGTTACCTCATACTAGTGAACATAGAACTGATACCTGGCAGTTACCTCATACTAGTGAACACAGAACTGATACCTGGCAGTTACCTCATACTAGCGAACATAGAACTGATACCTGGCAGTTACCTCATACTAGTGAACATAGAACTGATACCTGGCAGTTACCTCATACTAGCGAACACAGAACTGATACCTGGCAGTTACCTCATACTAGCGAACACAGAACTGATACCTGGCAGTTACCTGATACTAGCGAACATAGAACTGATACCTGGCAGTTACCTCATACTAGCGAACACAGAACTGATACCTGGCAGTTACCTCATACTAGCGAACACAGAACTGATACCTGGCAGTTACCTCATACTAGCGAACACAGAACTGATACCTGGCAGTTACCTCATACTAGCGAACACAGAACTGATACCTGGCAGTTACCTCATACTAGCGAACACAGAACTGATACCTGGCAGTTACCTGATACTAGCGAACATAGAACTGATACCTGGCAGTTACCTCATACTAGTGAACATAGAACTGATACCTGGCAGTTACCTCATACTAGTGAACACAGAACTGATACCTGGCAGTTACCTCATACTAGCGAACACAGAACTGATACCTGGCAGTTACCTCATACTAGCGAACACAGAACTGATACCTGGCAGTTACCTCATACTAGTGAACACAGAACTGATACCTGGCAGTTACCTCATACTAGTGAACACAGAACTGATACCTGGCAGTTACCTCATACTAGTGAACATAGAACTGATACCTGGCAGTTACCTCATACTAGTGAACACAGAACTGATACCTGGCAGTTACCTCATACTAGCGAACACAGAACTGATACCTGGCAGTTACCTCATACTAGCGAACACAGAACTGATACCTGGCAGTTACCTGATACTAGTGAACATAGAACTGATACCTGGCAGTTACCTGATACTAGCGAACACAGAACTGATACCTGGCAGTTACCTCATACTAGTGAACATAGAACTGATACCTGGCAGTTACCTGATACTAGCGAACACAGAACTGATACCTGGCAGTTACCTGATACTAGTGAACATAGAACTGATACCTGGCAGTTACCTCATACTAGCGAACACAGAACTGATACCTGGCAGTTACCTCATACTAGTGAACATAGAACTGATACCTGGCAGTTACCTGATACTAGTGAACATAGAACTGATACCTGGCAGTTACCTGATACTAGTGAACATAGAACTGATACCTGGCAGTTACCTGATACTAGCGAACATAGAACTGATACCTGGCAGTTACCTGATACTAGTGAACACAGAACTGATACCTGGCAGTTACCTGATACTAGTGAACATAGAACTGATACCTGGCAGTTACCTCATACTAGTGAACATAGAACTGATACCTGGCAGTTACCTGATACTAGTGAACATAGAACTGATACCTGGCAGTTACCTGATACTAGTGAACATAGAACTGATACCTGGCAGTTACCTGATACTAGTGAACATAGAACTGATACCTGGCAGTTACCTGATACTAGTGAACATAGAACTGATACCTGGCAGTTACCTGATACTAGTGAACATAGAACTGATACCTGGCAGTTACCTGATACTAGTGAACATAGAACTGATACCTGGCAGTTACCTGATACTAGCGAACACAGAACTGATACCTGGCAGTTACCTGATACTAGTGAACATAGAACTGATACCTGGCAGTTACCTCATACTAGCGAACACAGAACTGATACCTGGCAGTTACCTCATACTAGTGAACATAGAACTGATACCTGGCAGTTACCTCATACTAGTGAACATAGAACTGATACCTGGCAGTTACCTGATACTAGCGAACATAGAACTGATACCTGGCAGTTACCTCATACTAGCGAACATAGAACTGATACCTGGCAGTTACCTCATACTAGTGAACACAGAACTGATACCTGGCAGTTACCTCATACTAGCGAACATAGAACTGATACCTGGCAGTTACCTGATACTAGCGAACACAGAACTGATACCTGGCAGTTACCTCATACTAGTGAACATAGAACTGATACCTGGCAGTTACCTCATACTAGTGAACATAGAACTGATACCTGGCAGTTACCTCATACTAGCGAACACAGAACTGATACCTGGCAGTTACCTCATACTAGTGAACATAGAACTGATACCTGGCAGTTACCTCATACTAGTGAACATAGAACTGATACCTGGCAGTTACCTGATACTAGCGAACATAGAACTGATACCTGGCAGTTACCTCATACTAGCGAACATAGAACTGATACCTGGCAGTTACCTCATACTAGTGAACACAGAACTGATAACTGGCAGTTACCTCATACTAGCGAACATAGAACTGATACCTGGCAGTTACCTCATACTAGTGAACACAGAACTGATACCTGGCAGTTACCTCATACTAGCGAACATAGAACTGATACCTGGCAGTTACCTCATACTAGTGAACATAGAACTGATACCTGGCAGTTACCTCATACTAGCGAACACAGAACTGATACCTGGCAGTTACCTGATACTAGTGAACATAGAACTGATACCTGGCAGTTACCTCATACTAGTGAACATAGAACTGATACCTGGCAGTTACCTGATACTAGTGAACACAGAACTGATACCTGGCAGTTACCTCATACTAGCGAACATAGAACTGATACCTGGCAGTTACCTCATACTAGTGAACACAGAACTGATACCTGGCAGTTACCTCATACTAGTGAACACAGAACTGATACCTGGCAGTTACCTCATACTAGCGAACATAGAACTGATACCTGGCAGTTACCTCATACTAGTGAACATAGAACTGATACCTGGCAGTTACCTCATACTAGCGAACATAGAACTGATACCTGGCAGTTACCTCATACTAGCGAACATAGAACTGATACCTGGCAGTTACCTCATACTAGCGAACACAGAACTGATACCTGGCAGTTACCTGATACTAGCGAACATAGAACTGATACCTGGCAGTTACCTGATACTAGCGAACACAGAACTGATACCTGGCAGTTACCTGATACTAGCGAACACAGAACTGATACCTGGCAGTTACCTCATACTAGCGAACACAGATCTGATACCTGGCAGTTACCTGATACTAGCGAACATAGAACTGATACCTGGCAGTTACCTCATACTAGTGAACATAGAACTGATACCTGGCAGTTACCTGATACTAGCGAACACAGAACTGATACCTGGCAGTTACCTCATACTAGCGAACACAGAACTGATACCTGGCAGTTACCTGATACTAGCGAACACAGAACTGATACCTGGCAGTTACCTCATACTAGCGAACATAGAACTGATACCTGGCAGTTACCTCATACTAGCGAACATAGAACTGATACCTGGCAGTTACCTCATACTAGCGAACATAGAACTGATACCTGGCAGTTACCTCATACTAGTGAACATAGAACTGATACCTGGCAGTTACCTGATACTAGCGAACACAGAACTGATACCTGGCAGTTACCTCATACTAGCGAACACAGAACTGATACCTGGCAGTTACCTGATACTAGCGAACACAGAACTGATACCTGGCAGTTACCTCATACTAGTGAACATAGAACTGATACCTGGCAGTTACCTCATACTAGCGAACACAGAACTGATACCTGGCAGTTACCTCATACTAGTGAACACAGAACTGATACCTGGCAGTTACCTCATACTAGCGAACACAGAACTGATACCTGGCAGTCACCTCATACTAGCGAACACAGAACTGATACCTGGCAGTTACCTCATACTAGCGAACATAGAACTGATACCTGGCAGTTACCTCATACTAGTGAACACAGAACTGATACCTGGCAGTTACCTCATACTAGTGAACATAGAACTGATACCTGGCAGTTACCTCATACTAGCGAACACAGAACTGATACCTGGCAGTTACCTGATACTAGCGAACATAGAACTGATACCTGGCAGTCACCTCATACTAGTGAACATAGAACTGATACCTGGCAGTTACCTCATACTAGTGAACATAGAACTGATACCTGGCAGTTACCTCATACTAGCGAACACAGAACTGATACCTGGCAGTTACCTCATACTAGCGAACACAGAACTGATACCTGGCAGTTACCTCATACTAGCGAACACAGAACTGATACCTGGCAGTCACCTCATACTAGCGAACACAGAACTGATACCTGGCAGTTACCTCATACTAGCGAACACAGAACTGATACCTGGCAGTTACCTCATACTAGCGAACACAGAACTGATACCTGGCAGTTACCTCATACTAGCGAACACAGAACTGATACCTGGCAGTTACCTCATACTAGTGAACATAGAACTGATACCTGGCAGTTACCTGATACTAGCGAACACAGAACTGATACCTGGCAGTCACCTCATACTAGTGAACACAGAACTGATACCTGGCAGTTACCTCATACTAGCGAACACAGAACTGATACCTGGCAGTTACCTCATACTAGCGAACACAGAACTGATACCTGGCAGTTACCTGATACTAGCGAACATAGAACTGATACCTGGCAGTCACCTCATACTAGTGAACATAGAACTGATACCTGGCAGTTACCTCATACTAGCGAACATAGAACTGATACCTGGCAGTCACCTCATACTAGTGAACACAGAACTGATACCTGGCAGTTACCTCATACTAGTGAACATAGAACTGATACCTGGCAGTCACCTCATACTAGTGAACATAGAACTGATACCTGGCAGTTACCTCATACTAGTGAACATAGAACTGATACCTGGCAGTTACCTGATACTAGCGAACACAGAACTGATACCTGGCAGTCACCTCATACTAGTGAACACAGAACTGATACCTGGCAGTTACCTCATACTAGCGAACACAGAACTGATACCTGGCAGTTACCTGATACTAGCGAACATAGAACTGATACCTGGCAGTCACCTCATACTAGTGAACATAGAACTGATACCTGGCAGTTACCTCATACTAGCGAACACAGAACTGATACCTGGCAGTTACCTGATACTAGCGAACATAGAACTGATACCTGGCAGTTACCTCATACTAGTGAACACAGAACTGATACCTGGCAGTTACCTCATACTAGCGAACATAGAACTGATACCTGGCAGTTACCTCATACTAGTGAACATAGAACTGATACCTGGCAGTTACCTCATACTAGCGAACATAGAACTGATACCTGGCAGTTACCTCATACTAGTGAACATAGAACTGATACCTGGCAGTTACCTGATACTAGCGAACACAGAACTGATACCTGGCAGTTACCTGATACTAGCGAACATAGAACTGATACCTGGCAGTTACCTCATACTAGCGAACACAGAACTGATACCTGGCAGTTACCTGATACTAGCGAACATAGAACTGATACCTGGCAGTCACCTCATACTAGTGAACATAGAACTGATACCTGGCAGTTACCTGATACTAGCGAACACAGAACTGA
Organism: Meghimatium bilineatum; assembly: GCA_034231615.1. Lineage (NCBI taxonomy): Eukaryota > Metazoa > Mollusca > Gastropoda > Stylommatophora > Philomycidae > Meghimatium > Meghimatium bilineatum. Next base: position 61,080,521 of record CM067321.1, on the reverse strand, counting down.
TACCTGGCAGTTACCTGATACTAGTGAACATAGAACTGATACCTGGCAGTTACCTCATACTAGCGAACACAGAACTGATACCTGGCAGTTACCTGATACTAGCGAACATAGAACTGATACCTGGCAGTCACCTCATACTAGTGAACATAGAACTGATACCTGGCAGTTACCTGATACTAGTGAACATAGAACTGATACCTGGCAGTTACCTGATACTAGCGAACATAGAACTGATACCTGGCAGTTACCTCATACTAGCGAACATAGAACTGATACCTGGCAGTTACCTCATACTAGCGAACACAGAACTGATACCTGGCAGTTACCTGATACTAGCGAACATAGAACTGATACCTGGCAGTCACCTCATACTAGTGAACATAGAACTGATACCTGGCAGTTACCTCATACTAGCGAACACAGAACTGATACCTGGCAGTTACCTCATACTAGCGAACATAGAACTGATACCTGGCAGTTACCTCATACTAGTGAACACAGAACTGATACCTGGCAGTTACCTCATACTAGCGAACATAGAACTGATACCTGGCAGTTACCTCATACTAGCGAACATAGAACTGATACCTGGCAGTCACCTCATACTAGTGAACATAGAACTGATACCTGGCAGTTACCTCATACTAGTGAACATAGAACTGATACCTGGCAGTCACCTCATACTAGCGAACATAGAACTGATACCTGGCAGTTACCTCATACTAGTGAACATAGAACTGATACCTGGCAGTTACCTCATACTAGTGAACATAGAACTGATACCTGGCAGTTACCTCATACTAGTGAACATAGAACTGATACCTGGCAGTTACCTCATACTAGTGAACACAGAACTGATACCTGGCAGTTACCTCATACTAGTGAACATAGAACTGATACCTGGCAGTCACCTCATACTAGTGAACATAGAACTGATACCTGGCAGTTACCTCATACTAGCGAACATAGAACTGATACCTGGCAGTCACCTCATACTAGCGAACATAGAACTGATACCTGGCAGTTACCTCATACTAGTGAACATAGAACTGATACCTGGCAGTTACCTGATACTAGCGAACATAGAACTGATACCTGGCAGTCACCTCATACTAGTGAACATAGAACTGATACCTGGCAGTTACCTCATACTAGCGAACACAGAACTGATACCTGGCAGTTACCTCATACTAGCGAACATAGAACTGATACCTGGCAGTTACCTCATACTAGTGAACACAGAACTGATACCTGGCAGTTACCTCATACTAGCGAACACAGAACTGATACCTGGCAGTCACCTCATACTAGTGAACACAGAACTGATACCTGGCAGTTACCTCATACTAGCGAACATAGAACTGATACCTGGCAGTTACCTGATACTAGTGAACATAGAACTGATACCTGGCAGTTACCTGATACTAGTGAACATAGAACTGATACCTGGCAGTTACCTCATACTAGTGAACATAGAACTGATACCTGGCAGTTACCTCATACTAGCGAACACAGAACTGATACCTGGCAGTTACCTCATACTAGCGAACACAGAACTGATACCTGGCAGTCACCTCATACTAGCGAACACAGAACTGATACCTGGCAGTTACCTCATACTAGCGAACACAGAACTGATACCTGGCAGTTACCTCATACTAGCGAACACAGAACTGATACCTGGCAGTTACCTCATACTAGCGAACACAGAACTGATACCTGGCAGTTACCTCATACTAGCGAACACAGAACTGATACCTGGCAGTTACCTCATACTAGCGAACACAGAACTGATACCTGGCAGTTACCTCATACTAGCGAACACAGAACTGATACCTGGCAGTTACCTCATACTAGCGAACACAGAACTGATACCTGGCAGTTACCTCATACTAGCGAACACAGAACTGATACCTGGCAGTTACCTCATACTAGCGAACACAGAACTGATACCTGGCAGTTACCTCATACTAGCGAACACAGAACTGATACCTGGCAGTTACCTGATACTAGTGAACATAGAATTGATACCTGGCAGTTACCTCATACTAGCGAACACAGAACTGATACCTGGCAGTTACCTGATACTAGTGAACATAGAATTGATACCTGGCAGTCACCTCATACTAGTGAACATAGAACTGATACCTGGCAGTTACCTGATACTAGCGAACATAGAATTGATACCTGGCAGTTACCTCATTCTGGCAAAGACAGAACCCCTTCAATATATTATATGCTTTCACAAAATCGTATACATGAGATTTGAACAATACAAGTCAATACAATTTGAAAAAAATTATTAACATACTTAATCGATGTTTCAATCAAAAGATCTTTTACAAGCAAACATAAACACACTACAGTAGAAAACAATACTAAACAGAAACACAGGACAATTATTTCATTAAATAAATATAAATTGTTTATCAAATGTTTAAGTTGTTCATATGTTCTCATTCACAGAAAAAGTAGAGAAGATCATGTAAATACTCCTATAATGGCTATGTACTTCCATATGCAGTCTAGCATGGACAACGTAAACATTGAAATGGGAAACCTAACTTCTCCTATTTTTGTACATCTGCCGATTCTTGATGTAAGTTGTATAGGAAGTAAAATAAAGGTTTGTTTTAAAACTTTCATTACTGCGTGTTTTCCTGTTAAGAAGTGCAGGGAAATTATTTTTTAGCTGTGGGAAGTAACTTGTATCAAATTGTAACATCATCTACACAACTGTCCATTCATACACAACATATAATTGGTTTAGAAGTGTATAATCTCACAATCCCAACTCCAGAGAACAGCTCCAAGTTCGACACGTTACTTGTGAACTGAAAATGCTAGTGAACGTGAAGGTATTTTCTAAAACTGAACAAGAGTTGAAAAGTGTGATACTCAAAACATCTGTGTGCTTTTTCTTGGTGTGAGTCAGTCACAGGAGAATGAACATTATTAGTTGGGGAGAATGAACATTATTAGTTGGGGAGAATGAACATTATTAGTTGGGGAGAATGAACATTATTAGTTGGGGAGAATGAACATTATTAGTTGGGGAGAATGAACATTATTAGTTGGGGAGAATGAACATTATTAGTTGGGGAGAATGAACATTATTAGTTGGAGAGAATGAACATTATTAGTTGGGGAGAATGAACATTATTAGTTGGGGAGAATGAACATTATTAGTTGGGGAGAATGAACATTATTAGTTGGGGAGAATGAACATTATTAGTTGGGGAGAATGAACATTATTAGTTGGGGAGAATGAACATTATTAGTTGGGGAGAATGAACATTATTAGTTGGGGAGAATGAACATTATTAGTTGGGGAGAATGAACATTATTAGTTGGGGAGAATGAACATTATTAGTTGGGGAGAATGAACATTATTAGTTGGGGAGAATGAACATTATTAGTTGCGAGAATGAACATTATTAGTTGGGGAGAATGAACATTATTAGTTGGGGAGAATGAACATTATTAGTTGCGAGAATGAACATTATTAGTTGGGGAGAATGAACATTATTAGTTGGGGAGAATGAACATTATTAGTTGGGGAGAATGAACATTATTAGTTGCGAGAATGAACATTATTAGTTGGGGAGAATGAACATTATTAGTTGGGGAGAATGAACATTATTAGTTGGGGAGAATGAACATTATTAGTTGGGGAGAATGAACATTATTAGTTGGGGAGAATGAACATTATTAGTTGGGGAGAATGAACATTATTAGTTGGGGAGAATGAACATTATTAGTTGGGGAGAATGAACATTATTAGTTGCGAGAATGAACATTATTAGTTGGGGAGAATGAACATTATTAGTTGGGGAGAATGAACATTATTAGTTGGGGAGAATGAACATTATTAGTTGGGGAGAATGAACATTATTAGTTGGGGAGAATGAACATTATTAGTTGGGGAGAATGAACATTATTAGTTGGGGAGAATGAACATTATTAGTTATGGAGAATGAACATTATTAGTTGTGATGTTACTGACATTATCGGCGATCTCCCTAGAATAGTGATAACAGTAACACTTAGGTAACAGTTAAGTTGGCTATATGTGTTACCAGATATTTATACATTTGTTAGTTGTGTTGTAGTACATGTTCTCCATGAGATTAATATATTTGTTAGTTGTGTTGTAGTACATGTTCTCCATGAGATTAATATATTTGTTAGTTGTGTTGTAGTACATGTTCTCCATGAGATTAATATATTTGTTAGTTGTGTTGTAGTACATGTTCTCTAGAATTTCATATGTTTGTTAGTTGTGTTGTAGTACATGTTCTCTAGAAGATTCATATGTTTGTTAGTTGTGTTGTAGTACATGTTCTCTAGAATTTCATATGTTTGTTAGTTGTGTTGTAGTACATGTTCTCTAGAATTTCATATGTTTGTTAGTTGTATTGTAGTACATGTTCTCTAGAAGATTCATATGTTTGTTAGTTGTGTTGTAGTACATGTTCTCCATGAGATTAATATATTTGTTAGTGATGTTATAGTACATGTTCTCTAGAAGATTCATATGTTTGTTAGTTGTGTTGTAGTACATGTTCTCCAGGAGATTCATATGTTTGTTAGTTGTGGTGTAGTACATGTTCTCCAGAAGATGCATATGTTTATTAGTTGTGTTGGGGTACATGTGTTCTCAGAGATTCATATATTTAATTGTTAGAGTGCATGTGCTCCAACAGATTAATATGTTTCTTAGTTGTGTCAATGAACCTAAACAACACTCAAGAACTGAAAGACCTGGCAACACAAAGACAGAAATGATAAGCTATGATATAGCATAACATAGTTGTGTTGGGATACACGTGATCCCAAAGGTCATTGGTTCGAAACCGGCTCATGTCGTTTTGTTTACACAATGGATGTTTTTGTAGATCCCTGGGGATTATCGTTTGAAGCCACGAATTACGTGCAATGAATGACACTCTCGACAGACGGTGTGCCGATTCCTCGAGAGCGACGAAGTACATATGCGGTACCGAGCATAGTGAAGTAAATCCTCTACGACTTTTGAACCCTTTTTGAACCCTTTGATATTATTTTATTTTAAAGTGCTATCTTGGCTATGTCCCGGTCCACATACATATACTCGACCAGTCCCAGAGGTGATTGGAATCTAAACCTTAAAAGGGAGTTAACCCTTTAAAACCTCAAATATTCCTTCATTTTAAAGGCAAACTCCTCTTTAGGATACCGATCAACTATGGGAATGGTGACGCCCATGTGTATCGGGAGATAGTGATGATAGCTCTGTAAAATCTAAATAATAAAAATACTTGTAAATCTAAAAGATGTAGTCAATAAGTTTCAACAGGAAGACCAAGGGCTATACAATTCTTAGCTAGCTAGTGAAACAGATTGAAACGACCCTAATAATGATGTTATTTATTTTACTACTGGATACGACGTCACGATGCTAATTATTATGATTGTTAGTTGTGCTAGGGTACATGTGCTCACAGAGATTCGTGTGTTTGTTAGTTGTGCTAGGGTACATGTGCTCACAGAGATTCGTGTGTTTGTTAGTTGTGCTAGGGTACATGTGCTCACAGAGATTCGTGTGTTTGTTAGTTGTGCTAGGGTACATGTGCTCACAGAGATTCGTGTGTTTGTTAGTTGTGCTAGGGTACATGTGCTCACAGAGATTCGTGTGTTTGTTAGTTGTGCTAGGGTACATGTGCTCACAGAGATTCGTGTGTTTGTTAGTTGTGCTAGGGTACATGTGCTCACAGAGATTCGTGTGTTTGTTAGTTGTGTTAAGGTACATGTGCTCACAGAGATTCGTGTGTTTGTTAGTTGTGCTAGGGTACATGTGCTCACAGAGATTCGTGTGTTTGTTAGTTGTGCTAGGGTACATGTGCTCACAGAGATTCGTGTGTTTGTTAGTTGTGCTAGGGTACATGTGCTCACAGAGATTCGTGTGTTTGTTATTTGTGCTAGGGTACATGTGCTCACAGAGATTCGTGTGTTTGTTAGTTGTGCTAGGGTACATGTTCTCACGGAGATTCGTGTGTTTGTTAGTTGTGCTAGGGTACATGTGCTCACAGAGATTCGTGTGTTTGTTAGTTGTGCTAGGGTACATGTGCTCACAGAGATTCGTGTGTTTGTTAGTTGTGGTGAGGTACATGTGCTCACGGAGATTCGTGTGTTTCTTAGTTGTGTTGGGGTACAATGAATCAATCAATCAATAAACCCATAACCCTTCAGGGTCGTAGGGGTACCACATTGGATGCTTCAGCACACAGAGTCCTCCAGAGAATACTATCCTCAGCGATGCGGATGAGTGTGGAAATGTCTTGCCCTGTCCATTCCATGATGTTGTCTGTCCATGTCTTTATTTGTTCTCCTCTGCTTCTTCCACCCTCAACAGTTCCCTGCAGTATTGTTTTTGACAAGGAATCGTGCCTGCATACATGTCCGAACCATGCTAGTTTTCGTTGTTTCACTATTGAAAGCAATGGCTCCTGAACACCTGTACACATCTCTACTTTATTTCTTACGTACACATTGGTCTTATGTTCCCTATAGGAAATTCGTAGAATTCTTCTGTAGCATTTGTACTCGAAAGCCTGTAATCTTCTCTCCATGTCCGCAGTGAGTGTCCAACTCTCACAACCATACGACACAACAGAAAGCACCAGCGACTTATACAGTTTGATTTTCACTCCAACACTGATGTTGCTTTTCCAAATCACATTTAGCATTGACAAGGACGCTAAAGCCATCTCCAGCCTTATTTTTAGTTCTGCTTTGCATTTACCATCGCTGCATATACTGGATCCGAGGTATTTGAAGGTATTCACCTCCTCAAGCGTATGTCTATTCATCATGATATTAGTCTGGTTTTCTGTGTCTCTGCTGTTTACCAAGATTTTGCTCTTATCTGTATTGATTTCCATTCCGTACTTGGTGGTAACTTTTTCCAACTTCGATGTTAATTCTTGCAATGATTGTTCTGACCCAGCTATAAGATCAATATCATCCGCGAAACGCAAGTTGCAAATAGGGCGACCTCCGATCGATATAGACGTGTTGTAATCATGTAATGTCTCTTGTATGATGTGCTCTATGTATATGTTAAAAAGTACTGGGGACATTATGCATCCCTGTCGAACTCCCACAGTTGTTTTGAAGAACTCTCCAATTGTATTGTGTGACAAGACAGCACTATTTGCATTTTCGTACAGAGCTTCAATAATTGTGGTGTCAAAATTAAATTTCCTCAGTTTGTGTCACAGACCATCATGCCAAACACGATCAAAGGCCTTTGTAAAGTCAATGAAGTTGTGGTATAGATCACGTTGGTGCTGAATATGTTTTTCGATTAGTGTTCGGATGTTAAATACTCGTATGTTCAACAGTGCTTCTGTTTGCTCTGAAGCCAGCTTGTTCTTCTGCAATTATTCCTTCCGACTTGTGTTTTATTCTGTTAAGTAGTATTTTGAGCATCACTTTACTGGGGTGTGTTATAAGGCTAATTGTCCTGTAATTTGGACAGACTTTCAAATTTCCTTTCTTGGGAATTGGTATTATTAGTGATTGTGTCCACTCAGTGGGCCATTGTTTTATGTTCCATATATTTTGGCATATTTTGGTCATAATATTTACCACAATAATGCCCCCTTATTTCAACAATTCTGCTGGAATGTTGTCTACACCAGGTGACTTCCCTCCTTTCAATGTTCGTATGGCCTCTTTTATTTCATCTACTAGAATTTCTGCATTTCCTATTTTTCTGTTGTTTAGTTCAGAATTCTGTAATATCGTGTAGTCAGGATTACACTTGCAGTTATACAGCTCTTTGCAATACTCTGTTCATCTTTTCACTATATCTGTTGTTTCATTGAGCACCTTTCCGTGTTTGTCTTGTATTGTAGATATATTTGGCCGTGTTATCTTTCTTAGAGTGTCGTATGCTACCTTACTGTTTCCGCGTTTAATACCTTCATTGATGGTTTCGCATTTTTCCTCTAGCCACACTTCTTGTGCTTGTTTCATTTTCCTTCTGATGTTTTTGTTTATTTTGCTATATTGCCCTGACATTTCAAGGGCCTCTTTCTTAATCTTTTTCATTTCCCTCCGTTCGTCACACAATTTTAGGATGTCATCTGTTACCCAAGGTATTCTCTGTGTGTGATTATCCATTGTAGTATTTCAGTGAGCAAAAGGTTTAGCTAGTGGTGCCCATCTCCTCTCCAGTTGGGGTACATGTGCTCACGGAGATTCTTGCGTGTGTTAGTTGTGTTGGAGTACATATTCTCCACTAGATTAATATGCGTATTAGTTGTGCTGGGGTACATGTGCTCCACTAGATTAATATGCGTATTAGTTGTGTTGGGGTACATGTGCTCCCAAAGAATCATATATTTTTTAATTGTGTTAGAGTATTGTCCTTCTAGAGATGCATATGTTTGTTAATTATGTTGAATTACATATGTTAACAGAGATTTATATGTTTGTTCTGTCTTGAATTTCTTTATTTGATACTTACTTTCACTGACATACTTCATTTCTCTACTTCTTTCTGCATACTGTAATTATTTGCAAGACTTTCTTTATACATACGTTTAATATCTTCAACCTTTCACCGCGCTGCTTTTCTGTAGACATTTAACATCTCCAGCCTTTCCTGTCTCTGTTCTTCTGTAGACATTTAACATCTCCAACCGTTCTTTTCCATCTATGTTTTTCTGTAGACTTTTATCATGTTCAACATTTCCATTCTCTTTTTATTGGTAGACTTTTAACAGCTCTAACCTTTCCTTGCATTTTTTTTTCTGTAGACATTTAACATCTCTAGCTTTTCCCTTCATTTTTATCTGTAGACATTTAACATCTCTAACCTTTCCCTTCATTTTTATCTGTAGACATTTAACATCTCTAACCTTTCCCTTCAATTTTTTTTCTGTAGACATTTAACATCTCTGACCTTTCCTTTCATTTTTTCCTGTAAACATTAAACATTTCTAACCTTTCCCTTCATTTTTATTTCTGTAGACATTTAACATCTCTAATCCACACTGTGTGAGTTTGCGCCACGGTTCAGGGTGAGTAGGATTCATTCCACTATTATTTTTTTATCAGCATTAAGTGACGTTCCGACTAGCGTAGGCTCTCGTGGATTTCTGCAATTCTCTATTTCCAGTATCGTTGATAAAGATCGTTGTTCGACACTTTGCCATTCCACGATGTCAGCCTATCGAATATTATCTCTGGTTGTCGTTTTCAATATTTCTTGTTTCCATATTTTCTATTGTAACTATCTTCTCCAGACCTCCATACATCATAGCGTCCCCCCACCCCAAATTAACGAACGTCACTTTCTAATATTATTATATTCTAATATTATATACCCATGCCTTGCATTTGACTTTTTCTACCTTCCCATAGTATGGTTCGGCCACCTTATCAGAATGGAACCAGATAGCTTTCCATCGATATCCTTTCATAAGAGATAATCTGAAAAGAGAAACAAGGGAAGACCCAGACGAAGATGGATAAATGACATGAGAGAAATACTAGAACAACCAGGCTGCACTATGGCAGCGTTGTCACAGTTAGCTAAAGAAAGAAGAATACAGCACACAATGACGCCTAGCGTCAAAACCGTAACGATTGAAGTCCAAGTTAATTATGCTCAGAGGTCTTCTATATTTCTAACGGTCATGCTATGTGTATACTTGTGTCGACAACCGATGAATTTCACAGGAAAAGTCAAATGATGAGTGTACATGATGCGCGCTAGATGCTTGTTTCCTTGATTCTCAGATGAGTGAACATAACTATTGTTGGAGACAGGAGGGGGGGGGGACTATCTTAAACGCTGAAACATGGCCATAGATGAGTCGTGGTTATCGAAGGGAAGGAAGGGGTGGGCTTCACAAAAAAACAAAAACAAAGATAATTTTTTGTGTAATCGTGGAGTTTTGATAATTGGTTTATCATGAGTTATATGAAGGGAGAAGAGTTATCTCTTATTACTTTTAGACTTACTTCCCATGTCATGTTCTGGTTACCTGAGGGAGGCGGGTTCCCCCCTCCCTAAATCCCACTACCCTCATATCTACGGGCTTTCTTTATGCTACAGTATCCCTCACATGAGAATATTTTAATATCAATTTTACACATTAGATGATTATGTAATTATACTCACTCCTATGTTACGTAATTATACTCACTCTTGTGTTACGTAATTCTACCCACTCTTGTGTTACGTAATTCTACTCACTCCTATGTTACGTAATTCTACTCACTCCTATGTTACGTAATTATACTCACTCCTATCTTATATAATTATACTCACTCCTATGTTACGTAATTATACTCACTCTTGTGTTACGTAATTATACTCACTCCTATGTTACGCAATTATACTCACTCCTATGTTACGCAATTATACTCACTCCTATGTTACGCAATTATACTCACTCTTGTGTTACGGAAACCTAACAGACGCAGGGAATGGAAGTGGCATCGGAATGTCTGTTCATTGGTTCACTACACCAAACAAACAGGTGTTTGTGCATGCACGCGACCAGGTGTCTACGCGATCACTACAGACATGTACAACTTACAGGTGAGTCTTGTCCATGATAAACTTGTGGTTATACAGTAGTAGTGTGTGTCACTCTACGATTTGCATGTACTTGTATGTAAATTGGTATTCATATATCGCGTAAACAGTTCCCTCTCCTTGTCAACAATTGTCAAGAATTAGGAGACCCCGTTCTGCTTGTCAATAATTGTCATGAGTTCGGAAACCCCTTTCTCCTTATCATCAACTGCAAAGAATTCGAAGAACCCCATTTCCGTGTCAACATTTGACAAGAATTCGGTGAACCCCCTTCTCCTTGTCAATAATTATCAAGAATTTGAAAAAAACCCTTCTTCGTGTCAATAATTGTAAAGAATTCTAAGAACCCCTTCTTCTTGTAAACAATTGTCAAGAATTCGAAGAACCCGTTTTTCTTGTCAATAATTCATAGAACCCCATCTTTTTGTAAATATTTCCAATACTTCCTTCTCCTTATCAAGAATTCGAGGAACCCCTTCTCCTTGTTTAATTTTGTAACTCCCTCCCTCCAAACTCTCCTAAAAGATCTTTACAGAAAAGGTATTTTTTTAAACTAATCTAATCTGTTTCATATTGTTAGAAATATATTTCATATTCACACATTTTCATTGGTGTACAAAAGTGAATTTCGCACTTTTTTACTTCATAGACTCCTTGCCGTTTTTTTTATATTTTTTTTTTTAATTTTCCATAGACAACAATAAATAGTGAAAGTCCTGTCACCTGCACAAAAAAGAATTTTCCTATACATATTAACTTCAAATGTGTTTTTGCACAGCTGACAGAGTGCTGCTCACTGTGATCGGGGTTGTTTTTTTTTTCTTGGTTCAGTGAACAATTGTAAGAAAAAGAAGAATATGTGCAATTGTTATTCATACATTTATTTAAGAATACATCTCATGCAACCCCAATATTTATTATCGCTAACAAGGACCCCTGCTGGTCGAATAGATACTTTGAGGTCTACATAGATCACTGTGAGAACCTATGGGGTATACAAACGGTATTGTTTACGTCTACATTTATCAAATTCCCACATTCTTTCCCCCACTCACTTCTGATTAAAGCTACGTAATTGTGCGTTATAAGTAGTACTCTAAATATAGAGAAGAATTGCAATGAATTGCATTGAATCTTACCGTTGACGGGAATTGAACCAGGTCTGTTCTAGCAGCACCGAATCGCTTTGCAACACAAGTAAACAGGTTTTCCGTACTTGACCAACCACATCCCCAAAACAAAATATGGCGCGGTCAAGACTTTCAGCCTGTGTACTCAGGTTGGGCAAGTACGGAAAACATGTTTACTTGTGTTGCAAAGCGATTCGGTGCTGCTAGAACAGACCTGGTTCAATTCCCGTCAGCTGTAAGAATTATTTTCATTTATCCTCATGCTTTCTACTTGAATCTTACCCAAATGAAAAATTTTCTACAATGTACCAGCAGCATAGCCAAACTAGAAATGATCAGAACATGCGTATTTCCAGGGGAAATATACAGTTGTGGGACATGGACATCAAATAAAACAATAGCAAAGAGAATCGCTGCTTTCGAAATGAGATGCTGCAGAAGAAGAATTTAAAGTATAAAATGGACAGCTAAAACGAGAAATCAAGAAGTGTTAAGATAAATGAACGTTGAAGAGGGCTGTCCGCTTAACAACATCTTAACAAGAAATCTGAGTTTTTTGGGAATATTCTATTGCTCATATGCTGGGAGATACTCTTCCTCATATACTGGGAGTACTCTTCCTCATATACTGGGAGATACTCTTCCCCATATACTGGGAGTACTCTTCCTCATATACTGGGAGATACTCTTCCTCATATACTGGGAGATACTCTTCCTCATATACTGGGAGATACTCTTCATCATATTCTGAGAGATACTCTAATTCATGTGCTGGGAGATACTCTTCCTCAACAAATAACGAGACTAATCGTTTTGAATGGATGTCGCACGCAATTCCGTGACGTAAATGCGCTATTTATAGTGCGTTCCGAAGATTTCACAAGACACGGCTATTATATTATAGATGTTGTTGACCGCCAATTTTGGATGGGATGACAAATCGTGCATATATAACGGCGACACAATGATTCTCCGATCTGAGGACTACATACTACTGAATAACGAGTAGAACCATTGTCCTGCTACAATTGAGATCCATTGGAAATGTGAGAGTAAAATGTAAAACAAAAAACCAATTATGAAGCTGTTGTGGTCTGTTAAAATTGAAAGATGTTCTGAAATTTGCCAAGGATATATGTCTACTTTAACATGTCTTTTTCTACAGTGGAACAAAGGAGATAAGCGCCCTAAATTGTTGAACTTCGCTTCATATTTTGGTTGTGCCATGTCTGCGACTCTTTGCCTGATGGTTTGTGGTGTCCACACTTATTTGAGGTTAGTACTCATATGCCATCTGGTAAGACCATATAATCAGCATCAGACTGGGACTAAGAATCTGCATATTGTTGGAAGGCATATGAAAGAAGACCGGACAACTTATGAGAATCTGCCGTATGTGTGCTATAATGCTAGTTAGTCTAATCTGTATGCAACTGAGAATCTGCCGTATGTGTGTAGTTAGTTAATGCTAGTTAGTCTAATCTGTATGCAACTGAGAATCTGTCGTATGTGTGTAGTTAGTTAATGCTAGTTAGTCTAATTTGTATGCAACTTTCCGTCTTTCCAGTCGATAGTATTATTGTGGTGCTATAATAAGCATAATATACGATTCACGCCGATGATGGGTTACAGTTAATCTGAGCCACAAATTCTTCCACAGAAGGAATCACACGACCACATGTACCATCATGTGCTATTGTGTGCCTTCCTAAAAGTTCTGCCCTTGAACTATTTGCTATCACTGTCTCTTAATTTTTTTGTTTTTATACGACTTTTGATATTTCTACATATTGATATTTCCATGCAACACGATCCATAAAATAATTTTTCCATGGTTTCACAGCAATGCCTTCATCATCCACATCTCGTGTGTAAACGTCTGTGCACGGACGTAGAGGTCGACCTTGAGATATTTTTTCCATAATTTAATTCTCAATAAGATAGACAATACTGCTTCTAATTTTTCAATAACTCATTTTCTTCTTCTTCTACTGCGATCAGTTTCCTATGCTCATAAGTCTATACAGGAAGCGGGGCCGCCTTCATGAATTCAGTCGTCAGCAGGAGGTCCTCACGGTTGCCCCACAGCTTTACCTTCAGATCTGTCTCTTGGGGCCATATTTTAGTTCTCGCGTCATCAAAGAGTGGGCATGTCTGGAGAATATGTTCTGGAGTCTGAGGACCCGTTTGACATGGGCATTGGTTAGCTTGGACATCCTTAATTGTGTGGAGATGTGCTTGTAGTCTGCAGTGTCCTGTGCGAAGTCTACAAACTGGGGTTTGTTGTGACCTGCTTAGCTTTAGAATAGGGTTCTGTGGAAAGTTACTGCCTGTTCTCTGACTCCATGTATGTTTGTATTTTCTTTTGATGAGGGTTTTTGCTTCAGTGAGTTATATTCTGTGTTAGAATTGTTCCTTTTTTGCACCTGATTTTGCCAGTCAGCTCCTTCATTCCCTGCTATTCCACAGTGTGCAGGGATCCACTGCAGCACAACTTTATTGTTGGCAGACAATTGATTTAGAAGTTCTGCAGAGATCATACACATGTCTTATATCTAAGTATGCCTTTTTATCGCCGCTTTCATAAAACTTCTTTTATAAGATGGTACTATAGATAGAATATGAAGTATGTGAAAGAAACAGTGCTAGAACTAGACTTTTCTTCTTCAGTCACTATGTTGTGTACGTTATCTACATGCCCATACTTCTTTCTTTTGTTTTGCTTTATACACCTTTGTGCCTTGCAAAGTCAGGGGTAGAATTGGTCTTTGGAGATTGATTTTTGTGTGCTTCATATATGTTTATTTTATGTGACTCTTTTATTTCTGTATGTGATAGTCTACATGAATTTGCATGGTTTACCTCTGGCTTTTTATTCATTGTGTCTGTATAGCAATGATTTTTTTAGGGACATTGTCTCATGGTAGTCTGGAAGCATGCGAAAACCACTTAATCTGTTGTCTTATGATGTAATCCAGGATTGGCAATGTTTTTGTTAGTCTTCTGATATTTCAATTTGCGATTCTATCTCTTATTGTTACTCCGAGGATTCTATATAGACAAATCATTTCCGTTGTACACAATTTTCTTTTGGCTTTTGTTGTTAATGTCCACGTTTGACATTGGTAGCATAGTGATGATATAATGATCGTATTATTTAGTGCAGTTGTGCTGTTTGTTTTTGAAAATAGGAGACATATGTCCTATGATCTGATATGTTATGTTGCATCTATTTTGAATTTCTTTGGTGTTTTTTCCGATTTGATGATATGCTACCAAAATAAGTCAATTCATTCACATGCTTAAAGTTGTTGGTCATTATTGAGAATAGTTGTATTTCTTTCTGTTTTTAGAAACGAAGAGCTTTTCTATCGAAGTGATACTTGTGATACTCGTATTTTCTATGTGCATGCCATCCACTGCGATGGTGTCACCAACTCAATATAATAATATTTATCACCATGAATTATTTTACATAATTAGGTATTAGGTATGTTGATTATCATCTTCGCACACCGGACACAAGCATAGGTTCTCCGATCTCCGCTTCAGTAAATCTCTCAGGGTATAACGGCTGATAGTTCCAGTTATATGCTGGTTCACTACTCTTTTTGAAATCTTTGTCAGAGGTTCTCTTCGGGCCACGCCCATCCTCACTCCCAATTCTTGCATTTTTGATATTGACTCATGCTTATTCATCTCAAAATCCTCTGATCGTGAGGACTCACGAAGAGCAGTGAGTATGTCTCTCGGTCCATAGGCTGACCGTCTGTTGTGGTGGCGAGACTGGCTAATTGTCTGCCCGTTCGTTTCCCTCCACGCCCGCATGTCCGGGGACAAAAATAAACATGAGTTTTCGTAGTTATTTTACATAATTATGTGCATAAAACATATGCTTTAGAAAACTTACTCTTACAGTCTCAGGCTCTCTCTGACGGAGTGGTACAGAGTGTAACTTGGACTGCCAGGGTACAAGGTTAAAATTTCATTACGTGCAAATGTTATCCGGGCAATTCATAAAACAATGGCAGTATACATAACTTACAATTTTGTCTAGGAAATGACTATAAGCAAGCAAGTAATCACCACGTTGTGAGTTGGATATTCTGTCATTTTAACTCTTTAATCCATCTATGTTCCTTCAGCGCCGAAAACGGTACATAGTGGAGAAACCAGAGCTCTACAGTTCGAACCATTTATGCTACTTTGTGTAATTCTTATATGCTGCTGATGCCCATAGTTATACCCTCTTTGATGTTCTTTTTTTGTGTTGCGAAGAATCTCTCTTGGTCTTCCACTTTTTTCTTTTGTCATCTGGTACATATTTTCATGCTTGTAGTGGCATGCTGTTTTCATTCATTCTAAGTGCATGTCCGATATAAGTCCATCGTTTTCTTCTTATTGTTGTAGAAACATATTGCTGTTTCTGATGTCTTCTCTTACTTTCATGTTTGACTTGAGTTCGTCCCAACCAATATTTAAGTGGTCCTAGGACAAACTTTGAACTCTTACGAATCCATTATTCGTTTGTTATTTTTGTATGTGAATTGATGACCGTTTTTTAAACAATTTTTATCTTCTCTAAACAGAACATCCACCAGCACAGCATCGCTTCATCGCAACCTCTCTGTCTCTATCGCCCTTGGCCACATTGTCTTCATGTTTGGTATAGACAGGTATGAGACACCGGTAAGTGATAGACAATTCACATTCTGGTGTTTCAGAAAAATCTGATCAGTTGTCATTTTGAGCTATAATTGATCGTCATAGTACTTGATTTTACTCTTAATTTGTCCAGCCAGTGTTTGATAAATAATGATGGTCTCAGAACTTGATTAAATATCGCACTGTGATATTTGCTGAACGTACAAACAAATTACAAACAAGTTAAAAATGAAAATTATAAAGTGCTACATCTATTCTATAGTAATGTCTGGATTAGAAACATGGACACTAAATAAACAATTAGAAGACAGAATTGATGCCTTTGAGATTTGGGCATATATGAGCATAGGCAGAACATCGTGAAAAGAGAAGAAAACCAAAAAAAAGAGATACTAAAAACACTTAATATGAAGAAAGAAATACTAAGAGAAATAACGATCAAGGAAATAAAATATTTTGAACACATTAAAAGACATGACATCTTATTGAAAACCTTACTTGAAAGTAAAGTCAAAGGTGAGAGAGCAAGAGGTAGACAGAGATAGAAGTGGGAGAGTAACATCACAATATGGACAGGTTACAGTCTAGCAGAGTGCACCACCAAAAAAAGAGACAATGGATATTGGAGATCTGTTGCAGCCAATCTTCGTTGCGGAGAAGGCATTTGATGATGATAAAATATTACACTGCGACAGTCTCTTAACTTGTTTAAATATTACACCGGGAATGTCTTAGAACTTGGTTAAAAATTACTCTTGTCATTGAACTAACGGATTGCTACAGAAATCTGTACTCTTAGCAGCAGAACAATTGAAATCAATAATAGATTAATATTGATGAACATTAATAATGAGACTGGAAAAAGTCTCATTGTGTGCAGCAGACTAATCTTAGAAAATGTACAGTTTGTGCTGATCTCCATCACTTTGTATGTTGCTGGGAGATGCTTGAGCTCTTATAGTTAAATATGATTCTGGAAGTCTCAGAGCTTGGCTAAATCTTACACTGGGGGCGTATGAAAACTTGGTTAAATATTACTCCCTGAGTGTCTCAGACGATGCTTAATATTACCTTAGAAGGGAATGAAAACTTGGTTAAGTATTACTGTGAGTGAGTGTTCGTTAAATATTACCATGGAAGGAAATCAAAATATGATTAATTATTACTCCGAATGGTCTTAGAACGTGGTTAAGGATTTTACTGGGATGGAGTTGCTGTTTGAACTTGGTTAAGAATTTCACTTTCAGTTGTTGTTTTTTGCGTGCGCTCTCGTTTAATCATCATGAAATTCTTGCTTTTTCCGCCGGAGAGCGTGAAATACGTTGTGCTACCATTTTGCGCCATGTAGTCCAAGGAAATCCGATTTCAGCATGCCTTTAATTCGCGGGATATGGACATTGGCAGTTCCTTTCAATGCATCTTCCTGTAATAGTCTTCTTATCTGTCGTCAGAGGACGAATGTGTATTGGCTCTACGCCGTGACGGTTTATCATCCACTGTGCCTTTACAGACCAAAACATGTCCCCGGGTGGTAATCTCAGAAGAAGCGGTAACCATCGATTTAGGCTTGGGTCGATTACGTCTTTCTGGCACGAAATGTTTCGCTGACAGTGAACTTGTCTCCCGCAATTAGACATATTGTGACAGTGCCCTCGGGTAGTGAACCTTTTCTCATCTTCGAGCATGATTCCTGTGTAGAAAACAAACTCGACAGTAGAGTTGGGCCCATGTTTGTTCGCCCTTTTAGCTGAGGTGTCATTTACCGACTTCGTGAACACCTTATGAAAGTCTCTACACACATTTTGGGGCACCTACGATTTGAAATTTGTTCTCAAGCTGAACAGTGCTTTAGTTCCTAATTCCAAGCAGCGTTTCTCCGTTTTATTTGCACCGGGTGCTGTTAGCTAGCGCTGCGTTGCCCTCCCATTCTGCTTAATATGTTATCCTTATCGTGAGACATGCCCACAACTCTGGATATATGTGATAACATCTGCCCATATCGGGACATCATCATTGGAAATCCCCTCCATAGCATCTGCTTTCGGCTGACTGAGTCGTAATGCCCTGCGATACTGTGTGTCGACAGTGTCGCTGTCTGTGTTGGCGCAGAGGTGTCAAAGATATTGCTTGTCTTGTTGCAATCAACTCTCATTCCATCTATAACCTTCTTCACATCCACTAACAAGAGCCATAAAAGTGTTAGCCAGGATGATAGCAAAAGCCGCTGTATTTCTGTTTCCATGGTGCACCACGAAAAGCTACTTGTAGGATCTTGGTTATCTGCTAACATTCGGTCCGTACGAGAACAATGCAGTACCCTCTGCACCCCACTGGGAAGAAGTCATCGATAATTTTTAGAAATTACGATTGAGAATGTGCCAAGAAAGGTTGACAGCACTGACCCATATCTACGATTAAACATAACCATTTTTTCTCTCTTGATATCTAGGCCATCTGTCAAGTATTTGCAGTATTGCTGCATTACTTCTTCTTAGCGACGTACTCCTGGGTTCTGAACGAGGCCTTCAATCTGTACATTGTCATCACATATTCTGCACACAATCCAAGTGATCTCAACGACTCCGGGTCAATGATACGATACTATATCTTAGGATGGGGTGAGATAATCATGTTCTTTACACAATTTATCACTCAGTGCATTCACTTTATATAACTGAAATATGTATATATATATATATATATATATATATATTGCTCATGCACTGAAGACTACACATTTAGTATTATGCACGTCCTTGGCAATGTCTCCTACTATATTTGTATGTAGAAAGCATGTTCCAATATCTTGTATGCAGGCATCCAGAGACTTTCGAAGAAAAATGTCGTGAGATGACAGCTGCAGCTCTCCGGATTTGTAGAAGCCTCAAACTCATTAATTCTATTGCAGGAAATTTGTAAACGGCCGAAGAAGATGATTACAAAATATAACTAATCATAGAAATAAACTTCTGTTTTCTTCTTTTTTTTTCCTTGTGCATTTGAGGTATTACTAAAAATGAATAGTGACAAAATGTATACGCTTTTAAAATGACTGAAAACTTTTTAAATTATTATTACTTATTGAATATTAAATTACACTATGTTACTTTGTAAGATCAAATTTAAATTTGCAAGGATTGTTTATATAAACACCTAGCCAATTATTATTATATACTAGATTAGTTCGGATCCCGTCGTCCCATGGGGACGATATTTATTGGGTTTCTTACCCTGATATGCCTCACATAGTCAATGTGCTTGCCAACCCGGCTCACCGTATGGGAACAAAAGCGGGTATGACTGGATCCATATTTGAGCTAATTATATTGATATTAATGAATAGTTTTGTTGGATTTTCTAGATTCAATGGGTTACTGCGAATGTCACTGTTAAAATGTGGTTCTCCATTGTCGTTGACTAAAAACATTGCAATTCTTCTCATGATTTCTACAGCGCAATCTCCTGAGCTATTTATGTTTGTGCCCAAATACAGGAAACTTGTCACATCCTCTAGGTCTAAGTAGGAATTATTATAATTATATAATATAACACCAGTGATATAACATCTGCCTATATAAGTTTGCATTAGATATTGAATTGTAGTTTTAATGTCACAGTTTCATTATTTACTATTCACAGTTCTTCCGGCGATTATGGTCGGTGCATTTGTTGGCACATCAGATGATTATTGCTCCAAAGATTTGTAAGTGTTACCCAATAAATATGACAATTTAGAATTGCTTAGGTGTTAGTTTGACATAGATTAACATTTCGCCCGGTGTTGCCTGGGCTCAAATGTGGAAGGTCACAATAGCGACACTGTTTACCCTCCATGCATGTCGGAAGGGGTGACTAAGGGGGTTATAGGGTGCAGTATGCTACTCCATTCCATATAGAGTTTAGGTGATCCAGAGACCATGCTGATGTCGGAAGTGTCAGACCGAGAAGTGCAGCTATCGCAGAAAAAACGTTGTTGTTGTTGTCGATATCCAACATTCTGATGAGTAATGCCACTCTTGTCAGTGCAATGACATTGTTTAAAAAAAAGTGCAGCTCTTGTGAATTTGACTTAGTGATCCATACAGTAAGTTAGTGACTGTTAAGGGTGTCTGTAGAAGTTTTTTCCTGGCAGTTGATAGGTATGGCAGTCAATAAAGCGATGCTCCTCTGTGCCATGAGAGCAGTGTCTACAAGTGGGTATTTGCAGGGGTTTGATACAGTTTAAGTAGGTATTGATCTTTGCATGTCCTGTTCGAAACTGAAAGATAAGGGATTGGTTTCTCCTGCAGAGTTTGTTTATGCAGTCACTGTCCTTTGGTCGTGTCATTTCACTAAATACATTTCGACCGGTCAGCCCATTTGCCCATCTGTGCAGCTAGATTTCTCCGATGTTATTTCTGAAAATTTGTTTGACTGTTCCCATACTACAAGTTCTTTGCTTTTGTTGTTTTGAGGCTCATCTTCAACTCACAATTAACGTTGTAAATATCGATGTTCTTCAGATGTTGGGTGGCACCAGATCACGTGTGGCTCTTTGTTGGTCCCGCCATTGGAATAGTATCGGTAGGTGGGCTAGTTAGCTGTTAAAGTTATTTTGGATTCATATCAATTAGATTAGATTTAGATTAGATTAAAATTTCATCAACATCCACAGATTACTATAATCCCATCAACATCCACAGATTACTATAATCCCATTAACATCCACAGATTACTATAATCCCATTAACATCCACAGATTACTATAATCCCATTAACATCCACAGATTACTATAATCCCATCAACATCCACAGATTACTATAATCCCATTAACATCCACAGATTACTATAATCCCATTAACATCCACAGATTACTATAATCCCATTAACATCCACAGATTACTATAATCCCATTAACATCCACAGATTACTATAATCCCATTAACATCCACAGATTACTATAATCCCATTAACATCCACAGATTACTATAATCCCATTAACATCCACAGATTACTATAATCCCATTAACATCCACAGATTACTATAATCCCATCAACATCCACAGATTACTATAATCCCATTAACATCCACAGATTACTATTAATCTCATCAACATCTACAAATTACTATTAATCTCATCAACATCCACAGATTACTATAAGTTCATCAACATCCACAGATTACTATAATCCCATCAACATCCACAGATTACTATAATCCCATTAACATCCACAGATTACTATTAATCTCATCAACAAAAACAGATTACTATTAATCCTTTCAACATCCACAGATTACTATTTTAGTCCTGATTTTCACAGCCAAAGAACACAATGAAAATTCCTACACAAAAAGTGACAAAACAAATCAGATTATCAAGTAAGTGCTGGCGTTTTTATATTTCATATTTCTGTATGCTACATAAGAAATGTACTCCAATTTATAAGTGACTATTTATGTGAATCAGTCTGTCAGCACTATGCACTGCTAGGTGCTCATTCATGTCAAGTAAATATCGCAATATACTCTTTACATTTTCTAGACGAATTCTGCAGATTTCTCATGGGGAGAAATCAAAGGTGTACATAATAAATCAATTAAACTAGATGACAATATACTAGACAACGTTTCAAATTTCGTATATTTGGGAAGCAAGATAACAGCAGATGGTAATACCAACTCAGAAATCAAGAATCGCTCTCGCCTCCAACGCCTTTAACAAACTCTCAAACATCTGGAGATCGAAGATCGCAAGTAAACATATCAAACTGTGACTATTCAATGCAAGTGTGATTCCATCATTGACATATGGATGTGAAAGTTGGAAATCTACCGCAATAATGGATAGGACGTTAGTTGCCTTCGAGAATAGATGCCTCAAGAAAAAATAAGAAATACTAATTAGAAAGAATTCAAATCCACGACATACTAAGAGAGGAGACAAAACAATAATATATGACGAACATCATCAGAAAACGCCGCTGGACATACATCGGCCACATACTTAGAATGAAGGAAGACATAATTCGAAAAGTCTTCATGTGGACACCAGAAGGAGAAAGAAAACAGGGAAGACCAAAAACAACGCTCAGAAGAACATTTATGAATGAATTAAAATCAGCAGACATAAATGCACAAGACCTGCAATCCTTGGCAACTGGCCGACAGGCAGGGAGAACTATGACATCCGCCCGATGTGCCAAACTTGGCAAAAGAGGAACTGACTGACATAATAAATGAAACATTGATACATACATATCAACAAATATCATCTCTTGTGGGCCCACTTTCATTAGTAAAATGACGAAAAAGTGCATGGTTTGGACATAAGACTGACAAGATTATTTTCTGAACAGATACTCTGCATGGAATAGTCGTAGGTTAAAGGAGTATAAAAGACAAAGAAAATCCTTTATATACAAAATCAAAGAATAGACAGGACATAATTTTTCTACGCTATCCCCATCCCTGGAAATATAAAACGTTAGATGGCTCTGGGTGATGATGTACCGAATGACTCACACATACGATCCTAATATTATATATTTCACGGATATGGGTACCGAAGACACTGTTTCTGTGGTTATTTGATTAAAGATAATTCGCAGTATCTTTCAATATGTGAGTCACAGTAGTGTTGAGTTAAATCACATGCCCGTCGACCAGCAGATCCGGGTTTTGATTTCACTCATTATTCATGATTTCAAATAAAAACTACTCCCATGATTCACCCAGCCACCATGAAGCAGAGTGTAAGAGCTTATACTCTGGGAAGGTCGATGATTTTCATCAGCTTTATTGAGCAATTGAGCTGGGCGAGGCTTCTCAGACGGTTTCTAGTCAATCACTGACTGACTACACAGCTGAACACTTGTTAGGAAAACCTTGTGATATAACGCTAACTCATAACTAAGCATATCTTTACCTGTACCATTTTCAATACACGCTTAAGATATACTGTGATAACATGCAATACACGCTATAAGATATACTGTGATAATGTGCAATACACGCTATAAGATATACTGTGATAATGTGCAATACACGCTTAAGATATACTGTGATAATGTGCAATACACGCTATAAGATATACTGTGATAATGTGCAATACACGCTATAAGATATACTGTGATAATGTGCAATACACGCTATAAGATATACTGTGATAATGTGCAATACACGCTTAAGATATACTGTGATAATGTGCAATACACGCTATAAGATATACTGTGATAATGTGCAATACACGCTATAAGATATACTGTGATAATGTACAATACACGCTTTAAGATATACTGTGATAACATGCAATACACGCTTTAAGATATACTGTGATAATGTGCAATACACGCTTAAGATATACTGTGATAATGTGCAATACACGCTATAAGATATACTGTGATAACATGCAATACACGCTATAAGATATACTGTGATAATGTGCAATACACGCTTAAGATATACTGTGATAACATGCAATACACGCTTAAGATATACTGTGATAATGTGCAATACACGCTATAAGATATACTGTGATAATGTGCAATACACGCTTAAGATATACTGTGATAATGTGCAATACACGCTATAAGATATACTGTGATAATGTGCAATACACGCTTAAGATATACTGTGATAATGTGCAATACACGCTATAAGATATACTGTGATAATGTGCAATACACGCTTAAGATATACTGTGATAATGTGCAATACACGCTATAAGATATACTGTGATAATGTGCAATACACGCTATAAGATATACTGTGATAACATGCAATACACGCTTAAGATATACTGTGATAACATGCAATACACGCTTAAGATATACTGTGATAATGTGCAATACACGCTATAAGATATACTGTGATAATGTGCAATACACGCTTAAGATATACTGTGATAATGTGCAATACACGCTATAAGATATACTGTGATAATGTGCAATACACGCTTAAGATATACTGTGATAATGTGCAATACACGCTATAAGATATACTGTGATAATGTGCAATACACGCTTAAGATATACTGTGATAATGTGCAATACACGCTATAAGATATACTGTGATAATGTGCAATACACGCTTTAAGATATACTGTGATAACATGCAATACACGCTTAAAGATATACTGTGATAATGTGCAATACACGCTATAAGATATACTGTGATAATGTGCAATACACGCTATAAGATATACTGTGATAATGTGCAATACACGCTATAAGATATACTGTGATAATGTGCAATAAACGCTATAAGATATACTGTGATAATGTGCAATACACGCTTTAAGATATACTGTGATAATGTGCAATACACGCTTAAGATATACTGTGATAATGTGCAATACACGCTATAAGATATACTGTGATAACATGCAATACACGCTATAAGATATACTGTGATAATGTGCAATACACGCTATAAGATATACTGTGATAACATGCAATACACGCTTAAGATATACTGTGATAATGTGCAATACACGCTATAAGATATACTGTGATAACATGCAATACACGCTTAAGATATACTGTGATAATGTGCAATACACGCTATAAGATATACTGTGATAATGTGCAATACACGCTATAAGATATACTGTGATAACATGCAATACACGCTTAAGATATACTGTGATAATGTGCAATACACGCTATAAGATATACTGTGATAATGTGCAATACACGCTATAAGATATACTGTGATAATGTGCAATACACGCTATAAGATATACTGTGATAATGTGCAATACACGCTATAAGATATACTGTGATAATGTGCAATACACGCTATAAGATATACTGTGATAATGTGCAATACACGCTTAAGATATACTGTGATAACATGCAATACACGCTATAAGATATACTGTGATAATATTTGATTTCACAATATCTCACTATAGATAGTGATTATGTGTCCACGATACCTAAACCGGAATCACGATCTCAGTCGGTAACAGATTGTGTATTCCAATCACAGGTGATGTCCACGCCCTTTGAAGATTGTGTATTCCAATCACAGGTGATGTCCACGCCCGTGGAAGATTGTGTATTCCAATCACAGGTGATGTCCACGCCCGTGGAAGATTGTGTATTCCAATCACAGGTGATGGCCACGCCCGTTGAAGATTGGACGACTTCCACAGAAAATAAACGCCCTCTTGAATCAACGGAATGCTGAAAACATCAGTTTTGGGCTTATATATAACAACATGCACCGAAGCAAACCGTATTTCACTCGGTCTTGTTGAATTTACGGTCGAAATATCGCTGGTTAATTGAGAGGAATTCAAATAATATCAGAGAATTTTGAGATGAATGAGCATGAGTCAATATCGAGAATGCGCGAATTGGGAGTGGGGATTTGTGTAAAGAACACATGACAAAGATTTCAAAAAAGAGCAGTAAACCAACATAGAACTTCAACCATCAGCATTACCATGAGAGATTTACTGAAGCGGAAATCTGAGCACCTATGGAAGTGTCCGGTGTGCGAAGAGGATAGTCAACATACCTAACTAATACCTAATACAAACAACATTTTTTTAAATGTCTCATCAAGGCTTTTGAAGCTATTTTATGTATAGATATGTTTGCGAAACTTTCTGGGTATTATGGCGTGATGCTACGGAGTTTTGTGCTATGAGCGGTACTCTTGTAAGGAAGCTGGTCACTTCATTGAGAAACACAGAGTACATTCGGGGTAACCCGGGTACATTAAGATCAATCATATATGCCTTACTCCGACGAAGACGGATGTATCGGGCCATTGGCGCAAATAAATCGGCGACACAACGCATTTACATTCTCTGGACTACATCCATGGAAATCTAAAAGGATCATAGTCCTGCTACAAGAGATATCCAGTGGGAGTTTGAGAATGAACGCTGAAGAAGAAGAATATATTTCCTAAAGCATTCAATCTGTTTTTACTCTTAGGCGGCGTGCTTCTTCGATGAGAAGAACGGAGAATATATGAGTTACACCGAGTAAAGTGAAGTCATTTCTCTACTTTACGTGTTCTAAAACTTGTGTTCGCAAGCACTTTGGTGCTCTTTTAAGTACATGTGCTCGCTCGCATCAGGCTAGTTTTTAAAAAAGTGCTCGCGAACACTAATGATTATATGTGGAAGGTGATCACCGTCTGAAAAGTTTGAGAACCCCCTGCAGTACGCCTTCAACCTTCAATCTCTTTGTTTCCATTTCCAACTAAAATACTCTTGGCGACTATGCCGTCTGATGCTTTCGTGCGTTTTCTGTCATACAAAGTCTACACACCAACAACGTTTACATGTAAGTTGTGTCTAGTTTATTTTAATATAATCTTTATATCTCAAATATCCCTACATAAATGCCCCACTCAAAAGGATATATCTGCAACAGGTCGAAGTTTCAGTGAAATGTCCTTCGAACATCCTAGTTTTGTTACCCATGTCTTTATTTGATTCATTTTCTGCTGTATCAAAATAATGACTGTTGGTTTGGAACTAATGGAGTTTGACATTGTGCTTGTGGGAGTAGAAGGCGATTGAAAAATGAAGATTGAGGAATATGTAGAAATGGTGTTTTATTAAAATAATATATGTATATAATACATACTCATCGCCCTTTTCAGTAAACACGTAAGGCATGCCTGAGAGGTACAGCAAGTAAAACTTTCAACTGCTGTATGGCTGTGAGATGTTAGCAGTCTCACATTTCAGTGGCTCTGCTATATGAGGGCAGCAGCCATCTTCTTTGCCTCGCATTCTTTACATCCTCAACTGAACCGGTATCCAATTAAGGCAGGGTGGACACGGGAACCAATGCGTTAAAAAAATATTTCCGTTTCAACTTTCAACTGGGAGATGAACCGAAAACTGCTCACATGTTAACCCGTGCGCTAACATCTGCACTACGAGGTCCAACGTGCTATGTCGTAAAGGAGAAGGTAAGCTAAATTATAACCAATATCATAGCAAACAGATACCCATCTTTCAGAGATTCCCTATCATAGCACACAGATGATACCCATCGTTCGGAGATTCCTCTGGGATTAGTACTTGAAGCAACGGGTTGTGTGATAGTGGTAGTACTCTCGGTGGCGTGTCGCATCGTTGAAAGCTACGGAGTAAATGTCGGATAACCTGAATACCAATGAAGTCAATTTCCTAAGCCTTTTTAGTCCCTTTTATTTACCCATAAGTTCTGGGATGTCTAGCCAGTGTTTGACCTGAAAATTATTACTAGATACCTCGGATCCAGTATATGCAGCGATGGTAAATGCAAAGCAGAACTAAACATAAGGCTGGAGATGGCTTTAGCGTCCTTGTCAATGCTAACTGTGATTTGGAAAAGCAACATCAGTGTTGGAGTGAAAATCAAACTGTATAAGTCGCTGGTGCTTTCTGTTGGGGTGTATGGTTGTGAGAGTTGGACACTCACTGCGGACATGGAGAGAAGATTTCAGGCTTTCGAGTATAAATGCTACAGAAGAATTCTACGAATTTCCTATAGGGAACATAAGACCAATGTGTACGTAAGAAATAAAGTAGAGATGTGTGCAGGTGTCCAGGAGCCATTGCTTTCAATAGTGAAACGACGAAAACTAGCATTGTTCGGACATGTATGCAGGCACGATTCCTTGTCAAAAACAATACTGCAGGGAACTGTCGAGGGTGGAAGAAGCAGAGGAGGTAAAATAAAGACATGGACAGACAACATCAAGGAATGGACAGGGCAAGATATTTCCACACTCATCCGCATCGCTGAGGATAGAATTCGCTGGAGGACACTGTGTGCTGAAGCATCCAATGTGGTACCCCTACGACCCTGAAGGGTTATGGGCTTATTGATTGATTGATATTACTAGTGTCGCTTTCGAACTTGCACAGTAACTATGGCGCTATTCTTCGAGTTTCACAGAGCATGAACCGTGATATTTATCTGCTTGTGACTTAGAGAACGATGGTACTAGAGAGTATTTCAAATTATGAATAACGAGTTAATTCTAAGCTCGGGTCTTTTGATCGGTAGTGCATAACTTTACCTTACCCTAGTGGTACTGACACTATGATTGTTTGGCTAATTACTAATATGTACTTACTGCGCAAAACTGAAATCCAGCACGTAAATCCAGGACATGAGTAATTAAAGTCTTGCTAATCACCAGAGACACACATAATAACATATACACATCGAATCGACGTTTCGACCTATAGGTCGAATACCTACCTATACACAATACAATTAACCATACACAACAGAAAATGACTGGTAAGAATTATATATTTCACATGGCCAAGTGAAATGTAATGTCATAGTACAAATGTTAGGTCACATTACATTTTACTTGAGCATGTGAAATATATAATTCTCACCTGTCGTTATCTGATGTGTATGATGAATTTTTGTCTTGTTAAAGACATTTTGGTCGAAACGTCGATCTTTGTGCGTTATTGTGTACGTCTCTAGTGATTAATTAATTACTAATAACTCAAATCCAGGCTCCTTGAATGACTAACTGAAATGCATTGACCTGAAAGGGGAGCGAAGAATTGCAATAATTTCATCTATCATGCATGTCGTAAGAGTCAACTAAGCAGTTCGTATGTGGGATTTCCTGTCCCAATTCATATACTATTATTTTGATCATAAAACTGTGCTGACATTAGATGTATTATACTAATCAGAGCCAAGCTGTAAACCATGTCACATATTATTCTTCTCCAGACTACATTTTGCTAACGGACTGTCCATAAATTACAGCAATAATTGGGGGATGCGGGTTCTGAAAAAACTTTGTTTGACAAGGGGAAGGTGTGATAAAAGTTGATGTCAACAATACTGTGCTATATATACCAATTAAATTGTTTGAATTTGAAATGTCTTTCGAAAAACCTGAAATAAATCATAAAGCTTTTTTTCAACTAAACAAAATTGGAGGGTGGATGTGTTCAAAATGTTGAGGTAAGCAGAGGCGAAGAATTATTGATAGTATATTACAAGAAGTAAGTGGGTGGGGCAACAAAATTGTAGAGGTAATGTATGTAAAGCTTCTAACCAGCATGAATTTGTGCATAAACTAGAAGACTAATTCTCATGAAATCTATTTCACAATGAACTTGACTCTGATCTGACAGCTTCTAACCTGTATGAATTTGTGCATAAACTAGAAGACGAATTCTCATGAAATCTATTTCACAATGAACTTGACTCTGATCTGACAGCTTCTAACCTGTATGAATTTGTGCATAAACTAGAAGACTAATTCTCATGAAATCTATTTCACAATGAACTTGACTCTGATATATGTTATTCTCTCCGTGCTCAGCATTCACATGAAAGCATTGTGGACACAGGTCATCCTAGTAACGGTGTGCTGGTCTTTCGCCTTTATATCTATAAAAATGGTGGATACAATTCTCAAGTACCTATACGCTATGTTTACCTCGTTACAGGTAAATCACACAGTCTTGTATTAGTATTCTAACAGGTATTAAAGACAGTTACAATTGACCTTGGTACATGTTAGACAAGCTGACATTATTGGCCTTGCTACGTGTAATACACGCTCATCTGATTGGCTTTGCCAACATGTAAGACATGTTTCCAGGGATCTCCCTAACGTAGAGGTTAAGCTGTTAGCCTTGTGCTAAAGAAGTTATGAGTTCGAATCCGACTCGTGTCGTCTTGCTTACAATGTGGATTTTTTCGGATATTCCTGTAGATTATCGCTTGAAGCTACGAAATTACGTGCTACGAGTGGTAATATCGTCTCTCTCGTTGAGAGTGACAGTGTATTTATAGGAAACCGAGTACAGTGAAGTCACTCCTCTACTACTATTGAACCCTTTTTGCAAAGATGCTGACGTGATTGGCTGAGCAAAAGGTAATTCACGATGACATAATAGTCTTTGCAACAGGATGGACATGTTGATACGATTGTTGGATATTTTCCATGGATTCGGTCGCAGGTTCGAATGTCGACATGCCGGTCGATATGCCTGCCGGTCGATATGCCTGCCGATCGGTCTGTGAGTGGACGAATGAATATTTCACTCTGTATAACCAAATGGGAAATGATACTACTATCTTGCCAACCATTTGTAACATTCTGGGCAACGGTAGCAATCCGTATGCATAAGGGAGACTGAGCACCAATGTATTTAGGTAGACTGAGCACCTATATGTTTATGGAGACTGGGCACCTATATGTTTATGGAGACTGGGCACCTATATGTTTATGGAGACTGAGCACCTATATGTTTAAGGAGACTGAATACCTATATGTTTAAGAAGACTGAGCACCTATATGTTTAAGGAGACTGAGCACCTATATGTTTTCCCACAGTGCCAGCGGTTCATAATAAAAAATTAGATCCATATATTGCGTTATATGTGAATCTTACCGAATAGATTAATATCACTTTATTTCGACCAGTATTGAGTCATGATTGTTTGTTTACATTTCTAATTGTCTTGACATGATATATGACTTGTGATTAGAGCGATGGATATGTGTTTTGGTGGATAATTAACGTATGGATGCCAAGATATAGGGATTTGTTTTATTGATGGATACCGGATATATAAATGAATAGTTGATGCATTTAGGTTTTTCATAAAAATAAAGTGTTTTTGTGATGAATGCGAAGTTCATGGGTGACTTTGTAGATGAAATATGGATGATTAGGTGCATGTTGTTATCAACTGGTGAAGTTTTATTTTCAGAATCTATGTGTTGATTGATTATGGATAGATGAATACGTGAATAGGGGTGCAAAGGGAACGCATTGCTCTTGGTGGACCCAGGGTTAGCAGATAACCAAGATCCCATATGTACCTCCACGCGGTGCACCCTGGAAACAGCAATACAGCAGCTCGAGCTGGTTCTGGCCAAATCATTTGGGGATCTTGTCCGAGAATGTGGAGGTAGCAGATGGAAAGAGATTTGACTGTATAAGAGACAGACATCTCCGACACCATTTGCATCACCACATACAGTGACACTGTCGACATATAGTGCCGCTGAACATTGGAGGGGCAGCCAATGTAAAAGGAACGTGGAGATAGATGGCATGTCGAGAGACTAATAGATGTCATACTGAGTACAATGACACAATGAAAGGCAGAACAGCGCCCAGGGCAGCGCGAACTGCAAATAGAAAGGAAAACGTTCCTAAGAAAGGGGAACTACAATCTCTGTTAGCTCGAGACGACCTTCTAGTTACCTGTGCTCCTTATAGGCAGAGACCCATACCCAATCATGGGCGTTCGGAAAAGCAAGAAGACCTAACCAACTCTAATGTCGAGCCTTCCTAAACCGGAAAAATGCTCGCGAAGAGAAAGGGATCCGTACCCGATGGGCTTAGGCAGAAAAGGGACAACGATGACAGCCCTGGCCCATCTCTACTGTCAAGATTTCCTATACCGGAAATACACTTGCAGAGAAAAAGGGTTAAGTACCTGATGGGCTCAGGCACAAAAGGGACAACAATATTAGCCCTGGCCCAACTCTACTGTCAAGCTTTCCTATACCAGAAACACACTTGCAAAGAGAAAGGGTTCAATACCTGATGGGCTCAGGCGTTCTTCCTCTTAAGGAACCAGTCTTAGGGATGAGAAATGGTTCAGTACTCGATGGGCACAGGCACAGTACGTCCAATTACACGAGGCAAGTTCATAGACAGGGGAACACCTCGTGCGAGACAGACATGAGCAAAAATCGTCTGGGCGAAGAATCATCACATACACGCATGCCTGGCGACAAATAGAGAGGCTGTCACAGGCTATGGTAGCCCACCCGAATTGTCAAGGCATGCAGAAATCGGATGTGCTAGTCCCACAAGGCGCAAAACGGCGGCACAACGTAATCACGCTCCCGGCGGAAATCACACGGATATCCGTGCTGGTTACAATGGAGCGAACGAAAGAAAACAATGCGTGAATGAATGGATAGATGAATGCGAGAATGAATGAATAGATGGATGCGAGAATGATTGGATAGATGGATGCGAGAATGATTGGATAGATGGATGCGAGAATGATTGGATAGATGGATGCGAGAATGATTGGATAGATGGATGCGAGAATGATTGGATAGATGGATGCGAGAATGATTGGATAGATGAATGCGAGAATGAATGGATAGATGAATGCGAGAATGATTGGATAGATGGATGCGAGAATGATTGGATAGATGAATGCGAGAATGATTGGATAGATGGATGCGAGAATGAATGGATAGATGAATGCGAGAATGATTGGATAGATGGATGCGAGAATGATTGGATAGATGGATGCGAGAATGATTGGATAGATGAATGCGAGAATGATTGGATAGATGAATGCGAGAATGAATGGATAGATGAATGCGAGAATGATTGGATAGATGGATGCGAGAATGATTGGATAGATGAATGCGAGAATGATTGGATAGATGGATGCGAGAATGAATGGATAGATGAATGCGAGAATGATTGGATAGATGGATGCGAGAATGATTGGATAGATGAATGCGAGAATGAATGGATAGATGAATGCGAGAATGATTGGATAGATGGATGCGAGAATGATTGGATAGATGAATGCGAGAATGATTGGATAGATGGATGCGAGAATGAATGGATAGATGAATGCGAGAATGATTGGATAGATGGATGCGAGAATGATTGGATAGATGGATGCGAGAATGATTGGATAGATGAATGCGAGAATGATTGGATAGATGAATGCGAGAATGAATGGATAGATGAATGCGAGAATGAATGGATAGATGAATGAAGTGATTGTATGTTTGATGGTTGATTGTTTAAAAGATAAAACAGAAAATTTCATAATTAGCAGTTATCTTATTATTTGTTTCAGGGTGCCTTTTTCCTAGTCTTCTACATGTTTCTTCATGAGGAGGTAAGCTAACATGTCTTAGTAACTTCTTATCAGAGTTATTGTTCTTGTGATAATATTAGCATAAGATTAGATTTGTGGATATTAACATGAGATTAGATGTGTGGTTTTTAAAAGGCTTAAAATGTATCTCTATTTATTATCTGAGGATTGATATTATTATACTCTAGGGTACGTATATGTATTCCGTCCCTCACAATGGTACAGCGCGCCACCTATGAAGAGTACCGCAAACATCAAGTAACTCCGCAACTTCAAGTGGTATACATCCCAGGATAAAATGCACATTGTTTTCAAGAAGCCACAATCAAGGATCGAACGAACGACAAATTGAGCACAAGGTAAATGGCTTACCTACTATGTCAGAGACTTTCCCTTTTGTATGAAGAAAGTTGTAATTTCTTACTCTAGATAGTTGTAACATAAATACCTGAACTTCGACTTTCTATAATATTAATGACCATTATAGTATCAATAATAATAATAGAATAATAAAAATAGATAATAATAATAATAGTAATAATAATAATAATAATAATAATAATAATAATAATAGTAATAGTAATAATAATAATAATAATAATAATAATAATAATAATAATAATAATAGTAATAATAATAATAATAATAATAGTAATAATAATAATAATAATAGTAATAATAATAGTAATAGTAAAAATAATAATAATAATAATAATAATAATAGTAATAATAATAATAATAATAATAATAATAATAATAATAATAATAATAATAATAATAATAATAGGAGCCATTACAAGTATGGGTCAAAGGGGGATTATATCGTTAGATCTCTATTCTCCTGACATTCCTATGTTAGGGAAGTAATGTACAAGGGAAGCAATTTGCAGTACTGTTACAGTAGTATTTAATGCTGTTCCTTCCCTTGCACAACTCCATTTTTTTTTTTAAATATACAGTATTACACATTGTCTATTGTCTGTCCCCGGGTGAATGATGGTTAATCGCATTCACACTTGCCGTTAAGCGTAGAGGTGGGAGCTTAAGCTGTCGATCCAAGGCCAGATGCATCTGTCGTGGTTGCATTTAATCCATGTTTGTTCAAGGCTATCCTGATGTTTTCTATTCACATTTTCTTGGTCTACCTTTGGCTTTACGACCGGATATTCTTGTGTTAAATGCTCTTATTAGTATATGGTTTGGCTTCATTCTCATAAGGTGACCGAACCATTTCACTTGCTGTCTTTCAATATTTTCAATACATGGTATTATACTAACTCTTTTCCTAATTTCTTCATTTCTTATTTTATCTAGTTTAGTAACCACTGAAGCTTTTCTTATATGTAATACATTCTTTGAACATGAAAATAGAAGATTATATACATGGAAAAGCCCTGGAGACAGAAAGAGGAACCAAATAGATTACATTATGATTAACAATAGATTTAGAAATAGTGTCAAAAACATCAAAACATACCCAGGTGCAGATATCAACTCTGACATTAATCCAGTGCTGTGCAAAATAAATGTCAAACTTAAAAAGATAGTAAATAGAGGAGTCCAAGAACCACAGATAGACTCATCAGCACTAAAACAACAAGACATACAACAAAAATACCTTGTAGATGTAAAGAATAGATATGAACATCTAATGATAGAGTGCATGGAACAATACAGAAGGGAAAATCCAGAAGGGAAAATAGACAATAAATGGGAAAGCCTAAAGAAAAGTATTCAAAAAACAACAAGTAAAAATTTACCAACAAGAAATACCAAGAACAAACAAACATGGATGACAGATGAAATATTAGAGAAAATGACAGAAAGAAAGAACGCTAAAAATACGCCAAAATACTCAAGTATAGACAAGGAGATACGTAACATGTGCAGAACAGCGAAAAAACAATGGCTAGAAACAAAATGCAGTGAAATAGAGGAGATGTCCATACAACAGAAGACAAAATTAATGCATAAGGAGATAAGGCTGATCACAAATAAGAAAAATCCAATATATGGGGGTGGCTGCATTAAAGATAAAAATGATAAAATAATATTTGATAAAACTGAAGCACTCATAAGATGGGCAGATTATGTAACAGAACTGTTTGACGACCAACGGAACAAAAAACCAACAATACACAACAATGATGGACCAGCAATACTGAAATCAGAAGTAGAACATGCAATAAATTCAATAAAATGTGGAAAAGCTGCAGGCTCTGACAACATAACAGCAGACATAATAAAAACTCTAAATGAATTTGGTGTAGATACTATCACAGAAATTTGCAATGACATATACGAGAAATAGGCCATATACCTAAAGACCTAACATCATCAATATTCATACCACTACCTAAGAAGCCCAGGGCTGTGGACTGTACATAATATAGAAAAATAAGTCTAATGAGCCATATAACTAAAATACTTCTCAAGATAATACATGAAAGAATTAAGAACAAGATAGACATGGAGGTCGGTGAAGAACAATTCGGTTTTAGGAAAAACAAAGGAACTAGAGAAGCTATACTGAGTATCCGGCTAGTGATAGATAAATATATAGAAGTCCAATAAAGTATCTATATTTGCTTCATAGACTACAGCAAGGCCTTTGACAGAGTCCAACATGAAAAATTAATCAAATGTCTTCAAGAAATAGGCATAGATGGAAAAGACATCAGACTGATTAGAAATATATATTGGGAACAAACTGCATCAATAAGGTGTGAAAACAGCTACTCTCCATACATAGAAATAAGAAGAGGGGTAAGACAAGGATGCATTTTATCACCAAGCCTATTTAATATCTACACAGAGAATATCTTTAAAAATATAGAAGAAACACCAGGACTCAAGATCAATGGAAAAATAATAAACAACATTAGATATGCAGATGACACTGTTATTTTAGCAGAAAGTGAACATGAACTACAAAGACTAATAGATCAAGTCAATAAATCAAGTAATGAATATGGACTGGATTTAAACATTCAAAAAACAAAAACCATGATAATCAGCAAAGACACAGAAGAACAGGAGATAAACATAAACATACAGGGAGAGAAACTACAACAAGTAAAACAGTATCAATATCTTGGACACATAGTCACAAATGATGGCATATGTGAAACAGAAGTTAAAAGGAGAATAGGAATGGCTAAAAGTACCTTCAATGACATGAGGAAATTATTAATATCTAAACAAATGACAAACAAGTTAAAAATGAGAATTATAAAATGCTACATCTATTCCATATTAATGTATGGCTCAAAAACATGGACACTAAATAAACAATTAGAAGACAAAATTGATGCCTTTGAGATGTGGGTATATAGAAGAATAGGGAGAACATCAGGAAAGAGAAGAAAACAAATAAAGAGGTGCTAAAGACACTTAATATGAAGAAAGAATTACTAAGAGAAATAAAGATCAGTCAAATAAAATACTTTGGACACATTAAAAGACATGACACCCTATTGAAGACCTTACTTGAGGGTAAAGTCAAAGGGAAGCGAGCAAGAGGTAGGCAGAGATACAAGTGGGAGAGTAACATTACACGATGGACAGGTTACAGTCTAGCAGAGGGCACCACCAAGACAAGAGACAGGAGATGTTGGAGATACGTTTCAGCCAACCTTCGTTGCAGAGACGGCACTTGATGATGATGATGATGAAGCTTTTCTTAGACACTTCATTTCACATGAACGATTTTCCTCTGCTGCGAAGCTGTTAAAGACCATGTCTGACATTAGTAGCAGAATTTTGGTATAAAAATTGTAGACATTATCTTTTATTTTTTTAATTTCTATCTTTATCTTTGGATAAAGAAGTAATGGTGAAAGTTGGAAGTCACTGTGTTTGCTTGCTGATACCTTGTTTCTATTTCTCTGTCTAGTCTACCATCATCGGAAAAAAGTGCTACTTAGATATTTCAATTCTTTGTCTTGTTTCACTTTGGTGTTATCTATTGTTATATCCATTGGTGTTGCAGGTTTGCTAATTTTCATAACTTCTGTTTTTCGTACGCTAATTTTCATGTTGTACTTCTAACATGCTAATCAATAGCAATGCTATGATGTGATTTTGCACATTTTCCAAAGTATTACCAAATCATGGAATTTGGAATTAAGCCTGTGATGAGCAGTGATGGACGGAGGGATTGGTTGAATTAGACGCATACAAAATGAGTGCGCGTCGGGAACGATAAGTAAGCATACTTCATCATCTGTTCAAAGAGACCGTGCACTCGCGGGTCTACCTGAAGTGCAGTGAAGTTAATTATTAAATTCTGGAAATTGAAATCGAGTGGCGCGCTGTCGAATGGCGAGAACGCCTCTCTTATAATCGTGAGGTCACGGTTCAAACCACGGCTATGACATGATTTGTGTCTTTCGGAGATGCAAATAAACATTATTCCCCGTTTCCCGTCCTGGTAATCTGCCTATAACAACATAGCTTTTATTTCCGCTAACTAGAAAAAGACCCCCCCCCCTACCCCACACCCTCCCCTCTTCACTTCTACACAGGAAACTTGCAATGACAAACGTTTGTTATCAAATCCACCAGAAAATGCCAATTCTAAAAATCTATATATGTTTTCACTTGTACTCTTTCTTCTGTTCTTGTTGTACTTGTCTTCCGTCTTATTTTTATTTCTCTTATCTTCTCTCCTTTATTATATTTTTCCTACATTCTTTCATGATTTTCTTGTTTGTAATATTCCCTGTCTCATGCCGTGTCCACAAGTAAAAAATATTTGCACAATCTCAGAAAAATTTTGCCATTGGAAAGAATTACAGAGAAATATCCATCTAGAACTAAGAATACACTCAATTCCCTGGCACAGGGTATAAGAGTGATAAACTGTAATCGTAGACAGTACTGTAAGATATGTCTATATAAAACGTAAACATGACCCGAATGACCTTTTTTTGACTATCTCCGTGCATGTCATTGGTAGTTCGTGTCTATTATTTGCATGCTACTGCAAGTATATAAATAAAAAAAAAAAAGTAAAGTAACCCATAGCATTTATTAATGCCGTAGGGGTGTGAGATGTTAGCGATCTCACATTTCACAGGCTCTGCAAATGAGGGCGGTAGCCATCTCCTCTCCCTCGCAGTCTTTACTTCCCGGATTAATCCGGTACCCATTTAAGGCTGGGTCGACCTGGGAGCCGTTGCGATCTGAAAACATTTCCGCCTCAACTGGCGAATGAACCCAGGACCACTCATATGCGAAGCCAGTGCGAAGTATATAAATAGTGACCAACTAAAACACGACAATAATCAAATACGTAACGAATGAAGTCCTATTTAATTCTTAACAGAGGTCTTCTGCTGCCATGGTCACTCTCAAACTCACAAAACCTCGTTGTCCAATCATCATCAGCATGTGGCGATGTGCATAAATTACATCAAAAAATTTTTTGCAAAATTTTAAAATCATCTTCCTCATCACCTTTGTCAATAACTGTCAAGAACTTGGGAACCTTTGCTTAATTATGTGCAAAATATTAATTCCCATCCCCTTGTCAATAACTGTCAAGAATTTGGAAACCTTTGCTTAATTATGTGCAGAAAAAAATGCCCATCCCCTTGTCAATAACTGTCAAGAACTTGGAAACCTTTGCTTAATTATGTGCAGAAAAAAATTCCCATCCCCTTGTCAATAACTGTCAAGAACTTGGGAACCTTTGCTTAATTATGTGCAGAAGAAATTCACACCTCCTTAGTTAAACATATATGTTTAGCAAGTAAAGGACATATAACTACTTGATTTCCTTGAGATTTGTAGAGAAACATTCCAAATTCATTAAGCAATTAATTGGAGTATAAAATAGAGTATTTGTGACGTCAACTTTTGTCATCACTAACCCCTCCCCCCTTTCCCCCTCCGTTCTCTATTTGTCAACAACTATGAAACTTTTTAAAACCCCTGGTCTCCCTCTCCTCTTTAATTGTTTACGGAGTTAATGAACTTCAGTTCTGCTATGTGCATTATTAATACCTTCATGTATTTGTTCATGGCTTGTATATTTTTATCTCTTTTGTCTCCCTTCTGAGTTATTGTCCTGTTCGTCAACCTCTGTTGTGAGATTTATTTGTTCAAAATATGTATTCAATGGCGTCCTTCTCCTTGACGTCCATGCACCCGCCGAAGACGGATGTGTGTGGCCATTGACGCAAATAAAACGGCAACACAACGCATTTCCATTCTCTGGACGACATCCAATGAAAATATTGTATGACCGTTATCCTGTTACAAGAGAAACCCAGTGGTAATTTGAGAATGAATGCTGATGAAGAAGAAGTAGAAGTCCTGTGCGCTGATCTCAGATCATCCTAGAGGAGCAATTTGAGATTCTGTCATCCTTTTCATTCGCTGGCGACGCAATTTGTAAGCAATGACCAATAAACTGTGTGTCAGCCTAGATGAATGACTCGTAGGAATTGATTGAAGAGGGACTTTATTCAATCACAGAACTCTAGATACAAGCGCATACTCACGGGATTTGTCACAATGTCACGTTGATTATAACAACATATATATTGTCGAGTGTTCCTTTACAGTAGAGTGTTGTGTAAGTCTTGAGACTATACCGGTGAAAACATGTTTGATAACAATGTTTGCTTGCGACCAACAGATACCGTGACGTGCGAATCTGGAAGTGTATCGTTGTATTTCAATGTAAAAAACAAATTAAGAATTGGGGTTAATAGAAATTTACGTCGAACAAATACGTGGCATCGAGTATTCGACTACATAGGTCTGTGTCAAACACATACACATCTATGCTGAAAACAATGTGAAATGTAAATGACGACATGACATTTTCTGACATCCAACCTCATTGAAGGAGGACTTGAATCGCATCCGATGCGGTTATTAACGTACGGAAAACCACGTGTACTCGAGTTGCTAGGCGATTCGGTGCCGTTGAATGGACTGGTTCAATTCCCGTTGGTCTCATGAATTTTTTTATTTATCCTCTGGCTTCCTCTTTAATTTGCTTTAATAGCTGAAGACAGTGTTACCAGCAACAGGGAACAAGGGTGCCGCCCAAGATTACGATTATGCAGTGATATATCAGAAACATTTTCATAGCTGCGACAGGTCAAGTCGTCCAGTATCGCCGAGTATTCAGAGAGAATATAAAGACCACGTTTTGGACAGAATATGTCACACGAGAATAATGAATATCTTCTTCTAACAACGTTAGTCGACTATTACAACATGCATGTAACGTAACACTGTTCCTATTCTTTGATAATCGTTCATGCCAGAACAACAAATGAACTCGGAAAGTAACTATACTAGCAACCAATTAAAACGCATTGGAAACGTGAATTGTTTTCACGTTTAAAGTGTTTATATTTACATGACCGATTCTTCAACATAGAACGCGTGCAAGTGATGAAGTTCGTGCAGTCTCATTGTTTTGTTGATGTGATGTTTCTTTCGCATTTTTCGTAACTCCCGCACAAAACAGAAATAAACACATTCTGACTATATTAAAAGTTAAAACAGTTTGAAATTTGGCACACTAATAAATAACGTTTAGGCAAGTGAAGTACATTATCTGTTTTTATTCGAAAGAAGGTTTGTTACAGGTTTTTTTCATGCTTGACAAAACACTTTTTTTTTCATGCTTTTTCACGTTACGAGAGCGATGTCAGGCTGCTGGTATGTTTGTCAGTGGAATGGCAAACCTGGTCAACCTTGAGTAATAACACTAGCTTAAGATCATCATATTGTACTGATGCATATGTGCGACTGCTTCCAAACAGGAAATCAGACAGCAGCTCATACGAGGGGCTTATTCTCGCAAACACTGTGTGAAGGAGACTTCACTCCTCTTGCTAACAAAATAGAAGTCCTAAAGTTATTCCTTTCCTTACTAGACGCCACATAACTAACACAAAATGGCTGGGACCCAACACAATATTCAGAGGCTAAGGTTTTATTTATTTTTTAATTTTGCTGATTTCATTCTGCAAATGATCATATATGCGGGGGGAAGTTTCAGTTAATTTTAATTCAACCCGTGCGGTGATTTATGTAATAACACGCTTGTTCGCTTTTAATGGTTGCTAGTATGTACAAATAAAATTGGTTGCGTATCATATTCATGACGTAGCCATTATTCCTTCTTCTTCTTCTTTCGTTCACTTGAAACATGTCTATATCTGTAATTCTGTCTCCTTAATAAAACTCACTGTCTTTTGTAGTTCATACAGTGTCCCATAGAGCTTTGATTCCAGTGTTGTTTCCTCTGGCCAATATGTATGCCTCAGAGTTTCATGCTCAGAACACTCTTGAAGTATATGTTTGGCACTCTGTGCTGCCTGTCCACATGTACACATGGCCGTGTTGCCAATCTTGAACTTTGTATACATGTGACTGCGGAGTCGGTTGTGTCCTGTTCTGAGACGTAGAATTATAACTTGTTCTGATCTGTTCATAATGTGATAGTCATCTTGTGTTGGTGTTTGTGGCTTTCTTATTGACTTGATCATCTGTTTTTTCTGATGGTAGGTGATTGGTATATCTGGTTGGTCTTCGGCAGCACCTTCCTTAGCCAGTTGGTCTGCTTTTTCATTTCCTGGTATTCCACAGTGAGAGGGTATCCACTGCATGGTTACCCTATACTGGTAAGACAATTCGCTAAGTAGTTTCTTTAAGTCTGTTAGTTTTCCAGACTGGAGAGCTTGAAGCACTGACCTTGCATCTGTCAGGAATACCACAGGCTGTAGGCCGGAGTTGGAGTTCAGCAGTTTTTTAGCTGCCACACTAATTGCCTGGATTTCTGCATCATAATTATTGCAGAATTTTCCTGTCGGTGTTCTGATTGTATCTCTAGGCTTGTGTGGATATTCTATATATACACCTGCACCTCCATTCCTCACAGCATTCTGTGCTGACCCATCTGTGTACATTCTGACCCATATATCTTGTGGATATTCCTCATCCAGGAAACTGAGGGTGACTGTCATTCGCTGCACACTGTTATGTTCGACCTCGCTTAGTATTCCTTTCACATGGGTCTGAATGTATATTGGCATTCCACCATTATTCCTGAATTTGTTGTCTGTAGTGATTTTCTAGGCATTATAAATGCAGTAGTTTTCCAGTGCTTTCAGAACGGTCACGGTGCACAATTGCCTGTGACGGGTATTGAACTCGGTACCTTGACTGTCACAGACGAGCCCTGTACCACATCGCTACAGAGCCGAACTGCTAGCATATATGAAGGATAAATAACCCAGTATATATATTCATAAACATAAACAAAATCGACCATCTGAGAACAAAGTCGCCAACTTTTTCCCCCCATACAGGATGGGGGTGGGGTCTATATTTCCCACGTTAAGAACCACTGATCTAATGGACAGATGGTGGAAGAACACAACTAAAGATTGTTCCTTTGTTCTATCGCGTGGCACGACTTTGTTGACCGTATGCTCGTGTGGTTAATTTGTC
Organism: Meghimatium bilineatum; assembly: GCA_034231615.1. NCBI lineage: Eukaryota > Metazoa > Mollusca > Gastropoda > Stylommatophora > Philomycidae > Meghimatium > Meghimatium bilineatum. The sequence continues at coordinate 61,037,785 of CM067321.1, read as the reverse complement.
ACGGCATTGGTATTAGTTTCTAATAAGCTGTGAATCTTCAACCAGAGACTGGCTTACCGACAGAAGAGTGCCAGACACTAAGAGACACGCACACAGATCATTAATTCTGGGTTAATAAATGCACATGAATGCATCTTATATGATCAAATAGTATGCTTGCTTATGGCTCATGTAACTCGCTGTTTATACACTTTATTATTATTTGTTCGTGTGTCACATGGAACTAGACATGTATAAATGTCCGTCAGTTCTCTATGGAATATAAGCCTACAAATGTTGCTTCCAGACGGTTTATTTGGACTGCGTTGTCTTCTTCAGCTGTGCCCATGTGTTCATAATTGGTTTGGTCTTTTCTGCCTCCGTACTCGCTGTTTTCCCAATTTTTCTTTATCCCTGTACTTTCTTGTCAAGTGGCTATCCAGTTATTTTGTCAGGTTTCTTACTGAGGGTACACTCTATCCATCTTCATTTTCTACTTGTTATTTCCCCTGAACATCTATGTGTTATCTTGTTACTCCTCATATCATATGAACTCTTGCAATCTAATGAGAAGCGAACAACGACAACATCTATTGATAAATATCTGCAGTTTCTATATGGGTTCCATGTCATGTTTCTGAGCCAGAACTAGAATTACATTCTAGTTTTTTCATGGGTAAGACAGAATTGATGCCTTTGAGATGATGATATATAGAATAATAGGAAGAACATCATGTTTGATGAAGAAAACAAAGAGGTTCTAACAAGACTTAATATGAAGAAAGAGGTTCTAACAACACTTAATATGAAGAAGAATTATTACAGGGAAATAGAGATCAAGAAAAGAAAATATTTTGGACACATTAAAAGATTAAAAGACGTGACACCGTGTTAAAGACCTTAGTTGAGGGTAAAGTCAAGGGCAGGTGAACAAGAGGTAGGCAGAGATACAAGTGGAAGAGTAACATCATAAGATGGACAGGTTACAGTTTAGCAGAGCGCACCACCAAGACAAGAGACAGGAGATGTTGGAGATACGGTGTAGCCAACCTTCGTTGCGGAGACGGCACTAGATGATGATGATGCCCACCAAAACGAGAGACACGGGATGCTGGAGGTCTGTTGCAGCCAATTTTCGTTGCGGAGACGGCATGTGATGATGATGATGTGTGTTCCACGCCATGATTCTGAGTCAGAACTAGAATTACATTCTTTGACATTGTTTAACATATCCAAATATTGTCAAAATATCGTCCAAATATCGTATAAATATTGTTCAAATATCGTATAAATATTGTTCAAATATCGTCCAAATATTGTTTAAATATCGTTCAAATATCGTCCAAAAATTGTTTAAATATCGTTCAAATATCGTCCAAAAATTGTTTAAATATCATTCAAATATCGTCCAAAAATTGTTTAAATATCGTTCAAATATCGTCCAAAAATTGTTTAAATATCGTTCAAATATCGTCCAAAAATTGTTTAAATATCGTTCAAATATCGTCCAAAAATTGTTTAAATATCATTCAAATATAGTTCAAATATTGAATTATCTGAACTTGCTTCAACATATTCTCTTAGGTGCTAGTTGTATCAATTACAATATTTTCGGTGGTCAGGTGCTGGTCATGTAAATTCTTTTCGGGTACCGAGGGGAAAAAATGGTATCAAATACCTTAGTGACATATTTGGCAGCAATTTTTTTTTTACTGTATGCACCTTGCAAGGTTGCCATTGCTTTCTGAATCGTCTGGATGCACAGCTGTCTGTGGCGGTATTTGAACCTGGTATCGTGACCGTCACAAACGTGACCAATCTATCAAATCCCTCAAATAACAAGTTACCACAAGAGAAAAGTGACACTTGTCAGTATCTTATATTTTTATGTGATGATGTTAAAGGTCCTACTATCTGGGTAAGATATATGGAAACACATGGCTGTAAACAGAGAGTGCGATGTCATCATTCCTGCTTTATCGAAGTTCCTGTTTTGTCATAATATAAGTATTATCGTAATTCCTATATTATCGCAATTAACGGGAGGAAAGGAATAGAATGAGGAAATGTCGGAGCGATGTGTGAAGACAGGTTGAATATATTTAATATATCTCTTAAATTTCTGGCCCACACACACACAAATGGAAAAAAATAGAAACGTGTCCGAATTTAAGAAGCACGGGAAGTTCCAAATTACAATTAAAACCGGCTCAGTGCCTTCTGGCCACTTGACTAGCTTTGCGCGGACATATGCCGTTCTGTTGGGAGTTGAATCTCATTGTTTTCTTCTCAACAGGATACAATAAACCCGAAGAATTAGATACCACCAGCATGGCACTTTGTGATCGACCTAAGCGACAACAGATAATGAATGCTCTTTTATTCTCCAATAACGGCCCACATCCCCTCCCATCCCCAACTTTCCTGAACTACATTTCCCTTTGGTTTTCTTCGTGAAGATCTGTGGATCTGAAGATGGTTGGATGCATCAGTTATGTCCTCATTAATTTGTATTTCTCTGCCACTTTCTTGAGATAAATATCTGCTGCCATATTTCATGGATTTAATTTAAATTTGACTACCACATTACAGAATTCATGGAACTGATTGACAGCTGAGGTCAATTAATACTAAATTCTGTTGATTTAGTTTGAAAGAATGCTCTTTGTTTTGTATGTGTTTCCCTACGATTCATATATTCTCGTATGCCGCAGATGTCGGATGCTTCAGACTATTGGGACAATTAATACGGTGACATTTCTATTCTTTGGATTACATCTTGTTTGAATCTAATAGGACCCTTGTCCCGCTGCAATGAGACATTCGGGGAGACTGAAAAGAAACGCCCAAAGTAAAGCATTTAAGCTTGTCTCTATTTTTTGTACACATGCGGATCTTATGAGCTGTACTGCAGCACCGCAGCACGGGAAAGGGTTCCAAATGTAATATATTCTATTATATTTACAATTATGTCTGTCTCCAAAACTTGTGATCAATAGAAAAATTGAACGCTATGAATAGTGACGTCATCCATGACGAAACTAACCGGTGTGAATAGTGACGTCAGCCGTAGAAAAATTTCACGGAATGAATAGTGGCGTCAAGCATAGAGAAACTGAACGGTATGAATAGTGGCTCCATGAATAATCTAAAAGGAATTAACAGTGGCGTCATACTTGAAGAAATCAAACGATATGCATAGTGACATTATCCTTAGAGAAACTGAACGGTAAGAATAACGGCGTCATCCTTGGAGAAACTAAACGGTCTGACTAGTGGCGTCACCCATAGAGAAACTAAAGTGTATGTATATTGACGTCTGTGTGTAACAGTAACACGGTCTGCACTTATGTGTGACAGAAACAACTTGTTACCGAAAACATATAGTTGACTGTCTGTCCTGGACAGACTAGTGTGACAGAAAGAATATCTGCAGCGTCACAATAAATTGCGACGGAAGAAAATGCCTTTTAGGACTTACTGGAATACTGGTGCTGTGACCAGGTCTAATTCTGTGTAATACTGCTCGACATCAATCAGTTAACCAAAGCACCCCTTCACAATAATATGAGGTTTATGTACACAAGTTGATATACATCAATTAATAGCATCAGACTCATAAGAGAGGCAAATAAACACAGGGCACGAGTCCCAATCTAGTCTTATTCGAGTCCGTCCGCAACTCTGCAGACTAATCCTAAATTATCTGCAACTGGGCAATAATATAATCATCTCAGATTACAAATTACGCTAACACATCCAGGAATTGCTTCACTCAGGTTATAAGCTAAGTCTTAGAGAGTATACACCGACTAACTATCTGGCCCTGACTTTTCGCTTCTCCTGGGAGATCGAAAACTCTGACTGTTGCGAGACTAACAAGGACTTGCCTCTCCTGGGAGACAAGTACTGACTGTACAAGACAAGCCTGATAGAGACTGACTTCTGATGACTACCTGGGGACTACTTCCTCAGCAGTGAAAATGCGACCGCCCTGCTCGAAAGTGGAAATGCGTTGTGTCGCCGTTTTATTATCTCCAATGGCCCGACACATCCGTCTTCGGTGGACTGAAAGATATGAGTACTGAGGTCATCGATGGAGAAATTAAACGGTATGTATTGTGATGGCATTTGTTGAGAACAGAATGGTACCAATATTGACATCCAAGGAGAAACTGAACGGTATGAAAAGTTACGTCATCCATACAGAAACTAAACGGTATGAATAGTGATATCCATATAGAAACTAAACGGTATGAATAGTTATATCCATATAGAAACTAAACGGTACGAATAGTGATATCCATATAGAAACTAAACGGTATGAATAGTGATATCCATATAGAAACTAAACGGTATGAATAGTGATATCCATATAGAAACTAAACGGTATGAATAGTGATATCCATATAGAAACTAAACGGTATGAATAGTTATATCCATAGAGAAACTAAATGGTATGAGTAGTGATATCCATAGAGAAACTAAATGGTATGAGTACTGATATCCATAGAGAAACTAAATGGTATGAGTAGTGATATCCATAGAGAAACTAAATGGTATGAGTAGTGATATCCATAGAGAAACTAAATGGTATGAGTAGTGATATCCATAGAGAAACTAAATGGTATGAGTAGTGATATCCATAGAGAAACTAAATGGTATGAATAGTTACGGCCTTATACTTTAATCTAAAATGTGTAATTGTCCTTCTAATTTGTAATATTACTACTTATAAATTTAAACCGATATAACTTAACATGAACTATACGTGCAGTGATGAAGTAATTTCTTGTGCTTAAGTAGGACGCGGGTTAGAAACCCTGCCGGAACACTTTTTTTTTACAAGTGCAATTTTTCTTGGATCCCAAGATTATTGTTTGAACGTACGGAGTTGCGTGTTATAAGTACTCTCGGCGGGTGCCCGTCTGTCTTGTTGAGAGATGCAGATTGAATACAGAGAAATCAATGTACAATGAAGTCAATTCTCAAATCGTTTTATCCTTTTTTATGTTGGTTATGTAAAATATACCTCTTATGGTGATGTACTCCCCTTTCAACGGCTGACCGTTATACCTATGGAATACCAATGCGAAGGGCACATAATAGAATTCCCATACCTGATGGTCAAGGTTGCCCATGAACAAGTGTAAAGTGTAAAGGGTGCAGACATCAAACAGAAAAAGACTTCTCAACTCATGTAATCAACCATTCGGATTATATAATAATTATTCGTGGACCATTCATTGATGTTCTCAATCCAAGATTTTATTTCATCAACTCTTCTCTTTTCACGCGTAACCGTTCCTTGCAAAACAATTTCAGAAAGTGAGCCGTCTTTCATTGCATGTCCAAATCAAACTATGTCGTTTCACTTTCACCAAAATCGATCTTGGTAGCTTGTAAGTTTATTTATTTATTCCCGAAAGCAAAAATTTGTCTTATTTTCTACATAACTGATTTGTTTAAGACATGTCTGTCCAAAAAAATATTCAAAATCCCGAATCCTTATTTCCTTGCTTAAATTCAACTAATCATATCTTGATAGGTCTCGGAAGTCGTTATACCAGACTCTAGTCCGTCCCCACTTGTCTTGATAGGTCTCGGACGTCAGTATATCAGATACTAGTCCATCCCCAAGTGTCTTAATAGGTCTCGGAAGTCGTTATATCAGATGCTAGACCTTCCTCCACTTGTCTTGATAGGTCTCTGAAGTCGTTATATCAGATACTAGTTCATCCTCACGTGTCTTGATAGGTCTCGGAAGTCGTTATATCAGAGGCTAGCCCGCCCCCACTTGTCTTGATAGGTCTCGGACTTCAGTATATCAGATACTAGACCTTCCTCCACTTGTCTTGATAGGTCTCTGAAGTCGTTATATCAGATACTAGTCAGTCCTACACTTGTCTTGGTTGGTCTCTGAAGTCGTTATATCAGATACTAGTCCGTCCCCCACGTGACTGAATAGATCAGATACTAGTCCGTCCCCCACGTGACTGAATAGATCAGATACTAGTCCGTCCTCCTCGTGTCTGAATAGATCAGATACTAGTCCGTCCTCCTCGTGTCTGAATAGATCAGATACTAGTCCGTCCCCCACGTGACTGAATAGATCAGATACTAGTCCGTCCTCCTCGTGGCTGAATAGATCAGATAGTAATCCGTCCCCTACGTGTCTGACAAGGTTTTTGTATGCGTTATGTAATTTACTGGTCTGCCCCCACATGTCCTGATAGGTCTCTGAAGTCGTTATATCAGAAACCAGTCCGTCCGCTACCTGTCCTACGGAAGTCATAGGGACGTAAACAATACTGTTACATAACGTGCATCTTGTTAGAGGTGACTAAAGATTTCTTCCAGTACAGGGGAAAAGTGACCCATAAGTCGTGTCTAAGTCGGATGTGTCAGGATGGAAGTCGCAAATATCACAGCCAACAATATAGACCATGATATAATGTTTTCTGTTCTCCTAACCTTCTACGTCTTGTGCGCCCACTCTTGTTCGCCTGAAGAACTTTGCTACCCAATCTGCCCCTTAAGGTCTAGCTCATCTGACTACAGCATGATTTCTAGGTCACGTTGACTCTATATATATATGGGCAGACAAACCCACACAGCAGCCTCTTTAGTTTCCTTGTACAGCATGCATGGAATATAAAATAGTGTCGCCATTTCGAAAATTTATTTTTTCCCTTTTCGGCACTGCCTACACATGGGCCTTCTCCAGACCATACCCTGAGTCTGCAGGATGTTAAGAATGAACACTCAAAAAATTCCTTCAAATAAAATAAGTATACGCTTAGCAGGTACATCAGACATCCAAATACAGAGTTTGTTCCCAACACACGCCAGGCTATAGAACTGATATTTCAAATATCGGTATTACAACACACGCCAGGATATAGAACTGATATTTCAAATCTCGGTATTACAACACACGCCAGGCTATAGAACTGATATTTGAAATCTTTGTATTACAACACACGCCAGGCTATAGAACTGATATTTCAAATCTCGGTATTACAACACACGCCAGGCTATAGAACTGATATTTGAAATCTTTGTATTACAACACACGCCAGGCTATAGAACTGATATTTCAAATCTCGGTATTACAACACACGCCAGGCTATAGAACTGATATTTCAAATCTCGGTATTATAACACACGCCAGGATATAGAACTGATATTTCAAATCTCGGTATTACAACGTACGCCAGGCTATAGAACTGATATTTCAAATCTCGGTATTACAACACACGCCAGGATATGGAACTGGAATTTCAAATCTCGGTATTACAACACACGCCAAGGATATAGAACTGATATTTCAAATCTCGGTATTACAACACACGCCAGGATATATAACTGATATTTCAAATCTCGGTATTACAACGTACGCCAGGCTATAGAACTGATATTTCAAATCTCGGTATTACAACACACGCCTGGATATAGAACTGATATTTCAAATCTCGGTATTACAACACACGCCAAGGATATAGAACTGATATTTCAAATCTCGGTATTACAACACACGCCTGGATATAGAATTGATATTTCAAATCTCGGTATTACAACACACGCCAAGGATATAGAACTGATATTTCAAATCTCGGTATTACAACACACGCCAAGGATATAGAACTGATATTTCAAATCTCGGTATTACAACACACGCCAAGGATATAGAACTGATATTTCAAATCTCGGTATTACAACACACGCCAAGGATATAGAACTGATATTTCAAATCTCGGTATTACAACACATGCCAGGATATAGAATTGATATTTCACATCTCGCTATTACAACACATGCCAGGATATAGAATTGATATTTCACATCTCGGTATTACAACACACGCCAGGATATAGAACTGGTATTTCAAATCTCGGTATCAGTGTATTATCATATGCAGTCTAATTGCATATAAGTAATCGTTGACTAAACTGGAACAGATTCAAGAAAAACTTAGAAAAATCAGCGCTGTAATAACGTATACGCGTCAACTCTTCAAAATGATATTGTACAACCATGCTTTTTTTAAAATAGTTTGCCGGGTGATGTATTGCTTTGAGTAGTGAGATTATAACACTGTCTGATCAGTGTTCCGGGATTATGTTCTCACATCTAACACGATTCTCCGTCGTTTTAGGGCCGTCCTTTGTTATTGTTCTGCACACTTGACTCTATTAGTAGTCGAGATTTCGCACGCGCGCAAGTGCCATCTGCCTGTTTATTTGTCAAATTCCATTTCACGGTATACTGAAACTTCTATTGACCAAGCCTGGTTATTGCGCATGACTGCAAAAGACTGGCACGTGATCTGTTCTTTTCAAATGAGATCATGTGATTTCGAGAACGCCATATTTCCTAATCCAATTACCGGAAAGGAAAACTGCGAATCTCACGTTCATAACGGACGCCAGAATGTGCGATTCAGCAGATTAAAAACGAGCCGTAAAAGTGATATGTTGCTGGACTTTATGAGGCTGACAGCATCGCCTTAACTACCGGGGACAGACGTACAAACAGGAAAAGTTTGTTCAAGGAAATTGCTACTCGATCGACGGTGCCATATTGAATAGTTTCCTTCTTGAATTATGTCCTAGCTAGAACCAGTCTTTTCACTTTCCTTTGCACATAGTGAAGTCTTAACGACATCTGTAAATGTCCACGAATTCGGCTTCACGGATCTACATCTAACGATTAAGCCAAGCAGAATGCTACCAGACAGGAAGTCATAGCCAATGATGCATCATATTAATCACGTGATCATAAAGTTCGACTGATACCACTAGTTATTGATGTGGACAATCAATAGTCTGTCTTTCTTAGACATGGCGACTAAATATTCGAATTGTCCACGCTAGATTCACTGCTGTATTCATACGCGAACAACTTCGATAAGCGGAGGGTACTATTTGTAGGAAATATCAATAACAACGTTTTCCGTTATTTATTGTTATATTTAACACAGAGCACAAGTTATTTATATTTATATAATAGGAGCAGGCAATTGTTCACGAGCATCATTCTAGCACAGATGTCAGAGATTTTTTTTGGTCCGCGGGCCGAATGTTGGATGATACTTCCGTGTTGGATAGGATGAAAAATTGTTAATTTTTAGTGCCTTCTAGTTCAGATTAATTTATTTTGAACTCACGAGCCAATAGAATATAGTTCTCAAATCATCCTGGTGGTCAATAGTATATAGTTCGCAAATCATCCTGGAGGCCAGCAGAATATAATTCTGAAATCATCCTGGAGGCCAACAGAATATAGTTCTGAAATCATCCTGGAGGCCAACAGAATATAGTTCTCAAATCATCTTGGAGGCCAACAGAATATAGTTCTCAAATCATCTTGGAGACCAACAGAATTTAGTTTTTAAATCATCCTGGGGACCAATAGAAATATCTTGGTCATTAGTCTGTATGTTGTTGCCCACTCTAGTTTTGTGGGCGGGGGAAGAATAAAATAAACACAAACAAAAATGACAGAATATTGTGTTCATACACAGTAAATAATTCATAAACAGTAAATAGTTCATAAACAGTAAATAGTTCATACACAGTATATAGTTCATAAACAGTAAATAGTTTACAAAGAGTAAATAGTTCATAAACAGTAAATAGTTCATAAACAGTAAATAGTTCATAAACAGTAAATATTCCATACAAAGTAAATAGTTTATAAACAGTAAAAAGTTCACAACAGTAAATAGTTCATATACAGTAAATAGTTCATAAACAATAAATAGTTCATACACAGTAAATAGTTCATACACAGTAAATAGTTCATACACAGTAAATAGTTCACAAACAGTAAATAGTTGATAAACAGTAAATAGTTCATATACAGTAAATAGTTCATACACAGTAAATAGTTCATATACAGTAAATAGTTCATACACAGTAAATAGTTCATACACAGTAAATAGTTCATATACAGTAAATAGTTCATATACAGTAATGAGTTCATAAACAGTAAATAGTTTGTAGATTTCATGATATAATCTTCATCCTATGTAGGGATATCATCGGCTAAAACTGAGAAAAAGGCGGGAATAATACATAACAATCTTTCAGCAGCACTGTGTATCAGCTTGACTGATCTCAAAATATTCCCTATAAGGTGCGCCGATGAAAGACTGGGCACGTAATTAGAAAGCACTGCTCACTAAATGTAGCACTGCTCACTAAATGTAGCACAGCTCACTAAATGTAACACAGCTCACTAAATGTAGCACTGCTCACTAAATGTAGCACTGCTCACTAAATGTAGCACTGCTCACTAAATGTAACACAGCTCACTAAATGTAGCACTGCTCACTAAATGTAACACAGTTCACTAAATGTAACACAGTTCACTAAATGTAACACAGCTCACTAAATGTAGCACTGCTCACTAAATGTAACACAGTTCACTAAATGTAACACAGCTCACTAAATGTAGCACAGCTCACTAAATGTAACACAGTTCACTAAATGTAACACAGCTCACTAAATGTAACACAGTTCACTAAATGTAACACAGTTCACTAAATGTAACACAGTTCACTAAATGTAACACAGTTCACTAAATGTAACACAGCTCACTAAATGTAACACAGTTCACTAAATGTAACACAGCTCACTAAATGTAACACAGTTCACTAAATGTAACACAGTTCACTAAATGTAACACAGCTCACTAAATGTAACACAGTTCACTAAATGTAACACAGTTCACTAAATGTAACACAGTTCACTAAATGTAGCACAGCTCACTAAATGTAGCACTGCTCACTAAATGTAACACAGTTCACTAAATGTAACACAGTTCACTAAATGTAGCACAGCTCACTAAATGTAACACAGCTCACTAAATGTAACACAGTTCACTAAATGTAACACAGTTCACTAAATGTAACACAGCTCACTAAATGTAACACAGTTCACTAAATGTAACACAGTTCACTAAATGTAACACAGTTCACTAAATGTAGCACAGCTCACTAAATGTAGCACTGCTCACTAAATGTAACACAGTTCACTAAATGTAACACAGCTCACTAAATGTAACACAGTTCACTAAATGTAACACAGCTCACTAAATGTAGCACAGCTCACTAAATGTAACACAGCTCACTAAATGTAACACAGTTCACTAAATGTAACACAGTTCACTAAATGTAGCACAGTTCACTAAATGTAACACAGTTCACTAAATGTAGCACTGCTCACTAAATGTAACACAGTTCACTAAATGTAACACAGCTCACTAAATGTAGCACAGCTCACTAAATGTAACACAGTTCACTAAATGTAACACAGCTCACTAAATGTAACACAGTTCACTAAATGTAACACAGTTCACTAAATGTAACACAGCTCACTAAATGTAGCACTGCTCACTAAATGTAACACAGTTCACTAAATGTAACACAGCTCACTAAATGTAACACAGTTCACTAAATGTAACACAGCTCACTAAATGTAACACAGTTCACTAAATGTAACATCCCGCGCACATAAATATCCAGCGAATGACCTTTCTTAGGTGGTGCAAACCCGAATCCACGCTCCCCCCCCCTCTCACCCCCCCCCCCCCCCCCCCCCACCTTTCGCACAAAAAATATTATTCGCACGGACATTTTTAGATTTGCTCAGGTGAGAATAAAATTATAAAGAACATTGTTACTGACGCTCTACAATGAGATGATAGGAACATGTTCAATATCTTTGATGACTCCCTGTCTCATGTCTTCTCGGTTTCGAACATCCTAAGAGATCAAATAATATTTTCAGTTTCAAAATTTAAAATAAAAGCATTTTACAAAGACATTACCAAGGAACATTTTTAAAAGACATTTCAGTGATGTGTGGGTGTTTGTATGTTTGGTTGTTTTTGGTTGTTTTCTCTCTCATCAAAATACATTATGCGAAATAATCATTTTTGGTACAGGACCTTCTATACGGGACAAGCATGCATAAGTCATTTTCTGGTCTATAACAGATCCTCTTTAAGAATAACACTAGTCTTTTTTATGGCTAATCACTAAGACAAAAACCACAACAGAACAGACACAAAAAATAGGTGGACTCTTACCTTGAAACATCATAAAGACTTAAAAGTTAACATTTGAAACAATATTTCTCACATTATGAAGTGCATAAGTATTTTTCCTCATACGTTGACAGCGTGAATTGATTTGACATTTTTATTTATAATGTCACAGGTTGCAATTATCTGATATTTTCTCATCTCAGAGGTAGGTATATATACTAATTTTAAACCAGCTTTATGAGCCAGTAAAAATGGATTGACTGGTGAGATTTTGTTGAGAGTCTTCCGTGTATGAAATAAAGCTATAGATACTCCCACCGTCACACTTCCCTCCTAACAAATTGCCCAAGAGGACACAGGTGCTTTATTGCATGTAGTTACTGAGATCGAAACGCATCAACACAATATGAAGATGTATTGTAAACATGATTGACATATGATCTATGACAAAGAATTACTGAAATGTGAATTTATAGGATAAATGGATCTCATACATAGTAGAGCAACAATGATGACTAACATTGTTTCTATATGTGATCTCCGGGTTAACAATGATGACTAACATTGTTTCTATATGTGATCTCCGGGTTAACAATGATGACTAACATTGTTTCTATATGTGATCTCCGAGTTAACAATGATGACTAAAAGTGTTTCTATATGTGATCTCCGAGTTAACAATGATGACTAACATTGTTTCTATATGTGATCTCCGGGTTAACAATGATGACTAACATTGTTTCTATATGTGATCTCCGGGTTAACAATGATGACTAACATTGTTTCTATATGTGATCTCCGGGTTAACAATGATGACTAACATTGTTTCTATATGTGATCTCCGGGTTAACAATGATGACTAACATTGTTTCTATATGTGATCTCCGGGTTAACAATGATGACTAACATTGTTTCTATATGTGATCTCCGGGTTAACAATGATGACTAACATTGTTTCTATATGTGATCTCCGGGTTAACAATGATGACTAACATTGTTTCTATATGTGATCTCCGGGTTAACAATGATGACTAACATTGTTTCTATATGTGATCTCCGGGTTAACAATGATGACTAACATTGTTTCTATATGTGATCTCCGGGTTAACAATGATGACTAACATTGTTTCTATATGTGATCTCCGGGTTAACAATGATGACTAACATTGTTTCTATATGTGATCTCCGGGTTAACAATGATGACTAACATTGTTTCTATATGTGATCTCCGGGTTAACAATGATGACTAACATTGTTTCTATATGTGATCTCCGGGTTAACAATGATGACTAACAGTGTTTCTATATGTGATCTCCGGGCTAACAATGATGACTAACATTGTTTCTATATGTGATCTCCGGGTTAACAATGATGACTAACATTGTTTCTATATGTGATCTCCGGGTTAACAATGATGACTAACATTGTTTCTATATGTGATCTCCGGGTTAACAATGATGACTAACATTGTTTCTATATGTGATCTCCGGGTTAACAATGATGACTAACATTGTTTCTATATGTGATCTCCGGGTTAACAATGATGACTAACATTGTTTCTATATGTGATCTCCGGGTTAACAATGATGACTAACATTGTTTCTATATGTGATCTCCGGGTTAACAATGATGACTAACAGTGTTTCTATATGTGATCTCCGGGCTAACAATGATGACTAACATTGTTTCTATATGTGATCTCCGGGTTAACAATGATGACTAACATTGTTTCTATATGTGATCTCCGGGTTAACAATGATGACTAAAAGTGTTTCTATATGTGATCTCCGGGTTAACAATGATGACTAACATTGTTTATATATGTGATCTCCGGGTTAACAATGATGACTAACATGTTTCTATATGTGATCTCCGGGTTAACAATGATGACTAACATTGTTTATATATGTGATCTCCGGGTTAACAATGATGACTAACATTGTTTCTATATGTGATCTCCGGGTTAACAATGATGACTAACATTGTTTCTATATGTGATCTCCGGGTTAACAATGATGACTAACATTGTTTATATATCTGTTCTTCAGGTTCGAGCTTGGATCAAAAGTCACCAGAAAAGACGAGCTCTTCACTTACAAGCGTCTGAATACCAAGACAATCATTCGCTCAACTCATTTGCATCCAACTGTCTTCTTGACAGGGTAAGTCGTTACATCCACCTGTTTTCTTGACAGGGTAAGTCGCTACATCCACCTGTCTTCTTGACAGGGTAAGTCGTTACATCCAACTGTTTTCTTGACAGGGTAAGTCGCTACATCCACCTGTCTTCTTGACAGGGTAAGTCGTTACATACAACTGTCTTCTTGACAGGGTAAATCGCTACATCCACCTGTCTTCTTGACAGGGTAAGTCGCTACATCCAACTGTCTTCTTGACAGGGTAAGTCACTACATCCAACTGTCTTCTTGACAGGGTAAGTCGCTATATCCAAATGTCTTCTTGACAGGGTAAGTCACTACATCCAACTGTCTTCTTGACAGGGTAAGTCGCTACATCCAACTGTCTTCTTGACAGGGTAAGTCGCTACATCCAACTGTCTTCTTGACAGGGTAAGTCGCTACATCCAACTGTCTTCTTGACAGGGTAAGTCGCTACATCCAACTGTCTTCTTGACAGGGTAAGTCGTTAGAATAGTATGAATATTCCTGTTTTTAGAATATTGTTTATCTTTATCATTGTATCCATATCATTATTGTTTGAACAGGTATATCTGATGTATTGTATTAATATAATTATTGTTTGAACAGTGTATTTTAGAATGGTGGCACTGTCCATATTGTTTGAATACTGTTGTATGTGACAGGGAGTCAGATTTGCGTATTCAGGCTAGTTTCCTGAAAATTCCCTTCCCTAGTTTCCTGGAAATTCCCTTCCCTAGTTTCCTGGTAATTCACTTCCCTGGTTTGCCTAGCGAAAAAATGGTGTCGGTATTTAATAAGGTAGTACCATAATAATAGTGGCGCATGGTCGAGAAGTTAGAGCATTGGTCTCACCAACTAAAAACACATCACCCTGAACATGCCGTGTAAATATTAAATAGGCTGGGTGATAAAAATACATCCTTGTCTTACCCCTATTTTTATTTCTATGTATGGTGAGTAGCTCTTTTCACATCTCCTTGATGAAATTTGTTCCCAATATATATTTATAATCAGTCTGATGTCTTATCCATCTATGCCTATTCATTGAAGACATTCAATTAATTTTTCATGTTGGACTCTGTCAAAAGCCTTGCTGAAGTCTATGAAGCAAATATAAATACTGTTTTCGACTTCTATATATTTATCTATCAATAGTAGGATACTAAGCATAGTTTCTCTGGTTCTTTTTTTTCGATATTATCGAAACGATTTGATCTTCACCGACCACAATGTCTGTTGTTTTTAATTCGTTCATATATTATCTTGAGTAGTATTTTGGTTATGTGACGCATCAAACGTATTATTTAAAAATGCACATACGCACACACTTAAATACTCATTTACGCCTATACTCATACTTCAAGACATATTCTCCAACTGTCAGTACTAGCTATCATCATGTACTAGCTATCATACCAGCTTGCTACACAAGTCTACGACGTCTACTACATTTAATTTCAATCGCATCTTTTAAACAAATACAAAACTAATTCTAGGGACTAATCCAGTTCGAATTTTCATTTCAAAATGGTGACTGTTCCTTCAAGATGTCCATCAAGGATTCGAACGTCAGACATACAGGCATAGATTTCACTTTACATGACTATAGTATCATAAATTGACAGATGAAACATAGTTTTCTCGACTAAAAAAACTCACAAAATACTGTAATGAAATAGAACAAGCCGCGGTTAAGTAGTTCAATACAGAAAAAAAAATTAAAGGCTGTATAAATATAGTGAAATATGAAAACGGATGTGTAAATATGAATAGTGAAATATTAAACTGAAGCAGGCAAACTTTACGGGCGATTGGTATAGTACGTGTCTAAATGTCATCGCTGTTTACAAACATGTTGCTTGGTAACCATTTTTTATTTAAATTCAGCAAATTTGTGTCCAACTTAGTTAAACAAAAAATATTATAGTGTACTAACAAGAATTTTGTTAAGTAACAATAAACTACAGATTTTTCTTTATGTAACATAATCAATCAATCAATCAATAAACCCGTAACCCTTCAGGGTCGTAGGGGTACCACATTGGATTTCTCAGCACACAGAGTCCTCCTGCGAATTCTATCCTCAGCGATGCGGTTGAGTGTGGAAATATATTGCCCTGTCCATTCCTCGATATTGTCTGTCCATGCCTTTATTTTCTCTCCTCTGCTTCTTCTACCCGCGACAGTTCCCTGTAGTATTGTTTTTGACAAGGAATCGTGCCTGCATACATGTCCGAACCATGCTAGTGTGTCATAATATAAAATACTAAAAAAAACCCACAATATGCGTGCACAATCCTTACATTACATGTGCAAGTAACAGTAAAATAATGCCTATGTCGATTCATGTTAAGATATAGGTAAATGGACAGACTCTAGAAGACCTTGATACCTCTAAATACTTAGGATCTTATATGAGCAGCAGAGGAAGCACAACCACAGACATAAAAACTAGACTTGAAATAGCCTCGTAGACTTGAAATAGCCTCGTAGACTTGCAATAGCCTCGTAGACTTGAAATAGCCTCGTAGACTTGAAATAGCCTCGTAGACTTGAAATAGCCTCGTAGACTTGAAATAGCCTCGTAGACTTGAAATAGCCTCGTAGACATGAAATAGCCTCGTAGACTTGAAATAGCCTCGTAGACTTGAAATAGCCTCGTAGACTTGAAATAGCCTCGTAGACATGAAATAGCCTCGTAGACTTGAAATAGCCTCGTAGACTTGAAATAGCGTCGTAGACTTGAAATAGCCTCGTAGACTTGAAATAGCCTCGACTGCAATGTCCAAATTAAATACCGTATGGAAGATAAATATATATATATGTATCTAATAATATCTATGCTTTTGTACAGATGTGAGAGTTGGACAATTACAGCAGAAATTGACAGAATATAAGCTTTTGAAAACAAATGTTACAGACGAATACTGCGAATCCATTATATGGAACATAAAACCCACACCTACATGAGAAACATAATCAATACTCTTGCAACCAAGAGAAGATCTCATGGCAATCACGGCCTGGTATAACCAACATAGACTCAGACCTTAGGTTGAAAGTATCGAGCCCCCAATTAACAACAAATAATCACGTAGCAGTTGTGAAAAGTAAACTTGTGTGGTTTGACCACGTGATTAGGTACGTTTTCTTTCCAAAACTATCTTGATAACAACAGTATGGGGTATATAGAGGAAGAAGATGGGATAAGAAAAGAGTTTTTAAGATAACGTTCAGATCCACTGGTAAAGCTGGCAAACCGGTCAGTTGCTTTTTTTCCACATCTGAGTCGATTCTTTGATCAATTTGTAATTAGTTCTTCCGGGTCCATTTATTTCACCACCCCCGCCCCCCATGTAAAAGTTAATTTAAAATATGGCTCCTTTACTGATCAATCTCACTAGAGATCCGTTTGTTTGTAGCAACTTTCAAGACGTTAAAATCTGTTCTGTTCAGCTTGGACTGAGTTTCCAGCGAGATCGTCCATGTCATTCAATAATAATTAATCCAAGAAAATGCCTCGATTTCACTCGGCTGATGTTTATCAGCAACAAATGTTCCAGAATTGTATTAAAATAGTTTCTGATAGACTCGTGACAACACTTTCTATTTGTGATTGTGCTCTCAATGAGCTACACGGTGCTCTTAAGTAGCTACATGGTGGTCTTAATCAGATACATGGTAGTCTTAACCAGCTGTGTGGTACACTTAACCAGCTGTGTGGTACACTTAACCAGCTGTGTGGTACACTTAACCAGCTGTGTGGTACACTTAACCAGCTGTGTGGTACACTTAACCAGCTGTGTGGTACACTTAACTAGCTGTGTGGTACACTTAACCAGCTGTGTGGTGCTCTTAAACAGCTGTGTGGTGCTCTTAAACAGCTGTGTGGTGCTCTTAACCAGCAGTTTGGTGCTCTTAACTAGCTGTGTGGTGATCTTAACCGGCTGTGTGGTGCTCTTAGCTAGCTGTGTGCTGCACTTAATCAGATACGTATGTTCATACTCAGATACCTGTTGATCTTAATCAGCCACCATGTCGTTTTTGAAGTATTAGAAAGTGACACCAAGAAGATAATTTAATAAATTTACCATAGTTTTGAACAGTTTGATCTATGTTTTCAGACTGGGTTATTTCTAGTGTTTTCAGAATGGGTTAGTTATAGTGTTTTCAGACTGGGTTATTTATAGTGTTTTCAGACTGTTAGTTATAGTGTTTTCAAACTGGGTTAGTTATAGTGTTTTCAAGCTGGGTTAGTTATAGTGTTTTCAGACTGGGTTAGTTATAGAGTTTTCAAATTTGGTTAAATATAGTGTTTTCAGATTGGGTTAGTTATAGTGTTTTCAGATTTGGTTAGTTCTAGTGTTTTCAGACTGGGTTAGTTATAGTGTTTTCAGACTGGGTTAGTTATAGGGTTTTCAAATTTGGTTAGTTCTAGTGTTTTCACATTGGATTAGTTATAGTGTTTTCAGATTGGGTTAGTTCTAGTGTTTTCACATTGGATTAGTTATAGTGTTTTCACATTGGATTAGTTATAGTGTTTTCAGATTGGGTTAGTTATAGTGTTTTCAGATTGAGTTAGTACGAACAAATGACTGTACAAGTGACAATGACACTTGTTTCAGGACTAGAATAAAGGAGCTTGGATTGAAATGTGATTTGCTAGAATGTATTGGCTTAGTGGGCGAGAAAGAATGATGGTCAATCAACGGCGTTCTGTGACCTTTAGTCAACGTGTAATTCAGATACACTCAAAGAGAGATATGAGCGCCTATGGACTTGTCCGGTGTGCAGTAACGATGATCCAACGACTAACTAATTACCGGAATAAATGTTTCCAAAAGAAGATTTTTCTCGCAATACAGACAAAAAAGCATATTAGAAGAGAACAAAATAGTCCGAAATTCGCATTTATCAATGTTACGGAAACTAGCAGTAAAGGGAATTAAAAGATTAACACGAAGAAATACTGTGAAAACATGTTCGTTACATGTCAAGAAAGTGCAGTATGAGAATTAAAGTTTAACATTCTAATTGGATAACGTTGCCGGCAGCTGCGGAATGGAAATCACCATCGAATGGAGCAATATATTTGTTCTTGTGTGTTTTCATTGTATTATAGTTTTCTGCTCTCATATTGTAATATCTGACAGTTTCCATTGCGTTGTTCCATGTAGTATACTGATTATTGAGTTGGTACCTTTATTTGTTTTTGGTTATCATTATAAAACATTTTTGTCGAAACGTTGAATACGTATTGAAATGTTGAAATTTTCGTCGTAAAACTGCAATGCAACTGATTCTTGTTATTTTCTTTTATTTGTATCTATTAATCATATTCTACACATTGTTACTGCAGTCTCCCGTTTAATGTTTGATCGCAGGCAAGTGCGATCAAGCGGTCTTAATCGATCTAGAACGGGTTATACAAGTCTCATGTTCCGCATGTCACTGGAAAAGACAATCGTAAGCCCACTGTTTCCATGACAGTTAACCAAACAGGGCCTCTTGTGCTAGCATCTTTCTATGTGGTGTATCCTTTACAGAAAGCTGTCCTTACTCCACTCTGTAAGACTATTTGTTCTGTGAAAGCTGACCAACTTCTTCCAGTGTCATGTTCAGAAGGTCTTCTTTATCCTGTGTCCATTGTAGTCTTGTTCTGCCATTTGTTTTCATTCCTGAACCTTTTCCCTGTATCTTTAAACTTTCTATACCAGTGTTTCTTCATATGTCCGAAATATATCAGCTTGGGTGTTTATATATATATATATATTGTTTGAGGATCCAGTCTTCTTCTATGTTCAAGTTTTTGTGGATGTCTGCGTTGGTTTGTCTCTCTGTCC
The DNA here is from genome assembly GCA_034231615.1 of Meghimatium bilineatum. Classification (NCBI taxonomy): domain Eukaryota; kingdom Metazoa; phylum Mollusca; class Gastropoda; order Stylommatophora; family Philomycidae; genus Meghimatium; species Meghimatium bilineatum. The sequence continues at coordinate 61,017,747 of CM067321.1, read as the reverse complement.
ATAATATTCTTAGGACCGTTCTATAACATTTTATTTCGAATGCGGATAGTTTCTTCTTCATTGCAGATTTCATTGCTCACGTTTCACTACCGTATAGTGTTACGGGATCATGTGCGTGGATCCTAATCAGCATTACTTATCCAACTAATCCGACTTTTCCCGTGCGTTTCACCTGCAGGTGACAAAATGTGTGAAAGTAACCAACGATCCGTCGTATTAGTCAAGAAAGTCGCTGTGAATCAGCGCATGGCTATTCTGGAGGATTTCGTCATCATTTTGTGTGTTAAAACTCTTATGACGTCAAGTATGACGATCTTACTAATGTCCAAACCGCAACAGAAATTATAATTTTAAATACCGGAAGCCGTTAAAGTGATAAATTTATACAGCAAAATCTCAAACAAAATATTCCGTGTCAAGTGAATGGAATCTGGTCTAAAGAAAATAAAACATAAAAATCATCTGAGAACTGCAGACAAAATATTGCAGTGTCGATACATGAACAATTTTTGAGGGTTGATAAATAGATCTGCCTTTAGAACTTGTTGCTATGTGGGAAAAAATTGATCAGTGGAGTGTCTGAAAGAAATGAAATCAATTAGAAAACACGACGCTGTAGAAATCAATTCTATGTGTCAATATAAATTTTGTGCCGTTATGTGTGAGTCCAGAGACATCAGTATTAGAATCCACAGAGAAATATTTGATTAATGATTAAGATATAAGTTCGTGGAATTAATCCGAACTGTCATAAATGCACGAGATATGTGCAGATTTAAGATTTCTTGCTTTCATGTCTTGGAAGCATTTTTAAACCAGAGTGATTTTCCATGCATAAAAAAATAGATTTTTCTGCGGGTTTTTTTTTTTTTTGCGTTATTGATGGATGTGAGTACAAGGTCCATCACGTATTTGCTTCATTCTACAACACAAAGCGGAGATGATACCGCACCGCCTTAATGGAACACGAAATTTAGCTTGGCAATTGATCTTCTTGTTGGTTTGTGAATGGTAGCTTCAGGGCAGGCTATTCAAGTTGTAAGCTGTAAACATGTTTACACAGACATAGAATTGAAAACATTGATACATAGAAAATCCAAAACTGTGCACTCTAAATGGAGACATAAGATAGATGAAGACTAGAACACACGTGTAAGCAATTGTGTGAAGGAAATGTGAAAGATAAGATCTGGGAACAATGACGCGGATAGACGAAATATTCACCAGTGATCAAATGTGGGAACAAGACGAAGTATTCACTAGTGATCAAATGTGGGAACAATACGAAATATTCACTAGTGATAAAATGTGGGAACAAGACGAAATATTCACTAGTGATAAAATGGGGGAACAAGACGAAATATTCACTAGTGATAAAATGTGGGAACAAGACGAAATATTCACTAGTGATAAAATGTGGGAACAAGACGAAATATTCACTAGTGATAAAATGTGGGAACAAGACGAAATATTCACTAGTGATAAAATGTGGGAACAAGACGAAATATTCACTAGTGATAAAATGGGGGAACAAGACGAAATATTCACTAGTGATAAAATGTGGGAACAAGACGAAATATTCACTAGTGATAAAATGTGGGAACAAGACGAAATATTCACTAGTGATAAAATGTGGGAACAAGACGAAATATTCACTAGTGATAAAATGTGGGAACAAGACGAAATATTCACTAGTGATAAAATGTGGGAACAAGACGAAATATTCACTAGTGATAAAATGTGGGAACAAGACGAAATATTCACTAGTGATAAAATGTGGGAACAAGACGAAATATTCACTAGTGATAAAATGTGGGAACAAGACGAAATATTCACTAATGATAAAATGTGGGAACAAGACGAAATATTCACTAGTGATAAAATGTGGGAACAAGACGAAATATTCACTAGTGATAAAATGTGGGAACAAGACGAAATATTCACTAGTGATAAAATGTGGGAACAAGACGAAATATTCACTAGTGATAAAATGTGGGAACAAGACGAAATATTCACTAGTGATAAAATGTGGGAACAAGACGAAATATTCACTAGTGATAAAATGATGTTTGATATTTTATCTTGAATAGTCACGTTTTTTTCCCGGGTGCTAATGTTGCTAAGAAAAAGAGTGAGAAATGAGGACATTAGACAAAGAACCGACACTACCCTAATCCTGTAATATATTAAGAGCTAACAGATCAAATGGTTTACGCTCATCAGCAGACTACCACCAGACAGCATACCACATCAAGCTATGCTACACAGATACAGTGATTGCAGACCTAGAGGCTGACCACGAAAACAATGGACCACCGAAATAACAGCGGCAACAAATTCCACAATATACTCAGCACACACGAATGCCATCTACAGAGGACTCTTCTACCCCTGACACTGAAAGACAACAATCGGTCTAGGGAATAGATAGATGTCGTCGGAGACAACTAAAGAAGCTTCGGGGTGGAATTTCCTTTTCCATCTCATAGAGGCACCAAGTTGATCCAGAAACAATGCTGAGGTTGGATATTCCAGGTCAAAATGCGCATATATCGCAGCTAGGCTATAAACCAAGACACAATTATTTGTATTGTTCTCTGGACTACATCCCTTTAATCTGCAATAGTTTTAGAACGAACTCAAAAGAACTGATAGTACTTATGTAGAACGCAGACTTTTAGAAAGTTCCACTTTTCACGCAGTATTACCTTATATAGAAGAATTTATGAAATTTCTCTTATCTTATTTCATCGATTATATCATTTAATTTTTTTTTATTATTTTTTTTTGGTAGTCACTTCTTCTTTAACTTCAGACCATTGATGAATTTAGGTTTATTTTATCTTTTTTTTTATACACCGGACATATTCAATATTGTCCATATTTCTGCTTCAGTGAGTACCCCTAGTTTTACCGGTTGATGGCCAAAGTTGTATGGTGATTTAAAACAAAATTATTATTATTGGTTGTTATCTTAGGACCACATCGATCCTCACTCGCGTATTATCGATACTCTTCGTGTTCATTAACATCAAAACCATCTGATTAAAAAGAATATGTTGTTAGACCAGCGCCGCCGCAATATGGAATCCGGGGATCTCATAACAGTAAGGGATACAGTGGTACGCTAGTGAGATCACATTGGGTTAAAACAAGAGTTTCATAATATAGGGATTACGGTGTTAGCCAACGACGTCACAATAGGAGTGCCAGGGGTTTCGTTATATAGGGAACATGGCGTCAGGAAAGCGGCGTCAGAATGGGAGTGACAGGAGTTTCGTTATATAGGGAATATAGTGTTAGGCAACTAAGGAGGTATTTGGGATGGGGTTAGTTTCCCATCGACACTAAATTTTATATATTTTCAAAGTGACCAATAAGTCATGCTGAAGTCAGATGTTTGGATCGGAAACGCGTAGGTATTGCAGCCAAACTAATCGACGGTTTAATCATGGCTCTCGTCAGTACATGTCTCCTAGATGAATTAATTTGGACCCCGTTTGTTACGTTTTTGATTATTGTTTAACCTTTAATTGCTCGCTATTTACATACTTGGAGTCGCATGCCAAAAATAACCAAGGCCAGCCAATAGATTTCATGTAAATTGGAAACTAGTTCATGTTTACGTTTTAGTTGTCAGGTCTCCTATACTACCAACTGTCACGGTTTAACCATAAGATCTCTATGAAGGAAAATACACAATCTCGCTCAAACATAATTCAATAAGTAGTGTCCAATTTTCATATTACTGTCAATAGTGGACACATTACTTAGAGACAGAGGTGATACACTCAACAGTATACCACAGTTTGTGTGATAAAAACGTGATGCTGAAATCGGATTTATTAGACAAAAATGGACAGATATTACACCTAACCTGTAAACCTTGACAAAACACATTCTTTTCACATCAATACATCCTATTAATTCTTAGTTCGTCTTCTGCGTACGTTTTCTGAGAACCAACACGAAAGTTTATGTGATTTCCGCCGGGGATCGTAAAATACGCTGTGCTGCCAGTTTCCACCATATTGAATCAGTACTGACAATACAAACGCTACATACTATATGTAATATCAGCAAATCAGTACTAAAACATACGTTATGTAATGTCAGTAAACCAGTACTAAAACATACGTTATGTAATATCAGTAAATCAGTACTAAAACAGAAGTTATGTAATGTCAGTACAATTGTACTAAAATGTGCGTTACTTAATGTTAGTAAATCAGTACTACAACATGCGTTATGTAATATCAGTAAATCAGTAATAAAATGCAAGTTATGTAATGTCAGTAAATCAGTACTAAAACATACGTTTGGTAATATAAGTAAATCTATACTAAAACCTACGTTACGTAATGTCAGTTAATCAGTACTAAAACATACGCTTTGTAATGTCATATAGATAAGAAACCGTTATGTACAGTCTGATTGTGAACGCCTGCTTGTGAAGTCGTGCTGTGTGAAAATGAATCATACTTTATTTCAGCATTTCATATATACTGACATTTAGAGGTATACAAACTTCAGCGCTGTCGTGACTGCATATTTTCCTGTTAAATGCTGCTGGTAGACTTCTGAAATGACGTAAAAACAAATGCCGCCCTACCATAGCATTCATCAAGACGTGTACATATAGGATTTCTTTTAAATTTTACCTCCGACAGATAAAAAAAAAATTAAGTGGCAACAGTGGTTTTAATTCGTGACATCATGTCTAATACTGTATAGTTCAACACTTTTCTACTTGTTTTCTTTCAGGATGTTATTGATGGTAAAAGTTACCGAACTGGCACCACTGGGCATGGCAATGACAATTCTACCTCGACTACAACTAGATACGGGGCTCGTATAATTGAAAGTGTTTCATCTGGTAGTAGAAACGCACACCTGCAGTCACATAGAGATCTCTCTGGTCCAAAAAATCATGTGGGTAAAAGACAAGACAGATTGGATTGTGAAATGATATCCAGTGTATGATAAAACAATGAGACAATGAATTTGACTAAGAAAAAATATAATCATAAAAAAGGAGGCTTTCTTGTCCACCAAAATAAAGGACCCCCACCAAAATGTCTATTGAATGTGTCGTTTTATGATCATGTGTATGTCCTACAAGACACCACTAATCGTGATGACCATTGATTGCTTGGTCCTTCTCTGGTCAAGTTACTATCTTACAAGAGTAACTAATCATGATGGATCATTGATTGCAGCGTTCTTTTATTGTCAAGTTACTATCCTACAGGACATCCCTAATCATGGCGGATCATTTATTGAAACGTTATTTTCTTGTCAAGTCATTATCCTACAAGACATCAAAAATTATGACGGATCATTGATTGAAACTTTCTTTTCTTGTCAAGTCGTTATCCTACAGGATATCACTAATCATGGCGGATCATTGATAGAAACGTTATTTTGTTGATTTGTCAAGTTACTATCCTACATTATACCATTAATCATGACAGATCATAGATTGGAACGTTCTCTCCTTATCAAGTTATTATCCTACATTATACCATTAATCATGACAGATCATAGATTGGAACGTTCTCTCCTTATCAAGTTATTATCCTACATTATACCATTAATCATGACAGATCATAGATTGGAACGTTCTCTCCTTATCAAGTTATTATCCTACATTATACCATTAATCATGACAGATCATAGATTGGAACGTTCTCTCCTTATCAAGTTATTATCCTACATTATACCATTAATCATGACAGATCATAGATTGGAACGTTCTCTCCTTATCAAGTTATTATCCTACATTATACCATTAATCATGACAGATCATAGATTGGAACGTTCTCTCCTTATCAAGTTATTATCCTACATTATACCATTAATCATGACAGATCATAGATTGGAACGTTCTCTCCTTATCAAGTTATTATCCTACATTATACCATTAATCATGACAGATCATAGATTGGAACGTTCTCTCCTTATCAAGTTATTATCCTACATTATACCATTAATCATGACAGATCATAGATTGGAACGTTCTCTCCTTATCAAGTTATTATCCTACATTATACCATTAATCATGACAGATCATAGATTGGAACGTTCTCTCCTTATCAAGTTATTATCCTACATTATACCATTAATCATGACAGATCATAGATTGGAACGTTCTCTCCTTATCAAGTTATTATCCTACATTATACCATTAATCATGACAGATCATAGATTGGAACGTTCTCTCCTTATCAAGTTATTATCCTGCAAGACTCAACCAGGTTTTAATCATATCGTTTTTTTTTTTCTTTTTTATAATTTTTTTTTGGTGGGGGGGGGGGGGGGGTTGGGGGGGGGGTTCAGTTCTCTGATCACATGACACAGTCGATACACTGATTATATAGTCGTGCTCTTCTGAAAGAGAAAGAAAGAAATATATCATCTTATAGAAATATTTAGACGTGGAATCGACAATTATAATCTTCCTCTCTTTTTGTTTTAAACTGAATACAGCATTACCGTGATCACATTCAGCATTCTAATGTTATATTTGTATCTGTTTCTTCCAATAATTATTTAGTTGTGTGGTTAAATGGTTGAATTCGAATTGCTTAAATTCGAGTTGAGTTGAATTGAATTAGAATTGCCTGGTCATTAGAATATTCTGTGCAATGAGAGAGCAGATAGTTTGACGAGTTATGCCACTGTATTGAATGACATGGCAATGGGCCACTCTGGCATATTGAACTCCCTAAGAGCAACTGCAAGATCAAACGAAATTAATGACCATGTACAGAATAAAGTAGCTGGGCTTGAATATATGGCGTGACCTGAAATGAACGTTACTATGCACTGTAAAGAATGTTTGTCAACCAACAGAGAATTAGAAACGCTGGTCGTTGTGTAATTTAGATATTTTTGTAGCTTTAATATTTCACTGAAAGAGTTTGCCACATTTGAAAGACTACGAAAAATGTATAAAACTGAAGGGGGATAATGACTACTACGATCACTTCCTTATGCCTGTGAAACATTGACAATACAGCCACACTAGAAGACTCAATCATGTCCATCTAAGTTGCCGTCGTAAGATACTCAATATCAATTAATGTGATTACATGCCAGACAATGATGTACTGATGAAATGAGAATGTGTAAGCATACACACATGTTGATGAAGACACAAACAAGCGTACACATGGTCCGCGTGACAGATCATCATCTGCCAAAACAGTTGCTATATGGACACGTTCAAACTGTCTCCAGCAAGGCCGGAGGACAGAAGAAGCGTTTTAAAGACACTCTTAAAATAGCACATACTGACTTGAACATAAACATAACCTTATGAGGGAGTCTTGCACAAATTAGATTCGAATTGTCTCGTAGAATCAAGAGTAATGCAGAAGCTGAAGAGGAGACACGACACGATGCTACAAAAGAAAAACGTGCTAGACGAAATACAATAGTTACATAATGACCCACAGACTCCACCTTGTTTGGTTATTTAAAGGAGGGAATCAAAATGTACTGGTGCTGAGATGTATTATATAATATCTTCTCCCTCCCCTTGTCAAAAAACTGACAAGAATTTAAGGAAATCCACTTCTGAATAACTCCCGCCCGTGTGTTATGGGGCCTGAAAGGGGAGCAAAGAATAGCAACACTGCTTACATTCCACGCATGTCGTAAAAGGTGACTAAGGAGGTTATGTGATAGAATTGGCTGTCCCATCCCATATAGGGTCAGTGACCCAAAGCCATGCTGAAGTCGGATGTGTCATGCCGAAAGTCGCGGATATCGCAGCAATGCTGTAAACCATAACACAACGCATTCCGTTCTCCGGACTACATCCTGCTAATCTGCAGGAGTTTGAGAACGAACGCAGAAGAAGAAGAAGAAGAAATCCAGCGTAATATTTTTTTACAATAAATCCTATCCATGAACAATTGCTGAAAAATTACAAAACTACATCATTCATTTCATATTTTTCATGTAAAAAAATAATTCCCATTAAAACTATTTAATTGGCGTATAAAAAACATTATTATTGACGTCAGCTTTGTCTAAATGCCACCCACCCCACACTCCCAATTTCCTTTCCTCATGTCACCAACTGTCAGACTTTTTTTCAGAAAGTGTTGTTGGCGTAATTTAATGCCATCACCTTTTATACCATCTCAACGTACACCAAGAGCACAAATTGCATGAATCCTTCTATTCTTGTAACAACTGTATCAAAAGAAAGTCGGTGTATTTGCAATGTGCACTTCGTTGAAGATATAAATCTTCTAATTGTATCAGAACAAGAACTACAAGAATTCTAAACAAATTGGATAAAGGTACTGTCAAGTACAAAATATATGAAAATTAGCGCCAAGAGTCATGGTCGTATGTATATTAAATTGGCTGCATCAACAAAAGAATCAAGGTCGAAGAGATAATAGAATGCGTGAGGTGCACAGGGTTCTTCATCATTGATCTCGTGCAGACCCTGGGTTATCAGAGAACCAATATCCTAAAAACACCACCTCGTAGTGTACTCTGAAAATAAAATGCTTGGAAGCAGTCTGGCTAATGCTTTATGGATCGCCTCCGAGTAGTGTAGATTGAAAAGGAAGAAGGTTTGTTTCCACAAGACAAACAAGATCTTCGAATGACACATCTCGATCCCCTCAGTGTCTGGCCTGATCTCGCAGGCTGTAGCGTTTCAAGCTCACGAACATCAAGAATCGTGAGTACGTCTCCAGGGAAGTAAGGCTAAAACATTGGGCATAATAAGAGGACACCACAGCACTTTAGAGGACAAAACGTTATATGGAGATCGTATCTAAAGCACTGTTCAGCTCGAGAACAAGATTCTAGTTACCTCCAAGAAGAATATATTATGGTAAAGAAGCCGAAAATGTCCCCCGATACTCCAAGATATTTATAGAGGCTCAGACTTGGATGAGGTGTTCATGATGTCGGTCACCGCTATCTCGAATGAGAGGGCGAACGATTTAAACTCAAGTCTACTGTAGAGTGTTTCCTCCATCGAAACTATGCTCACAGATGAAAAATCGTTTAGTACCCGAGAGTACATGGACAAATCGTCTAATTACGCGAGACAAATCCACTAGAAGCGTAACACATCGTGCAAGATAGACGTATAGATAGATGAAAAATCGTTTAGTACCCGAGAGTACATGGACAAATCGTCTAATTACGCGAGACAAATCCACTAGAAGCGTAACACATCGTGCAAGATAGACGTAGTCGACCTAAGCCTAAATCCCTGGTTACCACCTCCTCGGAGACTGCTACCCAGGAACATGTTTTGGTCTGTAAAGTCCAAGGTACAGTACGTGATAAATCGTCACGGCGTAGAGTCCATACACGTCCATTGACAGGTGACAGAACGGAAGGTTGTCACGGGCTAGGGAAGCTCACCCGAATTAAAATTATGCCGAAAACGGATGTTCTAAACAGGAAATCGCAAAACAACGCAGCTCCGTTGTGAAATCAGCAGAACAACGTGCGTCACCCCCCCCCCCCCCCCGCCAAGCGAACATCATAAGAACTTTTTGTTGATTATCAAAGAGCGAACGAAGATTTGATATTTCAACACACAGTGCCAAGGTTGCAGAAATACTAGATTACATGCATAAACACACAAAGGCATACAGTGTGTTTTATATTCATTGATACGCATGAGCGTAGAAAAATCCTGATCCATCTATTGTGTGTTGTCTGTCCATGGTTGTCAACACCTTCCATCTTATACTATCCCCTGCATCATCGTTATGATAGAAATGGTACCGGTTTACATGCTTAATCTCAGTTTTAATATTTTAATTTGTGATTATTCTGGTTCTGTATACATCTTTGTTTTAATTCCTACGCACACATTTGTTTCATGCTTTCTATATGAAACGCCTAGAAAGTCTCTTAACACTTGGATTACAAGGTTAGATACAGTAGAAGTAGATGCCATGACATGTTTAATTATTTCCCTTGTCTATGTTTGTAAATTTCATGTTCATCATTTAATAATAGAAATATTTATTTATTTAGGGTTGGGATTAGGGTTAGTTATGTAAAACACAACTATCCCAACCATAAATAACACTCTAAAATAAATTAATATTTAAACTATTATATACAAACATAGACAAGGGAAATAACTCGACTATGTGGTGGCGTCAACTTGTACTGTACCCAAGGTTATCTGTGTCCGTTGTTTTATGTCGATGTACTCTACATGATTAATAATAAAAATTGTGTTTTAAATGGTTTTTGTGTTATTTTCTTATACAAATTCGTCATACAAGCAAGCAACAGTGACAATTTCATCAGACAACAACCTTAACATACACGCGATATGCCTTTAAACTAGGGCTGTGCCGGATTCAAATTTTTGGAATCCGGCTAGAGCCGGATTTGGCCGGATTTGTGAAGTGAGATCCGGACGGAGCCGAAGCCGGAGCCGGATTTACAAATTAAAAAAAAAAAATTTGAATAATGTATTACATCACTTGACTTATGTGAGTGGAGTCACTCGACTGTTCATTACTGCAGTTTATTACGATAGACATGACAAAGATGACATATACTCATATTAAATCATTTAAATGTAAAATAATTATATTTACATTAGAATAAGTAATAGTAAGTTCCATAAGTTCAAGATGAAACATAATACATAAGCACATAATGCTAATTTAGTAATTTTAATTTTTAGTTTTCAGTTTTTAGTTTTCACATTATTTTCAGTTGGCAATTTGGCAGCTCAGTTACAACTCACAACAACAGTACATTGAACAGATTGAATTTATTGAAATAAATTCATTCAGTACTTTCACTATTTCAGTCAGTCAGTCTTCATTATGGCTGTGAAGTTTTGTGGTACAAGGCTACTAGGGTGGTTAGTGATAATGTCTCCTGCAGTACTGTTCCGATGGCACACTTGTAGGTGGTGGTGCAAGAAATGCCTGCGCCAGTCTAGCCATACTTGGAAATCCTTCCTTGCTTATTGGCATGCCACCATAAAACTGGATCTGTCTGTCGAGTGTGAAGTGGCTCTGACAGGTACTGTGTCACCTCAGTGTTAATGCTGTTGCCTTCGGCACTTGCAGAACGATCTGTCGTGGGATTTTCCTCGACAATTGTGTCAATATAGCTCCATAGGCTGGACTCGTACTGTGTAGCAGTGCTCACAGAAGTCAAAACACTAGTACTGCTACTAGTAGCTGATGGATCATGTGCACTGACTTTATTTGCTGAATGAATAATGGAGTTAGCTACTAACATCAGATGGGCTCGTGCATCATTTCTGCTACTTTCTGAGAAGAAGCACAGCTTGAATCTTGGATCCAGTAGTGTGGCACAGGTGTAAATACTGTTAAATTCAATGCAAACGCAAATCTGCTGCTAACAGCTTCAAATAGGGCTGCTTTCATAATTTTGATCCTTGCTTCACTACCTTCTTTCTGGAAGAAAGCCATGAGGGTTTTCACTAATGGGATCACAACTGATATTGATGCCTGAGCTGCACTTATTTCACGTGTCAGTTCTTCAAATGGTGCCAAAGTACCTACCACATTCTCCGTTACTGCCTACTGCTGTGCCGTTAGTCCAGTTACCGAATCAACTTCAACACAGTGCAGACTGATTACGTTTCATCAAGCGTATGTTTCAAACATCATAAGAAAACGAAGATGGAAATACCTTGGTCACGTTTTACGACTAGATGTAAACAGAATAAACCAACAAGCCCTTATGTGGTCACCTGAGGGTAAAAGAAAAAGAGGAAGACCTAATACAACCCTTAAAACACCTTTCTTAAAGAAGAGGAATTAATAGGTTGTAAGACCATCCAGGAACTAAAGCTGCAGGCAGCGGACCGCATCATATGGAGAACAAAAACCTTTGCCCCTGGTGTCGCTTGCGGCACGAAAGGAACAAACTAACAGACGGATGCTGCTCTGTTGTTCTAACAGACGTCGTAGCATATAAAACGTTGAGTTCCATCGTGTTGTCACGTCCTGGATAAGCTGATGTTGTGGTAGGTTTAATTCCTTTTGAAGTTCATGCAAACGACTGGTTGCTAAAAAAGAGTGTTTGAAATGTCCTATCACCTTTCTTCCAGTACCGATGATATCAGCAACATACTTTAGACTCAAAAGACCATCACGCACACACAGCTGCAGTGTGTGTGCACAACATCCAACACTTGAATAGCTGCCATCACGAAAACATTTGGCAATGTTAAATGCATTGTCTCTCACAACAACATGACACTTCTCACGTGCAAGTGACCACTCATCCAGCATCATTTCAAAATGTGCAAGCAAGTTTGTGGCCGTATGATGTTTATCACATGCAATACAATGGAAGACTACAATGCGGTGAACGAATGAGTCTGTTAACCAATGGCCAGTTATGCCCATAAATGACTGAGTGGTGTGTTCAGCTGTCCACGTATCTGTTGTGAATGATATGTAATCAGTGTCAGATATCACTGCTGCAATTTTTACCTTCAGACGTTTACACATGTCAGGAATGACATGGTCAGCAATGTACTTTCTTGAAGGCAAATAATACCTTTTTTCCATTGTATGCATCAGCTCTCTGAAGCCTGGTCGTTCAACTACTTGAAATAGCTCCATATCTATGGCTATCATTCGGGCTACGGCAGCATGAATGCGTTTAGTTAGCATTTGGACTGTGATGTCCCAAATTTTGACTCGTCCCATGCCTGCATAATTGACTGCTGGGTACTGCTGCTTGCTTTGTGCAAACACGATCCCAGATTCATCATAGATGTGGTGGCCAATACACTGGCCTCCAGTGATGCTTTCTTTTCCATCATTTCGTCATAGCTTTTCCTGTGCATCGATCGCAAATGGGTCTGCATTAATGATGTTGAGAAGTTTTTGGGGCGATCTGATCGTCCACGTGATAACTGTTTGTCACACAACTTACATATTACCTTCGCTGAATCATCGTCTTTTACCTTGAAGTAATCCTAAACGGCGCTGTATGACTTAGATTTTGATCCCATTTTATTTTATCGGCAGGACCAAAGAAATTTACGAAAATTCGAAATATTCAAGTCCCACGAACTCATGAAGTTAATGTACCATTAATATTTGAAATATTCAAGTCCCACGAACTCATGAAGTAATGTAAAATTAATATTTGAAATGAATTTTTTCTTCTTCTTAAAATGCTTATTTACATCGGCGAGAAATAGTAAACTGAAAGTGCTACTGTGCTTGACCTCATGAAACATGTACAGAAAATTCACCTGACTAGGCAACACAAATCCGGCCTAAATCCGGCAAAATTGGACCGGAGCCGCATTTGTAAAAATGGCCGGATTCCGGATTTACCGGAACCGAAATCCGGTACACCCCTACTTTAAACACACACACCATATATGGCTCAAGCAGAAGAAAATATCATTCTTTCAGATGCCCTCTCGGTAATAGAAAGGACCAAAATATCAGCGATTTATGTGCACTGGTGAATTCATAATAGCAGTGATTTATGTACGCTGGTGAATTCATAATGGCAGTGATTTATGTGCGCTGGTGAATTCATAATAGCAGTGATTTATGTGCGCTGGTGAATTCATAATAGCAGTGATTTATGTACGCTGGTGAATTCATAATAGCAGTGATTTATGTGCGCTGGTGAATTCATAATGGCAGTGATTTATGTGCGCTGGTGAATTCATAATAGCAGTGATTTATGTGCGCTGGTGAATTCACTTGAAAAACTAGCCTAGTGCTACAAGAGGAGCAACATCCAGTGGAAACCAGCACATTTCGATATCTCAGAAAATGAAGCCGCTGAAAAACTCACCAAGATAGATGGTACATTGCAAAAAAAGTAACATAGGAAAAACGTAATGTAGTGAAGTTAAATCATAGCATTAATTAATGTCGTAGGGGTGTGAGATGTTATCGATCTCACATTGCAGTAGCTCTGTTATATGAGGGATGTAGCCATCTCTTCTCCCTCGCAGTCTTTACTTCTCGGATTAAACCGGTACACAATTACGGCTGGGTCTTCACTGGAGTCGTTGTCGTTTGAAAAGAATTTCCGCTTTATCTGCGGAATGAACCCAGGACCACTCATATACGAAATTAGTGCGCTAACCACTGCGCTTCGCGGCTTCCTAGACATTAATATGAATGTGCTTGAATATAATATATTACCAGCTACAGTTTCAGCGACTTAAGCAGAGAATTATATGCCAGAATTTGAATTCTTAGTTATCTTTTCCCACTCCAGTGAGACACAATAAAATAAGTCCGATACTGCTACCACTATAACATCCGATGTATATGGCTATTATTTATTACTTGAAATCAATATTTCCTATGGACGATTTCATTGATTTGTGAACCTTATCTATACATGTCTATATTATAAGACCATGTGTACGTAAGAATTAAAGTAGAGATGTGTGCAGGTGTTCAGGAGCCATTGCTTTCAATAGTGAAACGACGAAAACTAGCATGGTTCTGACATGTATGCAGGTACGATTCCTTGTCAAAAACATTACTGCAGGGAACTGTCGAGGTTGGAAGAAGCAGAGGAGGCCAAATAAAGACATGGACAGACAACATCAAGGAATGGACAGGGCAAGATATTTCCACACTCATCCGCATCACTGAGGATAGAATTCGCTGGAGGACTCTGTGTGCTGAAGCTTCCAATGTGGTACCCCTAGGACTCTGAATGGTTATGGTTTTATTGATTGATTGATATTATATCTATATAAATTAATGATTGAGAGCACATTGGCCATCGACTTATTTGGGACCTTGTTCTTTGTCCTTAGAACAACACCAACATAAAATTGTAATCTCTGTTACACCCGATGTCAAGCGCTGACAATACTTCTTATCATACTTTTCTTTTGGTTATAAATTGCAGTGTATATATCCATTTTCAGAATTATAGCTGCTGGGAATCGTGTTTCACGTGTAATTTTCATTGTTGTCATGTAGTCTGTACAGAAACCAACGGGTTGGTTTATGCACGTTTCATTCTGGTGGTGCCATTTCATTCATTTTTGTATCCAGCTTCTCGGCAACAGTATATATACATATACATATATATATATATATATATATATATATATATGTTTTTTTAATGTGCTTATATATATATATATATGTGTGTGTGTGTGCGTGCGTATATATATATATATATATATATATATATATATATATATATATATATATATATATATATATATATATATATATATATATATATATATATATATATACCACAGTGACAAGTGAAAGCTTTATAAGAACAGTCAACCTATTGTACGACCACGCCGCATGTTATGATATAATTGTTTCGTCTGAATTCCAACTATTGTTGACTATTATTCAATATATAATAATGTTAAGTTTTCTCAAATTCTGAAGTGTCTGTCATCAGATTTCAATGAATAGAGATTGTATTGAAAACATAAATGGAATTTTCTCCGATCGCGATATTTTCTTAAAAGATTAATTCATTTCTCGATAAATTTCATCCCATTTTCAATAATGGATCGCAAAATGTTGCAAAAGGCCCTTTACATCTCAAGCGACATCGTTTTTGACATATGACACAGACTTGCATTTCAGGCACCGTTCATCACAGCAAGATGGCGACTGCATTGACGTCTGCAAATACAGAACGGTCATGACAAGGAAATATGAAATTGTTTTGTCTCGTGGAGAGAGACTATGCTGGAAAGATATTTAATTTCCTTCATTTTTTTCTGTGGGAAAGCAGCAGTTTTCTGAAAGTGAAAGATACGCTTTGTTTACTTAGGGAATGAGTAAAGTTGTTGAGCTATGGTCAATGCCAGCTGTCGCGGAAACAAGTGTTGTTGTTGTATTAAAATATTCCCTATATAACCGTATATCATCATTATCATGTGCTGTGTAGCTTAGCTAGTCATTGTTCTCCAACTTACCTCTCTATTGTCTGTACTCTGTACCATCTAAACTGTTGACTCTCTACCATGCGACGATGTCAATTCTCCTGTATTTTCTCCCTGTGAATCCCTCTGTCTTTTAATTCCTTCAATGTGTTCAAGTGTATGTATCCACGATGTAAATAATGTGCCCTTCACCGAAAAAATAGTGTTACTCTCGAGTGATGCATTTATTGACCACCTTCTCGCGCTTACAGACGTTACAAGAGCCTCAGTCTTACAGACGTTACAAGAGCCTCAGTCTTACAGACGTTACAAGAGCCTCAGTCTTACAGACGTTACAAGAGCCTCAGTCTTACAGACGTTACAAGAGCCTCAGTCTTACAGACGTTACAAGAGCCTCTGTCTTACAGACGTTACACGAGCCTCAGTCTTACAGACGTAACAAGAGCCTCAGTCTTACAGAAGATACAAGAGCCTCAGTCTTACAGACGTTACAAGAGCCTCAGTCTTACAGACGTTACAAGAGCCTCAGTCTTACAGACGTTACAAGAGCCTCAGTCGTACAGACGTTACAAGAGCCTCAGTCTTACAGACGTTACAAGAGCCTCTGTCTTACAGACGTTACAAGAGCCTCTGTCTTACAGACGTTACAAGAGCCTCAGTCTTACAGACGTTACAAGAGCCTCAGTCTTACAGACGTTACAAGAGCCTCTGTCTTACAGACGTTACAAGAGCCTCAGTCTTACAGATGTTACAAGAGCCTCAGTCTTACAGACGTTACAAGAGCCTCAGTCTTACAGACGTTATATGAGCCTCATTGGTATATTAATGAGGAATCATCTCAAACCTGATTTCCAAATCATTTTTGCACCATCAGCTGCAAATATAGTTAATGTTACACTTTTGTCTATGTTACCCAGACTCTGTCACATTCCCGAAAGCCAATTTGAGCCTTAAAGAGCTCTCCACGGTATGTACAAGGAATCAGAGTGCGTTGTTGTATATCTTCTTAGATTTGAACTAACTACTGACACCTTCTTCTTTATTTTTATAACATTCCATATCTTTCCCATTCCTGGAACACGATCCAAAACATCTTTTTTCATGATTTTGTATCAATGCCTACACCATATATATCGTATTTTCATACTCCTGTGTACAGAGATTGACCATGAGATCATTTTTCAGACTGTAATTCTCCATAACGTAGATTTCTCTGTATTTTGCCATCTTCCATCTTCCTATTGTGTCCCAGCCATCTGCCATCTTCCTATTGTGTCCTAGCCATCTGCCATCTTCCTATTGTGTCCCAGCCATCTGTCATCTTCCTATTGTGTCCCAGCCATCTGTCATCTTCCTATTGTGTCCCAGCCATCTGCCATCTACCTATTGTGTCCCATCCATCTGAGTCTGCGCAGACTGAGCATAAAAAAAACATTGTGGTATTGCCTGATCTTTCCAGTAGATCATTATTAGTGATTTTGTCCTGCCGTCTTATACCAAGAATTCGCCGTAGTCACCGCATGTTATGTAACAGTAACAAGCTCTGCACTGTGTTTGACAGAAACAAACTTGTTACCGAAAACATATAGTTGACTGTCTGTCCTGGACAGACTAGTGTGACAGAAAGAAGATCTGTAGCGTCACAATAATTTGCGACGGAAGAAAATGCCATTTAGGACTTACTGGAATACTGGTGCTGTGACCAGGTCTAAATCTGTGTAATACTGCTCGACATCAATCAGTTAACCAAAGCACTCTTTTACAAGAATGTTAGGTTTATTACACAAGTTGATATACATCAATTAATAGCATCATACTCATAAGAGAGGCAAATAAATACAAGTCAAAAGTCCCAATCTAGTCTTATTCGAGTCAGTCTTCAACTCTGCATACTAATCCTAAATTATCTGCAACTGGGGAATAATATAATAATCGCCGATTACAAATTACGCTAGCACATCCAGGAATTGTTTCACTCGGGTTATAAGCTAAGTCTTAGAGATTATACACCGACTGACTATCTGGCTCTGACTCTTCGTCTCTCTTGGGAGACCGAAGACTCTGACTTTCTCAGCTGCGAGACTAAACTAGGACTTGTCTCTCCTGTGAGACAAGTACTGACTGACTGACTGACTTTGCGAAGCCTGACTCCGGAGACTACTGACTCTCCAAGCTAAGTCTTTCTAACTTATCTCTCTTCTCCTAGAAGACTTCCGCCAATCGAAACTTATGGTTTTCTGTCTCCGTCTATCCTCCTCCGTTTCCCCCGGAGGAAAACCTCTAACCAATGAGGACTTGATCCCTCTGGTCATACAACAACACACGTTGTCCATTCTCTTCCGTGGCAATACGCCCCTACTTCTGTCGTATACAAACTCCGCCTACCTACTTATTCCTTGCGCCTCTATGCTAAACATATTTCGTTCCCACGGAAAAATAGTGTCAACAAATCTTTTCATCACTTCATTCCGTCTGACCACTCGGTACTGCGTAATCGACGTGTCAATAAACACATGCGGGCCTGGATGTATTCATCGGTGGCGACCAATATTCCTTTTGGCTGCTTCGTCAATGTAGACTTTGTGTCGTCTTCCTTCTTATTTGAGCGAGTAAGATGCAGACTTGTGATACTAATATTTGCCTTACCTAAAGCGTACTAGCTTGTGTCAGATCTTTCTGTGCAAACAATACTTCTTTGCTTGTAGCCATATCGTCTGGTGTTATTACAAACAATCCGTCTGCCACGCTAGCATTAGTACAACAAACCGTCTGCCATCCAGTATTAGTACATTCAAACCGTCTGCCACCCCCGATACTATTACAGTTACAGCTATGTGTCACAGCCGTAGAGAAGCACATAGTGAAGCAGATAGCTTGAGGCGGATCAAAACTTTATTGGCTTGAGGCTGCTCAGCTTGAAACATTCTTTAGTTGATCTATGACACCGATAGTGTCCTCCACTGTTAGAGATAGCACTTGGCGTTGTCTATATCTACGCAAATTGACAAGGACTTGTAAAACGTAACTGCAATCTCCGAATTTGAATCCTAGATCCGTTAAAACCAGGGATGGTGCATTTATCACACAATACCCGGGCTGAAATATACCGACCACGTATTGCCCATGGAACATGTTCCTTCTCTCTGCTTGCCTTATTAACTCCAAAGAAAAGGTAATACCAAACTTTTACACTTACACTTTCAGAATATATTCACACACAAAATAATATTTAAGGTTTTCATTTGAAGCACTCACGTAATTTCACAACTCTCATCTCATTACAGACTCGACAATTGGTTTAAGTGTTTCATACAAACAATGGTGTCGCTGTATAAAACTATTACTTTTGGAAAATAGAATATTAACACAGTTCGGTACATTGGTTGACTTTCCATTGACTTGTACTTCTTGAAACAGAAATAACTATAAATCTAACACAACATTATCTAGCTGCTGTTGATACATCAGGATATGCAATGTCTTGTACGAGCCTTTTGCGCGTTTCGTGTCAGTTACACAATATGGACTCATTGGTTCCATTTTTCAAAAGTGATGTTAATTGACTTTTCCCGTGATTTTCATTGGTCATTTGTGTGGAAAGTCAATGAGAATCACGGAAAAAGTCAAATAGCGTCACTTTTGAAGGATGACACCAATAGAACCTTAGGAATATATAGTAGATGAGGGACTCGCATTGTTTTGATGACTCGGTCCAGAATACAGGCGGTGAGGAAACTCCCGAACACATACTTCGGGACTGCCCATGACTGAAAGTGCAGAGATAGCAGATCTGTCTGAATACAGATTTCAGGCACAAGATATAGGGCAGCCGCTCTGACCTGGAGACGACAGTGTACTTCACCCTGACGACAAGTCTGACAATGCAACATGACCACATATGATCAACGCAGAAAAATAGGACGGTATGAATGTTGCCAATATTTATCAACATTTATGTAGGAGTGTTGATAATATTTATCAACATTTATGTAGGAGTGTTGATAATATTTATCAACATTTATGTATGAGTGTTGCCAATATTTATAGAAATTTATGTATGGGTGTTGCCAATATTTATAGAAATTTATTAACAAAACATGCTAGCCACGAAACATAAGAGACAGACTAAATTATTTGTCTCAATAAATATCACTAAAAAAATATTTACTGGTTAAGGTAACATGTGAATGTATTGTCAAGTTGGTAGTATATCATATTCTTCTTCTTCGGTGGTTGTGGCTTTTGCCTTTTGGCCAAATGCCACGTAGTTATATTTATCGCAGTCCTCATGTCCCGTTTCTAAAACAAGTTTTCAACAAAACATGCTTTCTCTTTGTCAATCAATATTTGTTTCTTTGATCTCCAAATATAATATCCTGGGATGGAAATATCCCCTAGTTCAACAATCATATTGCAACCGCTGTAGTCAGCATTGCTGAAATGTTCGGACACAACCCTGAAAAAATAGGATATGGTTAATTAGAATCCTGACGTTGAATGTCACGACAAAATTGTTGCTAAGCTTACGCTCCGTAGGCCATCTACGCTTCGGCAAACCACCGGACCTTCGTGACCTCAATCAGCCTCGCCGTCACAGATTTATAAAATTGTATTGACATAAGTTGTCTGGCGAAAAATGAATTCCAATTATCTTCCTATATAATTCAGTGTGTGTATTCTAAACAGAATTTTATTTTATCACTGTCAAAGATATCACAAAAATGAAAGCCAAAAACTGTCCTAGATTTTTTATAACCAGATTGGACATTTCGCTCCATCGAAGAAATCATTAAAAAAAAATTCGTTTGGCTTTCAAATTGAAAAAAAAATATTGAAACAAATTATATTCCACAAACAGTTTTATTTTTTATACAGAGACACCATTGTTTGGACTAAACATTGAAGTACGTTGTCAATTCTTCCTAATTTTGTAATGAGACGAGCTGTGAAATTACGTGAATCCTTCAAATGAAAACCTTAAATATTTTGCTTCTTACTGTTATGTTACATAACATTTATCCTGTAAATATTTTTTGCAACATACCATATATTTAAGTGCAATTTCTGTAATTAAAACCCATCACGCCTACATATGCGCTTGTTTTATAGATTGTTCCGACATCCGTATCCATTTGTAGCACATGCTATGATTAATGACAGTAACTAAATAATAATCAAGACAGGATCATTTCTGAGTAGCACAACTTGGCTGGTGTTGTCACCATTAACGAAGACCATACACTTCATCATGGCGAATCTTCTAAATCTTCTAGAGACTCCGCATTGTGAAGATGTGACTGGATGATAACAAAAATCTATCACTAACTCCACATCTGTCTCGCACGAATTCTAACAAATCTGATGCACTTTCGATAAATCAGGCATGAATTAGTCGGATACTGAGCGTCTGTGTTATGGTGACTTTCTTGTTTCCTCTTCATGTGGACTTATTTTATTCCACATAGTTACCAATGTCACAGATGGTGTTGTTTTCCTTTAATAAAATGCGTTGAAGAGAAAATATAATTTACAATATTCGTTATACAATACAATTTACGTTATTGATACTTAGTACAGTGATGACACATTTCATTTCTCGCTATTTAACATTTTCACCCCAATGTTCCAGTTGTGACGCACTACGTCCACTCAATATTTTCATATATTACTTCATGACATCATTTTAGCCAAATTCTTCACCACATTATTTTAATGCATTGCTTCGGCACTTTATTTTAGCACATTAATTTGTCACATTACGCCAGCACATTATTTTGGAACATTACTTCGTCATATTATTGAGGCACTTACTTCAACACAGTATTTCGGCTCATCACTTCAACATATTTTTTGGAGGGAATGTAACTTGGGTATATTGTTTGGAACATTATTTTGATATATTACTTCGGCATATTATTTTGATAAATTGCTTCGGCACATTATTTTGACAAATTACGTTATCACATTATTTTAGTCCATTACTTCGGTCAAAATATTTTGACATTTACTTCATCACATTATTTTGCCTCATCACTTCGGCACATTATTTTGCCTCATCACTTCGGCACATTATTTTGCCTCATCACTTCGGCACATTATTTTGCCTCATCACATCGGCACATTATTTTGCCTCATCACTTTGGCACATTATTTTGGAACAATATTTACAACATTGCTTCATCACATTTTTGGCACATTTTAAAGGCACTGTTCCGTCACATTATTTTGATACATTACTTCAGATCATTATTTTGTCAATTTACTTCGTCGAATTATTTCGTCACATTATTTAGTCACTATATTTCGCCCATATTGACATCAGTTTCTGTTCTGCAGTTCTGCAAATAGTCTTAACTCTTCTAATTTTTCACATCCACTGTCACTTTTCCAGGCATGTCGTAGTAGGGGACTAAGAAAAGATGGATTAGACTGATGACATGTCACCTTTGAGCAAATCATTGTCACTTTATGTGTTGCTCCGATTTCTTACTTTTGTCTTATGTCACTAATGATACAAGGATACATGCTAATAAACATTTCACCTTTGTCCTATTGTGGCAGGCTCGTTGGTGGCGGGGAGTGCTTGTTGTGCTGATGAGTCAACAGATCTGACGAAAGAATAATGTACTAGTTGATTCAGACGTATATGCTGCACTCCAGGCAGGGCGTGATGATTTAAAAAAAAATTAAATTTGAAATAAAACATGAAGAAATTAGGAAAAGAATTGGCATAATATAATATATTGAAAGACAGCAAGTAAAATGGTTTGGTCACCTTATGAGAATGCACCCAAATCAAATACCATGTCAAATCAAAAGCATATAATAAAC
Organism: Meghimatium bilineatum; assembly: GCA_034231615.1. Taxonomy (NCBI): domain Eukaryota; kingdom Metazoa; phylum Mollusca; class Gastropoda; order Stylommatophora; family Philomycidae; genus Meghimatium; species Meghimatium bilineatum. Next base: position 60,995,000 of record CM067321.1, on the reverse strand, counting down.
GAATTTACGGGCGTAAAGCCAATGTAACCCTAACCCTAACCCAAGAAAACGGTGGACAGAAAACATCAAGATGGCATTGATCAAACATGGACTAAATGCAACCACGGCGATATATCTGGCATTGGAAGGACATCTTAAGCTCCACCACTACGCTTAACAGTAAGTGTGAATACAATCAAGAAGTAAGTAAAGTAACCCATAGCATTTATTAATGCCGTAGGGGTGTGAGATGTTAGCGATCTCACATTTCACAGGCTCTGCAAATGAGGGCGGTAGCCATCTCCTCTCCCTCGCAGTCTTTACTTCCCGGATTAATCCGGTACCCATTTAAATCTGGGTCGACCTGGGAGCCGTTGCGATCTGAAAACATTTCCGCCTCAACTGGGGAATGAACCCAGGACCACTCATATGCGAAGCCAATGCTATAACCACTGCGCTAACGCGGCTCCCTGATCAAGAAGTATTAACCAGGGGACAGACAATAGAAATGTTTTTATTAATTAAAAAAAAAATTATAAAGACAATTTTTTTTTAAATTTTAAAAACCAATAAATTTAAGGACAAACAACAAGAAAAAGACAGAAGAAGAAAAATTACTCCAAAGTTACCCAACAAAACCAGTCGCTCCTTAAATTTGTCACAAATTACCAGACGGAGACAGCACATCAAGACAGTCAACCAGAGCCAGGAGAGACCCAGAACCAATCAACAACAGGAAACCCAAGAGGATAGCGACGTAGAAAAAGCTGAAGATTACCACCATTTTTCTAGAAAAAAGTCCTTCTTATGACTACATCCCACCCCCCAAAATTTATTGTCCTAACCAAGACACGCAGATCAGACCCCAGGTCAAACCACCAATCCCAAACAGGACAACCCAGGTCATTCGACCACACTATGCGCCATGATATGGCAACAGGAAAACCATTCCAATGGTGAAAAATGCGTGTCAAGCAAGACAAGTCCATCAGCTAATAACAACAACATTGCTTCCCTTCGGATGCTGAAATCTGGTAGCGACAATGATCCTGCTACAAGAGAGATACAGCGGGAGTATGAGAATGAACACTGAAGAAGACAAATTATGCTCATCAACTATGGACATCTACCTAAGAAAGGATCATGACACGAGATTTTAAAACTTCACAGAAAGAGTCGTTTTTTTACCGAATATACCTGGGATTTCACGTGTATTATTTATTTATTATATTATATTATTTATATATATTAAGTATCTCTCCAAAATAGTCCTTCGTGCTAATCTCACAAAACGTCATTAATGTTGGCTGATGCGACGATTCATTCTCCATTTTTTGCCATCCAATGAGAAGCACAGAAAAAATATATGAAGATAAATCTGGCTATATGAGAACACTGTGCAAACTACCTGGGGAAGAATTGTTATCTAGAAAACTACCTGAGGAAGAATTGTTATCTAGAAAACTACCTGGGGAAGAATTGTTATCTAGCAAACTACCTGGGGAAGAATTGTTATCTAGAAAACTACCTGGGGAAGAATTGTTATCTAGAAAACTACCTGGGGAAGAATTGCTATCTAGAAAACTACCTGGGGAAGAATTGTTATCTAGAAAACTACCTGGGGAAGAATTGCTATCTAGAAAACTACCTGGGGAAGAATTGCTATCTAGAAAACTACCTGGGGAAGAATTGTTATCTAGAAAACTACCTGGGGAAGAATTGCTATCTAGAAAACTACCTGGGGAAGAATTGCTATCTAGAAAACTACCTGGGGAAGAATTGTTATCTAGCAAACTACCTGGCGAAGAATTGTTATCTAGCAAACTACCTGGGGAAGAATTTTTATCTAGCAAACTACTTGGGGAAGAATTGTTATCTAGCAAACTACCTGGAGAAAGAACTGTTATCTAACAAACTACCTGGGGAAGAACTGTTATCTAAACTGTTATCTAGCAAACTACTTGGGAAGACCTGCTATCTAGCAAACTACTTGGGGAAGAATTGTTATCTAACAAACTACATGAGGAAGAATTGTTATCTAGCAAACTACTTGGGGAAGAACTAGTATCTAGCTATACTAGTGAGAACTAGGTCAACACGAGCTAAAATACACTTTAAGCATGACGTGGTGTTGTGTTCTTGTATCGATGTGTCCGTGCTTCAAACCCACTGTTAAACTTTAATTAAATAATTTCTTGATAGCTAACCCCAAGATGTTTCATGCTCTCGCATTGTTCTCATGTACTGACTCACACGTGACATATGGCTGGGGACGTTCTGAGAAACTGCGACAGGAAACATCATTTAATAATCCGTACAGAATTACTATCATGTGGTGCGTGTCTGCAATAACACGTGCTTAAAACGAATCTCTGTGGTGAGTTTTTCAATCGTGAGCTGTCATGTCAGGCACCTCATGTAACCAACACGTTTTGTCTAAACACTTCTCAGTTGAACAGCTCAAATATCTAGAATTGTACTGTGAATGAACAGCCAACAATTTCCATGCATCAATCAATAAACCCATAACCATTCAGGGTCGTAGGGGTACCACATTGGATGCATCAACACACAAAGTCCTCCAGCGAATTCTTTCCTCAGCGATGCGGATGAGTGTGGAAATATCTTGCCCTGATCATTCCTTGATGTTGTCTGTCCATGCCTTTATTTAACCTCCTCTGCTTCTTCCACCCTCGACAGTTCCCTGTAGTATTGTTTTTGACAAGGAATCGTGCCTGCATACATGTCCGAACCATGCTAGTTTTCGTCGTTTCACTATTGAAAGCAATGGCTCCTGGACACCTGCACACATCTCTACTTTATTTCTTACGTACACATTGGTCTTATGTTCCCTATAGGAAATTCGTAGAATTCTTCTGTAGCATTTATACTCGAAAGCCTGTAATCTTCTCTCCATGTCCGCAGTGAGTGTCCAACTCTCACAACCATACAACACAACAGAAAGCACCAGCGACCTATACAATTTGATTTTCACTCCAACACTGATGTTTCTTTTCCAAATCACAGTTAGCCTTGACAAGGACGCTAAAGCCATCTCCAGCCTTATTTTTAGTTCTGCTTTGCATTTGCCATCGCTGCATATACTGGATCCGAGGTATTTCCATGCATATCGAATTGTGACTTCCTCATTGACCGCAACATTTCTGGAAAAGAAACCATGCACTAAAATTAAACTCAATTTTTGACAACATCCACGCGAAAGGACAGTGTGTTTGTTGGGTCATAACTTTATTCAGCATATACTTTGTAACATTTACTTTGAAACATATACTTTGAAACATATACTTTGTAACATATACTTTGTAGCATATACTTTGTAACACATACTTTGTAACATATACTTTGTAACACATACTTTGTAACACATACTTTGTAACATATACTTTGTAACACATACTTTGTAACATATACTTTGTAACATATAATTTGTAACATATACTTTGTAACACATACTTTGTAACATATACTTTGTAACATATAATTTGTAACATATATTTTGTAACACATACTTTGTAACATATACGTTGTAACATATACTCTGTAACACATACTTTATAACATGTACTTTGTAACATATACTTTGTAATTTATACTTTGTAACATATACATTGTAACACATACTTTGTAGCATATACTTTGTAAAATATACTTTGCAACATATACTTTATAACATATACTTTGTAACATATACTTTGTAACACATACTTTGTAACATATACTTTGTAACACATACTTTGTAATATATACTTTGTAACACATACTTTGTAACATATACTTTGCAACATATACTTTGTAACATATACTTTGTAACATATACTTTGTAAAATATATTTTGTAACATTTACATTGTAACACATACTTTGTAGCATATACTTTGTAACATATACTTTGTAAAATATACTTTGCAACATATACTTTATAACATATACTTTGTAACATATACTTTGTAACACATACTTTGTAACATATACTTTGTAACAATTATAGCAAAGTTTATCAGAGTGGACGAACACTCCCCTCCCAGGCGGTGAGAGACATCAGAGTGTGATGTAGGATCGATGGTGAAGTAAAAGCTTTCGATCACTGAACACATAAAATGAACAGGAAATATGAAAAGAAGCTGCTGCTTTTATGTGCAAGAAAACAAGAAGTGTAATCCTGTTGATATCTTCTTCTTCTTCAGCAGTCATTTTCCAACTTCCGCTGTATCTCAATTGTAGTTGTACATTGATCCACAGGATCAATGTGGAAGAATTGTTATCTAGCAAAACTACATGGGGAAGAACTGGTATCTAGCTATACTAGTGAGAACTATATCAACACTAGCTAAAATACACTTTAAGCATGACGTGGTGTTGTGTTCTTGTATCGATGTATCCGTGCTTCAAACCCACTGTTAAACTTTAATTAAATAATTTCTTGATAGCTAACCCCAAGATGTTTCATGCTCTCGCATTGTTCTCATGTACTGACTCACACGTGACATATGGCTGGGGACGTTCTGAGAAACTGCGACAGGAAACATCATTTAATAATCCGTACAGAATTACTATCATGTGGTGCTTGTCTGCAATAACACGTGCTTAAAACGAATCTCTGTGGTGAGTTTTTCAATCGTGAGCTGTCATGTCAGGAACCTCATGTAACCAACACGTTTTGTCTAAATACTTCTTAGATGAACAGCTCAAATATCTAGAATTGTACTGTGAATGAACAGTCAACAATTTCCATGCATATCGAATTGTGACTTCCTCATTGACCGCAACATTTCTGGAAAAGAAACCATGCACTAAAATTAAAGTCAATTTTTGACAACATTCACGCGAAAGGACAGTGTGTTTGTTGGGTCATAACTTTATTCAGCATATACTTTGTAACATTTACTTTGAAACATATACTTTGTAACATATACTTTGTAACATATACTTTGTAACACATGCTCTGTAACATATACTTTGTAACATATACTTTGCAACATATACTTTATAACATATACTTTGTAACATATACTTTGTAACACATACTTTGTAACATATACTTTGTAACAATTATAGCAAAGTTTCTCAGAGTGGACGAACACTCCCCTCCCAGGCGGTGAGAGACATCAGAGTGTAATGTAGGATCGATGGTGAAGTAAAAGCTTTCGATCACTGAACACATAAAATGAACAGGAAATATGAAAAGAAGCTGCTGCTTTTATGTGCACGAAAACAAGAAGTGTAATCCTTTTGATATCTTCTTCTTCTTCAGCAGTCATTTTCCAACTTCCGCTGTATCTCAATTGTAGTTGTACATTGATCCACTTTGGATTTCTAGCAGGAGGATGTAGTCCAGAGAATTGAAATGCGTTGTGTCGTAGTCTTATTTACTCCACTGGCCGGACACATCCGTCTTCGTCAGTATCATGTTGATATAAATTGAATGATTTGTAATCAAAACTCACCTAGATTTATTGAAAATACTGACAAATACTGTTTAAAACGTGAAACTTCTCAACTGTACTAAAATTAAAACATCTAAAAGCTACAATCATTTTGTTATTGCCCTTCCTGAAAATAATTATATGTGAGTACGTTTTCAGCGACTCAGATTTACGGATACTTTTCGTAAATCATTCTGTTGTTTCAATAATTTCTATCCCCAACCATGACATAGTTTTAAAAAAAAGTAAAGTTACCCATAGCATTTATTAATGCCTAGGGGTGTGAGATGTTAGCGATCTCACATTTCAGTGGCTCTGCTATATGAGGACGGTCGCCATCTCCTCTCCCTCGCAATCTTTACTTCCCGGATTAATCCGGTACTGATTTAAGGATGGATTGACCCTGGAGTCCTTGAGATCTGAAAAACATTTCCGCCTCAACTTGGGAATGAACCGAGGACCACACATATGCGAAGCCAGTGCGTGCTAACCACTGCGCTACACGGCCCCCTAACCATGACATAAAAAACTCACACTAAATAAGTGACTTCAGTACAGAGTTGAATACTTCAAATACGGGATTCATTTTTTGCCTTCATAAATAAAAAAAACTATTTCTATTGTGCTGTAGTGCACGAAAATTGTTTTACAATAAGAATATGACGTTATAGAGATTAAGCGACTATTTGTGAAAAAGTTCACCACGAATCCAACAAAAAGGGAAAAAAACCTTTTTTTAAAATAAATAAACCACACCTTCAAAGAAAAACATATCTAGGGCCATAGAAGTTGTTCTACAAAATCTATAGTCGGGGAAGGGGGAATTGTAGGAATGAGTTTGAGAAATACCGAAATAGAGTGGTTCTCAAGTTTTAAATATATTTACAGGCACTAGGAATAGTTATATTTACATGTACTAGCAATATTTATATTTACACGTGCTAGCAATAGTTATATTTACACGTCCTAGCAATAGTTATATATACATGTACTAGCAATGGTTATATTTACATGTACTAGCAATAATTATATTTGATAGCTGGTTACAATATGCATATATTCTATAATAAAAAATATCACTAGATAAGATGGTTGCTTGTCAAAGAAAATGATTCAGGAAAGCAGTTGGAGTTACGAGAAGGGTGACTAAATAACGACAGCAGAAACATGATGACGTGGTGAGTTCATCCAGAGACAGCTAATCGTTTGGACATCTAAGTGTCAGTGACTTCTGACTACCATCATGTGTCTACAAATAGAAGATCAGTATGCAGATTCCATGACCGTGCGGTAGGTTTTATCAGTAGGATCCTAGTCTTCCAAACGACCCACCCCTCCCATATTAAATGGGTTTTTTCTTTGAAACTGCCGTATCCAACAATGTATTTTTATTGGTACCACCTGATATGGACACATATCTGCATCATAGCACGGCACGGCCCTGATAGAATCAGGTGAAGTGCAAGAATATCTGTCCATTTTTTGTTAATTAATATGGCTTAGAAATCGCTTAGAAAACAAGAATGTATGTCCATATTTCTCTCATCACTTTTGGAAACATCGCTTAGTCACGGATAGAAAGTTGACACGAATAGTCTACAGAGTGGGATGAAACAGCTAATACTTTTCTACTCTGCACATCTATTCATCTGTTATTATGGAGTCTTCAAAAAAGGGAGCAGGATGGACACGGCAGAAAACATTTAAAGCCTATAGAGACGGATATGGATAAAACAGGTAGCAGCTGGTGAGAGCCTGAGAGAATAGTGTTTTGCAGTTCCGTATGTGACCACAATATTTCGCCTTAGAACAGGCCACTGCAGACTGTTGGGTCACCTTTATTGATTAAGGCTCTCATACACAGATGAATGTCCATGTGGATCCGGAACCCAGACTCCAGAACACATATTTCAGGACTGCCCAACATACAAAGAGCAGAGACAGCAGACCTAGCCAGAGGATACAGACTTGGGGCAAAAGCTATGGGGCAGCCGCTCTGACCTGGAGAAGACTGTGGACTTCGTCTTGACGACAGGTCTGACGGTATAGCATGACCACATGCTGAACGCAGAAGAAGTAGTTCCGTATGGAGAGATGAAGCTGATAGCCAGTGTACCCCTCGTTGACAATTACAGCAAAAAAAAAGAAACAGTTGTGGTTTAATCATAGTGTCTATATCTAACATGTTGTAAAGGTGGTGTCTGTTGTATTCTCGCTTGTTTGACTGTTGCAAACTGTGATAAGGATAAAAGTTAACTTTTCATTCAACTAACTCAAATTTAGAGAGTCACTAACACACAATTACAGCAACTCTCCTAACATGTGATAAATATAGGCTACTTTTGAAGGTTTCTGTATACTGGGAAATTGATAAAAATCACAATAATTATATATCGCTAGCCACCACTACTGATTGTCCCCCATTTTGTGGTATCTGCTGACATGAAGCCAAAAGCTTCCTGGAGAAAACAAAGTGAAATTGTTAATAGCCACTTTTGGAACATGCCGCTCAAAGATCTTTGAAAGGAAGCTGTCGTAATGAATTGTCACTATTCCAAGTGGAACATCGGGGTTCCCGATCGTCCCAAATGAATTCACTTGTACGGAAGTGTGCGTGAAGAATCGCAACGAACAAGCCCTGTCAGTCAAAGTGTGTGAGAACCATCACGACCGGGAAGTAACAATGGCTAGGTGTGAACAAAGATACGGGACAGTCTGTTCATGTAAACGTGTTTTTCTTCAGTTCTCAAGTCTTTCAAAATGTTATTATCTCCTCATAGGATTAACTTTCTCATTGTTACTTTTATCTGTTATCAGATTCCTTGATTATTTTCTCATGGTTACTTTCATCTTTTATCAGATTACTTGATTATTTTCTCATGGTTACTTTCATCTTTTATCAGATTACTTGATTATTTTCTCATGGTTACTTCCATCTTTTATCAGATTACTTGATTATTTTCTCATTGTTACTTTCATCTGTTATCAGATTCCTTGATTATTTTCTCATGGTTACTTTCATCTTTTATCAGATTACTTGATTATTTTCTCATGGTTACTTTCTTCTTTTATCAGATTACTTGATTATTTTCTCATTGTTACTTTCATCTGTTATCAGATTCCTTGATTATTTTCTCATGGTTACTTTCATCTTTTATCAGATTACTTGATTATTTTCTCATTGTTGCTTTCATCTTTTATCAGATTACTTGATTATTTTCCATTTTCTCAGTCTTACTTTCTCTAAAGTGTTTACGTTTTCTGTTTGTTTATGTTTTGGTTTTTTTTAATGGTTTTTTTTTTGGGGGGGGGGGGGGGTGGGGCTGCGGAACGCCTCGTGCAGGTCAGACGTGAAAGACAAACCGTCTCGGCATAGAGTCAGTACACATTCGCTGTCTGGCGACAGATAGGAAGGCTGTCACAGGCTAGGGTAGCCCACCCGAATTGTCAAGGCATGCCGAAATCGGATGTGCTAGGCCTACACGGCGCATAACGGTGGCACAACATAATCACGCTCCCGGCTGAAATCACACGGATATCCGTGCTGGTTACAATGGAGCGAACGCAAAACAAACAAAAAATCAAGTTAATGAATAAACATGAAGGAAACGTTAACCGCATCTCTCAGTCCCTTCAATTACCACAATAGTATCTACATGTCTGAAGTGATGTCTTGTTTTGTTGACCAGTTGGCAGACAAGACGTTATAAACTGTTACTTAGGTACGACTCAATGAATATTCAGAAGTAAATACAACATTTTTTTCTGTCCGTTCTCAAACTCCTGCAGATTAACAGAATGTATTCCGGAGAACGGAATGCGTTATGTCTCAAACTCCTGCAGATTAACAGAATGTATTCCGGAGAACAGAATGCGTTTTGTCGTAATTTAAATCTTGGCTGCGATATGTACCTTTCGTCCCGACACATCCGATTGCAACAAGTGGTCTGGGTCCTTTGGCCCTTGATGACCCTTGATGTGACAGCTAACCCCTAAAACATCCTTAATCGTCTATGACAATACATGGTATATTCTTTTTCTTCTGCGTTCGTTCTCAAACTCCAGCAGATTAGAAGGATGTAGCCCGGAGAATGGAATGCGTTGTGTCATGGTTTACATCATTGCTGCGATATCTGCGCCTTTCGGTCTGACACATCCGACTGCAGCTATGCTTTGGGTAACTGACCCTATATGGAATGGGTCAACCAACTCCATGCTGTGGGGTCCAAGAGATTCCAGAATCTATTCTATTCAGAGATATTCTTTGTATTGTTTCCACAATTCTCATTCCATCTCGGTCGACACTGCCCGGAAACGATCCAAAAGCGTTAACCAAATTGCTTCGCGTCAGCATCGATCTGTGTCCAGGTTGCACTACGAGGAGGTGCTTTTAGGATCTTAGTTATTGGTTAAACCTGAGATTGCAGGAGAGCATATACCTTTGCACATCAAATACCTTAGTTATCTGCTAAACATGAGATTGCACGAGAGCATTAGGTATTAGGCAGTGGCGTAGCGAGAGGGGGGGGCGGACCGCCCCGGGAGGAATCATCGGGAGGGCGGCAAATTTATTTTCGTCCAGGCTTTCACAATCACTGCCATATTTTTTTAATGTCACAAGGGCGGAAAGTTATGATTCCGCCCCGGGCGCCACTGACGCATCTACGCCACTGGTATTAGGTATGTTGATTATCCTCTTCGCACACCGGACAAGTCCATAGGTGCTCAGATCTCCGCTTCAGTAAATCTCTCAGGGTATACCGGCTGATGGTTCCGGTTCGATGTTGTTTCACTGCTCTTTTTGAAAGCACAAGAGCATATCCTTTTGCAGTTTTTGGCACCTTACCTTCCGAGAGTAAGAAAGAAGTAAGATACGCAATAGAAAGTCTAAAGAAAGGTAAAGCACCAGGCAATGATGGCTTAACAACTGAAATGATACACGCAGGCGGCGAGGCCGGAATTAAGATTTACCACAAACTCTGCTGCAAAATATGGGAAAGCGGTACATGGCCGGATGAATGGAAAAAATCATTATATATACCCCTCCCAAAAAAAGGCGACCTTCAGATTTGCTTTAACTACCGAACTATAGCCCTTATAAGTCAAGCAAGTAAAATAATGTTAAACATCATAATGCAAAGAATCAAACAGAAATTAGAGATGGAGATAAACGAAACACAGGCTGGTTTCAGATCGGGCAGAGGAACAAGAGATCACATTCTTAACATGAGATTGATCATAGAAAAGTGTAGGGAATTTTCAACTGACCTGCACATGTGTTTCATAGATTACTCAAAAGCGTTCGACTGCGTCCAACACCAGCAACTATGGGAGATAATGAACAGCATGGGTTTCCCAGGACATCTGATTCATTTAATAGAGGAACTTTACCAAGATCAAAAGGCTGCAGTGAAGTTAGAGGACGGTCTCTAAGAGTGGTTTGAGGTACAGAGTGGAGTAAGGCAAGGGTGCACACTCTCCCCATACCAGTTCAACATCTACGCTGAAAGTATAATGAGGAACGTGAGAGAAGACATACACAACACTGACTACCACGCTTTAAACATAGGTGGATTCCTAATCCCGGAACTACGCTACGCAGATGACACAGTACTTCTTTCAAACGATATAAAGGGATTGGAACAACTAATCAAGAACACAAAGAAATATTGCGAAGCACAAAATTTGTATTTAAACACGCAGAAAACAAAAATCATGTCAACAGATATAACAACACAACAACCAAAAATCAGAATTGACAATACCGAGATAGAATGTGTGGATAAATTTGAATACTTAGGAGCAAACATCAACGGTGCAGGAGACTGCATGGCAGAAATAAGGAAGAGATTGGCAATGGCATATTGCAAAATAACACGGCTGAAAAACATATGGAAAAACAACAAAATAGAAACGAAAGTGCTAATGTTACGAACTTTTATTTTTCCGGTTGCAACATACGGCTGTGAAACATGGACTCTAAGTAAAACAGCGGCAAAGAAGATCAACGCCTTCGAGCTGAAATGCTACAGAAAGATACTTAGAATATCATGGAAGGATAAAATCAGAAACTCAGATATTATAAACACACTGAATATTCCAGAGTGTTGGTTACTAAACACAATAACAAAAAGAAAACTACGCCTGTTTGGTCATATAAAGAGACATAACTGTTTAGAAAGACAAATAATGGAGGGAAGAGTACCTGGAAAGAGGAGAAGGGGCAGACCAAGAAGACGATGGACTGACGACATTAAAGATAACATGAATACATCGCTAGAAAATGCAAGCCACATCGCCCAAGACAGAGAGAGGTTCAGAGAGTTCATTGGGAAGACAACGTTCTGGAAGGAATACGTCACATGACACACCTTCCGAGAGACTTACCTCTCAGTAGGCAGTCCGGTCTATTCTGACTGTACATCAGTAAGAGCAAAGTGATCGTCGTAATTCCTGCATTCCGACAGTGACAGAGATACATGTGTGTGCGCGTTTACTTGTGCTTGTACACGCGTATTTGTGTGCGCATGTAAGTGTGTTTGTGTGCGTGCGTGTATGTGTGTATGCGTGTATTGTGTGTGTGCGAGATGCCCCTTCATTTTAGTGATGCTAATTTCAGAATGATAATCTCGGAATTGCACTTCCTGCAAGGACACACGATGAACCGGAAATTGTTTACCCAGATTGATGCTTCTATACTTCATTGTTGACGATGTCCTTCATTCAGTTTCTGGTAGCGACCAGACTGATGGGAGGGGCTGACCCATTATATCTTTGTGTCAGACCATTATCAGTGAGACTAGCCAACAGTGAAGTTTACTAGCCGCGCCTAGTGTGTGCTGGTGATGTCTATCAGATTACCAGCTCCCGTCGTGTCCTCGTTGAAACCAGAGAAGTCCTTTTCTGACTAGTCGAACTCCGGATCGCTATACGAGATAGCTGCGCGTACTCAACATGGCCTCCTCTGTCACCAGGGCATTTAGTAACTGCCAGGCATCAGGTTATGTGACAGTACAAATAAATAAATTTTAAAGATGTATAACTCAGTATTTGACCCTGTTGTAATTTGATGCGGGTCACTATGCCATGTTTCAAACAATAGCCGTAATAAATCTTCAATCTGACTTGGTATTAAATGTGCTCAACAATAGAACAGTGTTTACGTCATAGGTCTAGTCTTCTTCTTCGGCCATTCATTGTGAGACACCAACTGGAATATAGGAACGACATATTCATTGTGAGACATCATACGAAGGCCACAAAGGAAATTTTTTTTAGCAAGCTACTAGAGAGAAGGATGCGCACATATATAGAACCAGAGTTCAACAACACACAATTAGGTTTTCGGAAAAATAGAAGCTCTACAGATGCAATCTTTGCCCTCAAACAACTTTTAGAAAGAGCGACGGAACGTAACAACGACTTATATTGGGCTTTCGTGGACGAAGACAAAGCTTTTGGCAGAGTTGATATAGCACAACTATGGATAACACCACAGACATATGGAGTTCCAACATCTGATAAGCCTATATCAGAGCACATACGCCAATAGTCAATGCGTAGTAAAAATGGGTGTGTGTGGGTGTGTGTGTATCTGTGTTTCGATTTTTCTGTGTTTTGGAAACAACATACTTAAACAAGTGACAGAATTTTAGGAAGCAATATAACACTAGATGTAGCAAAGCATACCAAGCCCTAGGGCAGATGACACAAATCTTCAGAAACAAAAATGCAGATTTAAACACCAAAATAAAACAATTCAAAACGAGTATTATGCCAACGCTGTGCTACCAATGTCAAACATTGACAACGACAGCACACGACAACCGTAAACTTGTGACAGCTGAAATGGCATGCTTACGCAGAATCCTAGGCAGAGTGAGGAATGAGGACATTAGACAGAGAACCGGTAACACCCCAATCAATTAGATAGATAGATAGATAGATAGATAGATAGATAGATAGATAGATAGATAGATAGATAGATAGATAGATAGATAGATAGATAGATAGATAGATAGATAGATAGACAATGCTGGATTGACACAACCAGTCATGTGGTGGTAATGTGAGAGTAATTTGAGCGTTAGAAAACAATGTGGTGGTAACGTTAAACATGGCTGTAATATGTGTACCCTTTAATAATGTAAAACTGTTTTCCGTATCTACAGTCTGCCCTTCCCCACCCCCACCTTCTTTTCCCTGTGACTTGTCCGTCCGTCATTATCACCTGCTGAGGTAGGGTCAAGGCGAGATATAACGATGCTTGTCTAACAGAAATTCTTCACCTCTCTGACAGACATATTTTGTAACAAGTCTAGGGCAATAGATCAATTATCCGCCTTGTGAAGATATCGTTCAGACGGTTCCAGCTACGCAGCCAATAGCATGTTTTCTTTTAGTGTATCTCGATGCCGCTTTAAAAAAAAATCCCCTGGGAAGATTTGAAATCCTTTACCGTGTTTGTATTTCTGGATTATGTCCCGTGTCTGTCGCCGGCGAGGATGAGACGATGGGAGGTGGAAGATGCTAAACAAACTTCCAAACCATTCTCAGGAGGATCTCCCACACGACGTCATTCACTTCGCTGGCCAATCAGAAGTGACGCTATAAATATTTAGTGCCTTGTGAAGTGTTTCTTGACAGGTCCGTTCCGCGATAAAGCCCAGTCATGCTCGATTAGACTTCGTCCACTGTTCATGTGTTCATGTTTGAGTCACTTTTACTGATATTTTATAACAGTTATTGGTTTGGAAGTTATAGCCAACCACTGGGATATGTCTCTAGGAATGTCTCCACATTATATTTACAGAATCAGCTTATAGACGGATTTCTACAATTTGCAGTAGGAACTTACCAGATGTCTTAAGCTGTTTTAACTTTAATTTATTTAAATTAAAATTTGATGTGACTGCCCGATCACGCACGTGCGTGTTGTGAAGTCTTAGAAAGAGAACTTGAATCCAGGCGACCAAACATCAACAAGAATGTGAGTACCAATCTTTCTTGTCTCGTTTAATATTTTTTAAATTTTAGGCGCTGAAATATCACTACCTTCTATCTATGTATGTGTGTATGTATGTATGTATGTATGTATGTATGTATGTATGTATGTATGTATGTATGTATACCCATTGGAGTGAATTCAAATCGAATGATAAAATCAGAGAAGAGACACATCCAAATTTCATCACAGTTGTTATCAGAAAACGCCGTTGGTCCTACATCGGGCATGTCCTACGCGCAGACACCAACAGAATACACCACCAATCTCTTGAATGGATACCTACAGGCAAAAGAGCAAGGGGTAGACAAAAAGAAACACTCAGAAGAACAATACTTAGAGAAAGTAAAACAACCAATATTCATACTATTCAGGAACTGCACAGATTAGCTTTGAACAGACAGAATTGGAGAGATCTGACCTCTGCCCTTTGCGCTAACTTCAGCGCAAAAGGAAAATGAATGTATATATATATATATATATTGTGGAGGATTCTAATGACTACTATCATTATACCACGCGTAGGTGTAGGTCAATAGGCTTATATAGGATTTAATAATAACTTATAATAACTTGTGCATTATTATAATATAGCATTATCCCCAAGTGAGGCCTCTAGAAGGAGGGTTGGCTGCAAATGACCCTATACATCATCTGTCTCGTGTCGTGGTGGTGCACACTAATAGATTCTCCTGTCCATATTATATTTCTGAATTGTACCTCTTCCTCTTTCTTGCTCTCCACTCCTCGACACTGCCTTCAATTAAGGTTTCAACGGTTCTTTTATTAGGTCTATGTCAAAATTCGATTTGTGTTATTTGTATTTTTTTTAAATAGTTATTTGTTAATATGTAGAGTTCTCCGAACCTCTGTGCTCGTTTGGTTCTTTTTCCGTGAAATTATCTACATTCTTGTATAAATTCACAAATCAAATTAGGCACTAATTCTGTCTTCTAGCTTGTTGCTCTTGTCCATGTTTTCAACTATACATTAATGTAGAATAAATGTAACATTATCTATTTCTTAATTTTAAGTTTGTGAATTTTTTAGATGCTGTTGTTTATGTCATTGAAAGTACTTTCAGCCTTTCCTCCATTCATGGTCTCCTTTAGTCATTCCTATTCTGTTTCACATCTTCCGTCATTTTTTTATTATGTGTCCACGAAATTGCTAATGATCTACTTGTTGCAGTATCCCTCCATGTATTTTTATGTTTAGCGCATGTTCTCCCCGGTTTTTCTGATTATCATGGGGTTTTTTTGGTTGTTGTATTTTTTTTTAAATGTTTATATTTAGTTCATATTTTTTACCTCATTTATCGACTTGATCTAATAGTCTGTGTAGCTTCTGTTTACTTTTCTGCATCATCAACACAATATAGATTGTTTATCATTTTCCTAAGTATTGATATTAAATAAATAAATATGTGTCACAAACAATGAAAGACCCACAGCTACTAATAAAATGTTGATTAAAACGATAATATTAAGTGACTTTATTCTTTTTGCTGACTGTTACTTAACTGTCTTTATTATTTTGTTATATCATCATCAGGTGCCATGCCGGCTGGCGTAGGTGATCATAACTCTCCACAGATTTCTATCGCCAGCATTATGTATCAAGATCGTTGTTGTTTCATTGCAGTTGTTAAACTGTTTAATATTTTCTCACGTTGTCGCCCTGTCTCTGTTGCTTTCACTCTTGCCTGTTGTGACTATGTTCTCCATATCTACTTGTCTCAAGAAGTAACGAAAACATCAAGATTGTCTTTTTCTTATATTATTGATTAAGGTCCGTTTCACATTTGACTCTTTCAACACCTCCACATTAGTTTTTCTGGCAGTCCATGGTATTTTCAGCATTCTTCTGTAAAACCAATCTCTGTTGCCTCTAATTTCCCACTTTCCAGTTTGTTTATTGTCCAAGACTCTCATCCATATGTTTGTATAGAAGTTATATAGCACTGAAGAACTCTCTTTCTCACCTCTAATGACAGGATCATATTACACAATACAAATTTATTCTGTTAGATAGGTTTTGAAAATAACATTTTTCGGAATTATTTGATATTATATTATAACATCAGATCAAACGATGATCTTGTGATTGATACGTCAACTTATTTCGTCCTTATTCTTATTATTATAGTTGTTTTCATCACATTTTAATACTAGTGCATAGTAACACATACGTAGGTAGTAGTACCTACATCTGTACTATGTGCTGGTGATGCAAAAAGTCAACAGAAGCTAAAAAGAATAGATCAAGTTGATAAATGATGTAAAGAATATGGACTAGATATAAACATCCAACAATAAAAAAAAAAATAATCAGCAAAACCGAAGAGGAACAGGCGTTAAACATAAAAATACAAAGAGGGGTACTGCAACAATAATACCAGTAGGTATAAGTAACACATTCTTACTTGTTTAATATATTTACTTGTGTTACTACCGCCAATACTTAATTTTGTAATTTTTTGTGTGGATTTTTGATAATTATTTTAATCTCCCACTGATCTATATGAATAATGAAATTATTTATATATATGTGTGTGTTTATGTGCGTGTTTACATTTATTTCTTGTATTAGAATAACTTGTGACAGGTGTGTTCAAAAATGAGGTAGAGAATTAGTTACATTGACATTTTAAATGTAACTCTTGTTGTGAAGTACGCAACTTTCAACCGCGGACGTAAGTTTAGTTTGGTTATATTATATTTGTTAAGCACAACAAGATAATGGGGATCGTGTTTCAGCTAATCATGTCGTCACGACTCATATTAATGTTCTGATGAATTGACTTTATTCTACTCGAGTTTCCGCATGTGTTCTACGTCTCTAAAAAATAGCATACAATCTGTCTTTAGTATTTCTCATACAATCAGCATAACACCTGCCTAGAGTACTTCTCATAGAGATCCCAACAGCATAACACCTGCTTAGAATACTTCTCATACCACCTACCTAGAGTACTTCTCAAACCACCCACCTAGAGTACTTCTCAAACCACCTGCCTAGAGTACTTCTCATAGAGATCCCAACAGCTTACCACCTGCCTAGAGTACTTCTCATAGAGATCCCAACAGCTTACCACCTGCTTAGAGTACTTCTCATAGAGATCCCAACAGCATACCACCTGCTTAGAGTACTTCTCATAGAGATCCCAACAGCATACCACCTGCTTAGAGTACTTCTCATAGAGATCCCAACAGCATACCACCTGCTTAGAGTACTTCTCATAGAGATCCCAACAGCATACCACCTGCTTAAAGTACTTCTCATAGAGATCCCAACAGCATACCACCTGCTTAAAGTACTTCTCATAGAGATCCCAACAGTATACCACCTTCCTAGAGTACTTCTCAAACCACCTACCTAGAGTACTTCCCATACCAGCTGCTTAGAGTACTTACCATACCATTTGCCTAGAGTACTTCCCCTACCAGTTGCTTAGAGTACTTCTCATAATACCTGCCTAGAGTACTTGTGATACCAGCTGCTTAGAGTACTTCTCGTACCACCTGCCTAGAGTACTTGTGATACCAGCTGCTTAGAGTACTTCTCATACCACCTACCTAGAGTACTTGTGATACCAGCTGCTTAGAGTACTTCTCATACCAGCTGCTTAGAGAACTTACCATAGAGTTCCTATCCACCTTTTTAAAAAAACATATTCAACTTCAGAGAAAACATTAATCTCTGAAAATAACTACACTTGTAAACACGAAGTTACTCTGAGGTATTGAACCCGTGACATTGTGAGAACACGTACAACTCATCAATAACCACTGCGTCACAGAGATCAGCAAACACTCAAATTTTTTTTTTTGCTAGTGTCTTGTCAGCGATCGAAAGGGTAGCAAAGAATACCTTCCATGAAAGTAGTAAGAGGCGATTAAGGAGATTTTAATGATGGATCACATACAGTGTCAAAGCAATCAAGAAATCGTGTTGAAGCCAGATGTGTCAGATATATATGCGCAGATATCACAGCTGCGATGTAAAACATGGCACAACGTGTTACGTTCTCAAGATTTGTAGGAGTTTCAGGACGAGCTCAGAAGAAGGAGGAAGTATGGGTTTTTATCAAAACTGTAGGCTCGAAGGAAGGAGAAAGTATGGGTTCGTATCAACTCTGTAAGCTTGAAGGAAGGAGAAAGTATGGGTTTTTATCAAAACTGTAGGCTCGAAGGAAGGAGAAAGTATGGGTTTTTATCAAAACTGTAGGCTCGAAGGAAGGAGAAAGTATGGGTTTTTATCAAAACTGTAGGCTCGAAGGAAGGAGAAAGTATGGGTTTTTATCAAAACTGTAGGCTCGAAGGAAGGAGAAAGTATGGGTTTTTATCAAAACTGTAGGCTCGAAGGAAGGAGAAAGTATGGGTTCTTATCAACACTGTATGTTTGAAGAAAGGAGAAAGTATGGGTTCTTATCAACACAGTAAGCTTGAAGGCAGAAGAAGGAGAAAGTATGGGTTCTTATCAACATTGTAGGTTCAAATGCAGAAATCCATGAATTCTTTACTTTCAACAAGAAACCGTGATTTAATTTTGCGATGATGGTGTCTTTCTATATGTGTGGAATAGAATATGCCAGTGACTTATATGTGTGAACAGTGTATGTCAGTGACATATAAGTGTGGAACAGTGAATGCCTGTGACATACAAGTGTGGAACAGTGAATGCCTGTGACATATAAGTGTGGAACAGTGAATGCCTGTGACATATAAGTGTGGAACAGTGAATGCCTGTGACATACAAGTGTGGTACAGTGAATGCCTGTGACATATTTATTTTTCATCAAGTTCTTACCCAATTTTCTGCACAATCTTTATTTGTGAATTTTAACTGTCTTTAGAGGGTCGCGAGGGGGAGAGATAATAATAACCGAGTATACAAACGTGCATTGTTTCATTCCCTGTATAGTAGATTGCCTGGCTATGCATCTGAAGATAGTACAAAGAAATTTAAAGTTACATAAAATTCGCAATAGTGGAAAAAGTTCTAAAAGCCACGACGCTTCTTATTCTTGGCGTTCGCTCTCAAATAACCACAACGAATATTTCGTGTGATTTCCGTCAGGGAGCGTGAAGTACGTTGTGCTGCAAGTTCCAAAGTAGAACTGTGATTATTTGACCCCGGTTGGCCACTTGTGGTCAGGACGTCCGAGGTCCAGCACATCCGTTTTCGTCATTCCTTTATTTCGGGTTTGGTCCCTAGTCCGTGACAGCCTGTGTATCTGTCGACGGCCACGCTGATGTGTAGTGCCTCTTCGCCAAGACGCTTGTTGAGCGCGTCTATCTGGCAAGAGGTGCTCCACCGTCTATAAACCCATCTCGTGCAATTGGACGAACTCTGCCTGTGTCCATCGGGTACTGAACCTTTTCTCATCCGCGAGCCTGGTGCCGTATGAGGAAGAACTCGCCAGAAGAGTTGGACCCTGTCTCGTTCGCCCTCCTACCCGAGGCGTCGTTCACGGACATCGTGAACCCCTCGCACAAGTTTGAGTCTCACACCACGCGTTTGAGAGCAAGGCGTTCTCGAGCTGAGCGACCGTGTCCCAATAGCGCCTGAGCCCATCAGGTACTGAACCCTTTCTCTGTGCAAGTGTATTTCCAGTATAGGAAATCTTGACAGTAGAGTTGGGCCAGGACTGCAATCGTTGTCCCCATCTTGCCTAAGCCCATCGGGTTCGGAACCCTTTCTCTTCGCGAGCATATTTCCGGTATAGGAATGCTTGACATTAGAGTTGGGTTAGGTCTTCTTGCTTTTCCGAGCGCCCACAATTGGTTCTGGGTCTCTGCTTATAAGGATCACAGGTAACTAGAAGCTCGTCTCGAGCTGACAGAGCTTATAGTTCCCCTTCCCTAGGAACTTTTCACTTTTCATTTGCAGTTCGCGCTGCCCTCTGGAGCTGTTCTGCCATTTCATTGTGTCATTGTACTCATTATGACATATATTTGTTTCTCTCCATGCATCCACTTTTACGTGTCTTTTACATTGGCCGCCCCTCCAATGTTCTGACTGGACTAACAAGCGTCACTGTATGTCGACAATGTCTCTGTATGTGGTGATGCAAATGGTGTCGGGGATATTGACTGTCTCATTTGGAGTCAAATCTATTTCCATCTGCTTCCTCCTCATTCTTGGACACGATCCCTAAATGATTTGGCCAGAATCAGCTCGGGCTGCTGTTTTCTGTTACCAGGGTGCACCGCGAGGAGGTACATTTGGGATCTTTGTTATCTTCTAATCGTGGATCCGCCTAGAGCATTGCGTTCCCTTTGCACCCCCCACGACGCTAATACTCTTGACTAGTAGTCTGTGTACCGTTATTTAAGAAGTTCGGTACGTGCAGCGCAGGCCTAACAGGAAGAAGAAATAGAATTAGTGTTCAGTTCTAGCCAATGTATTTTTGTGTATCGTGTATGGACAGAGAATTTCTCGACATTTATTTTTACTTCTGAAGTCGTTGGTTTATACCAGGGTTTCTCAAAGTGGACGAAAATAACCCGTGAGGCAGTGAGAGGATTCAGAGTGCTAATGAGAGTCAAAACAAGGGGGAAATTATGGGTCATATGGGCGATGTACGATCCGAAGGGAAGGGCAAATATCTTAAGGTAAACACTGAACACATCAAATTGCACAAATATATTGAAAGTGCATAATTAAAGAGAGCCTTTAATTTACAATAAAACACAACCAATGTTATGTATATTTTGAGAACAATAACAGAGAGGTATATACAGATAAAAACAGACCTGCTCCTTTGTTTTATAGATTACGCAAAAGCATTTAATAAAGTTAAACATAGTGAAGTTATACACATGCTGGAGAATTTGAACATCGACAGTAAGGATTTAAGAATCATCAAGAACATCTACTGGCAAAAAAACATCAGCAATAAAAATACATCAATTTGGTCCGTTTCACCAAATAAAACAAGGAGTTAAACAGGGATGTGTACTTTCACTAGACCTGTTCTCTTTCTTTCTTTTCGCTTTATACTACTTTGTGCCTTGCAGCGTCAGAGGTAGAAGAGCTCTCTGCACATGGCTTTTTGTGTGCTTCATATATGTTTTATTTTCGTTGACTATTTTATTTCTGTAATCCATCGTTTGCTTGGTCTGCAAATTTCTCTTTTGCTCTGCCCCTGACTTTTTAACCATCGTTCCTATATAGTAATGTTTTAAGGGCACTGTCTGATGTAGTCTAGAAACATGGAGAAAACCACTTAATATGCTGTCTTCTGATGTAATGTAATCCATGGTTGGCTGTGTATGTGTTAGTCTTCTGAGGTTTTCGTTTACGATTTTATCATTTATTGCTACTCCGAGAATTCTACGTATACCAGTCATTTATGTTGTAACAAGTTTGCTTTTGTTGTTAGTGTTTTCTGTTTGACATTGGTAGCATAGTGATGGTATGATGTTCGTTTTATATAGTGCAGTTTTGGTGTGAATAAATATGTTCACATATTTATTTGGGAAAATAGAGGATTTCTGCCCTAAGATCTGGTATGTTGTTCTCTTTATACAGTGAAAATATAATGCGTACAATAGTAGATATCCCAGGAATATCAGATGGGAGACAATATAAATAATTTAAGATATGCGGATGGCACTGTTCTGATTACTAAATATGAGAAAGACCTTCAAGAATTAATTAATGTAGTAGTGAAAGTACAGAGAAATGTCCCTTTAAAGAAAACAGAAGTAATGGTCATTTCAAAAAACAAAATACCACAGATTGCAAGATCAAAGTGAATGATATAGTATTAAAACAGGTCCAACAATGCAACTATTTAGGTACAACTATTATAGTAGTTGGGAGAAGTTAAACAGAAATGAGAAGCAGAATTGGGCAGGTAAAAACAACATCCAGAAAAATGAAAAATATATTGTGCATAGTAATGTGACCTTGCCATTAGAGGTGAGAAAGAGAGTTCTGCAGTGCTATATAACTCCTATACTAACATATGGGTGCGAGTCAAGGACAATAAACAAACAGGAAAGTTGGAAATTAGAGGCAGTAGAGATGTGGTTCTATAGAAGAATGCTGAGAATACAATGGACTGCCCGGAAAACTAATATGGAGTCAAATGCGAAAAGGCGCTTAATCAATAATATAAGAAAACGACAATCTTCATTTTTTGACCACGTCCTGAGACAATACGAATTTGAGAACATGGTCACAACAAACAAGATTGAAGGAAACAGAGACAGAGGGCAACAACATGAGTAATTATTAAACAGTTCAACAACCTGGCACGGCAGTGAAACAACACCGATCCTGATACATAATACTGGAGATAGAGAGCGTGCTGTCGAGTCATGATCGCTACCCCAGCAGACATGACACCTGATGATGATGATGATGAAAACACAAACAGCAATTTTGTTGATATTACTTGAACTGTATCTGATCCTGTACCAACTATGATTATTGAAACTAAGAACAAATATCCTGTACCAACTATGATTATTGAAACTAAGAACAAATATCCTGTACCAACTATGATTATTGAAACTAAGACCAAATATCCTGTACCAACTATGATTATTGAAACTAAGAACAAATATCCTGTACCAACTATGATTATTGAAACTAAGAACAAATATCCTGTACCAACTATGATTATTGAAACTAAGAACAAATATCCTGTACCAACTATGATTATTGAAACTAAGAACAAATATCCTGTACCAACTATGATTATTGAAACTAAGAACAAATATCCTGTACCAACTATGATTATTGAAACTAAGAACAAATATCCTGTACCAACTATGATTATTGAAACTAAGAACAAATATCCTGTACCAACTATGATTATTGAAACTAAGAACAAATATCCTGTACCAACTATGATTATTGAAACTAAGAACAAATATCCTGTACCAACTATGATTATTGAAACTAAGAACAAATATACTGTACCAACTATGATTATTGAAACTAAGAACAAATATCCTGTACCAACTATGATTATTGAAACTAAGAACAAATATACTGTACCAACTATGATTATTGAAACTAAGAACAAATATCCTGTACCAACTATGATTATTGAAACTAAGAACAAATATCTGTTAAATACACGAAGATTATTATCTCTATTAAAATTAAAATATTCCAGCAACGGCAAACATTAACTTACAGACACAGTAAACCTGGAATTAAATTTCACTTTGTAAATTCTAAAGTACTGCCTGAAAAAGGGGGAAATGTTCTAGCTTTAAACTTGTATGTGCTACTATTTTTCATTTAGAAAATTACATTAGTATTTTTAGCGAGTGGGACAGATTTTGGCTGGGAGTTTTAACGTAAATCATAGTGTTTTTTCCATAATTTCTATCCTCAACTTTGACAACAGAAAATGAATTGTTGTACTCGTAAGTACAGTGTTCTATATTTTAAATACAATTTCATTGTTTTTCCTCACTTAAAAAAAATTAATTGTTATTGTACTCATGTGTGAAGATCGTGTTATTGTTCTTGATGTGTGAACATTTTGTTATTGTATTTGAAATGTGAACATCTTAACATTGTAACTGGTGTGTGAAAATTGTTTTTCAATAAAGTTAGAAGCCATCTCGATTAAAATTACCATCTTTGACAACATGTCTAAATGACTTCTATAATAACCACCCCCCCCCCCTCACATTCCTAAGAGGTTTCTACGGCCCTGCTTGGCGTGATTGTCTATAAAATCTATCAGAAAGGGACCGGTGGCCGGTAAGAGTTTGAGAAACACTGGCTTATACAATTGTAATTCACATGTTGAAAATAAATGATATGCAAATATTAGAGAAATGACATAAGAATAATGACATATGGTAAATTACATAAGAATACTGACATTCGGGAAATGACATAAGGATAATGACATACGGGAAATGGCGTAATAGAAAAGAAATAAGAGAAATATGAGAGTACCAGAAGATTGTCAAGGATCCTGTATTCACACTTATAATTCGACACAGAAATTACTCAAATCATTGAAAAGTAAAATCAGTGTTTGAATTTCAATTATCGTTCATTGAATTCATCTTTGGAGTGACCAGAAGACACAGAATTAGAAACGATGTCATAAGAGAAAGAGTGGGTGTCATATCAATTCTACAATACATATATAACTAACAGATACAATGGTTTGGTCATCTGGAAAGAATGCCGTGTGATTCATTAGTTTATAAAGCATATACGAAGAGAGGAGAAGCAGAAAGAAGAGCCAAGTGTAGACCTAGAATACGCTGGATCGACAACATCAAAGAGACATTACACGAACACCAACTAACATTATCTGAAGCTGTCAGAAAAGCGATCACAAGAACATTGTATCTCCCTCGACACCCGTAAAGGGTAAAAGAGGAAGGAAAGAAGAAGAAGAATTCATCCCTTCTCACAGGAATACCAGTTTACATATCATCATTAATCACATCCAAACCGCCCTCCCCACCAACACCCGCAATTATTACATAGACCTCGCCCAGTGCAGGATTTACCTATAAGGTATAGCTTAGGAACCACACTTTCTTGGGGGCCCAAACAAATTTTTTTTCCAC
Source organism: Meghimatium bilineatum (assembly GCA_034231615.1). Lineage (NCBI taxonomy): Eukaryota > Metazoa > Mollusca > Gastropoda > Stylommatophora > Philomycidae > Meghimatium > Meghimatium bilineatum. The sequence continues at coordinate 60,970,006 of CM067321.1, read as the reverse complement.
TATCTATATACTTCTTAATTATTAAAGGGCCCCATATCTCAAATAGGTTAGGGCCCCATATCTCAAATAGGTTAGGGCCTTATCAAGTCTAAATCCGGCGCTGACCTCACCTCTGTCTGTTGTAATGAATACCTTCTGCAAAAATCGAACCATCATTTCTGTGGTATGCCCAGTCAAGCTACCTCTACTAATTCTGTGAACGAAGTTATCGTTGTAGTAATTCTGTAGCCCTCTGTTATCGAAGTTACCATATCTCGCTACCACTGCAAAAGAATTCACTTGAGTTGATTAGTACAAAACAACGTCTCCTTTAACGAAACAAGTTTGTTGTGGCAGACGTTGAGGTGCTGCATCGTTTTTCTACTTTCTCTGTGTGATGTATACCTCTCTACTGCTAATGAATTCATAAACCACCCAACTCCGCGCGATTTGTGAATTAATTATATCTATTTATTGCTTTCAATATAACCATTGTTTTCATTAGCGAAACGACGAAAACTAGTATGATTTGGACATGTATGCAGACATGATTCCTTGTCAGAAACAAGGTAACCATCGAAGGTGAAAACGGCAGAGGGAGATTAAAAACATGGACAGATAAAATCAAGGAATGGACAGGACACAATTTTTCCTCACACTTCCGCATCGTTGAAGATAGACATCGATTGGGTACTCTGTGTGCTGAAGCATCTAATGTGCTACCCAGATGGGCTACGAGTTAATAGATAGATACATTTATTTATAGATAAAATAACGATTTCCTCATGAATTCAGAAGTATGTGTGAACATCTTACTATTGTACTTGATGTGTGAATATCTTACTATTGTACTTGATGTGTGAACATCTTACTATTGTACTTGATGTGTGAATATCTTACTATTGTACTTGATGTGTGAACATATTACTATTGTACTTGATGTGTGAACATATTAGCTCAATTTAGCGATCATATTATCTCTTTTTATCAACTATATTATCTTAATTTAGCGATCATATTATCTCAGTTTAGCGATCATATTATCTCAGTTTAGCGATCATATTATCTCAGTTTAGCGATCATGATACCTTGCGTTCGTTATAATAGATAAAACCGTAAAACCTTATATTTTCCGAATTACGTATTTTCATGTTCTTAAGTATCATGTATGTAATAATTAAATTACTCCATGACTTAAATAAATAATTTTACTTGATGCTTGAAACAATCAAATTGCATCTTTTCTAAAGAATCATGATAATTTATGCCTGAAATAATCAAATTACTTCGTGATTCAATAAATCGCGTTATAAATCGTGAAAATCGTGTTATAAAGCTTGCTTCTTGTAGTCAGTCGGCGAGGTGTCTCCTGTCACAATCCGATTATCAAATAATCAAATAATCCCATTTTTTATATATCATTTTTGAAATAATCAAATTACCTCATGATTTATTCAAGATATCACTTAATGTTTTAAAATAATGAAAACAGCCGATCACTAGTCAACAAATTATCATAAATTGTTTGTATTATCATTTAAATACATATTTATTTTAGCATGCTGATTTCAAATATCATAATGAAATTTTCCAACTGTCTCTGGCTTTTTAAAAATGATGAATTTAAATTTCAGCAATACAAATTGCATGTATACTTGTTAAATCTCTTTGGTGAACAGTTATTCTTTACACTTTAGAATTATACAATTTGTTATTACAAATTCGATTAAGTGATATACAACCATAAAATGTTAGATAAACATTTTTTTAAATTATTTAAATTTGACATATAATGTTTCTAAAAGCCACAGTTGAACCCCTACTGTCATTATTCAGCCGCTGTTCGAACTCTCTTTGCTTGCTTCTCGTAGTCAATCGGCGAGGTGTCTCCTGTCACAATCCAACAGTAATTAGCAAGCACTGAAGGGTTCTACTTACCTTGATACCTTGTCTCCATAGAAGCAATGTCTTGGTGAAATCGTCCACCATGTTCATCACTAACCGCTCCGCAGTTTGACAGATACCTTTTGTCAGAATCACCAATGTATGGGGTTGACTGATAACTTTTGCTACACCTCAGCAGTACTACCAAAGAAACAGTGCTGCAGTGGATCCCTAGTTACTGTGGCATACCTGGAAATGAAAGACCTGATCTCCTGACAAGGAAAGTGGAATTACTAGAACAAATAGAAAGTGATAATACGTACTATGAATGTAAGAACATGTTAAAAACAGAATATAAGAAATGGTGGAAACAGTTGAACCCAACTGCAGAACCAAATTACCCCTGCCATAAAATGTCACGCAAGGAACAAACTACGAACTGGCCACAACAGACTGAGAAGTCAATTGTTCCGAAAGCTGAAGATTGGCGAGACAGACCTGTGCAACTGTGGACTGAGCCTAGAGACTGCATAACACATTCTTCATGCCTGTCAGCTCTACCAAGAAGAGAGGGAGAAAATATGGCCTACTGAGACGGCACTACTTCCAGATTTGAGGGGTTCCATGGATGACCTGAAGCTAATCATACAATTCATTGAAGCTATTAGTGCTGAAACCTGATATCTGACCGAAGAACAATGAAGAAGAAGAAGACATATCTTTTGTCAGAATCACCTATGTATGGGATTACTGATATCTTTTGTCAGAATTACCAATGTATGGGATTACTGATATCTTTTGTCAGAATTACCAATGTATGGGATTACTGATATCTTTTGTCAGAATTACCAATGTTCTAGATCCAATGTTCAACTAGATCCCACTTGTATTTGCAACACACACACACATATATATATATATACATATATATTCAAAATCTGATGTATGGGGTCATTAGCGCAAACAAAACGGAGACAGAACGAATTTCCGTTCTCATCTCATCCTGCTAGAACTCTAGTAGGACCATCCTGCTACAAGAGAGATCTAGTAGGACCATCCTGCTACAAGAGAGATCTAGTAGGACCATCCTGCTACAAGAGAGATCTAGCAGGAACATCCTGCTACAAGAGAGATCTAGTAGGACCATCCTGCTACAAGAGAGATCTAGTAGGACCATCCTGCTACAAGAGAGATCTAGTAGGAACATCCTGCTACAAGAGATCTAGTAGGACCATCCTGCTACAAGAGAGATCTAGTAGGAACATCCTGCTACAAGAGAGATCTAGTAGGACCATCCTGCTACAAGAGAGATCTAGTAGGAACATCCTGCTACAAGAGAGATCTAGTAGGACCATCCTGCTACAAGAGAGATCTAGTAGGACCATCCTGCTACAAGAGAGATCTAGTAGGAACATCCTGCTACAAGAGAGATCTAGTAGGACCATCCTGCTACAAGAGAGATCTAGTAAGGATATCATGCCACAAGAGAAATTTGATGGGTATTTGTGAACGAACTCAACAATGGATATTACCAGTTTTATATTATATATACCCAACTGGCCCCACCTGGTTACAAATGGAGTAATATTCGACCTGCTTGTTGGTGCTACTGTAGCCCAGCCCTGTTTGTCAGATCATATGATATTATGATAATTATTTGTCATATATGACTAGACATATAAAGAGACACAATGGTTTAGAAAGATTAATCATGTAGGGAAATGTTCCAGTAAAGAGAACACAAGAAAAACCATGACTACGATGGGCACAGGGTATTGAAGACCTTCTGAGCATGACTGTAAGAGGCTGGACAGCTTACGCATAATCGAGAAGCTTACAGAGTGGCAGTGACGACAAGGTTATGTAAAAGAGACGTTATATAGACGGATATAACATGTCACAATGTTTCTTCTCTTATTGTTGCCAGTAACGCAGTGCGGCGAAGCCATTGAAATAGTAAGAGAAACGAAGATTATAACAACACTCAGACTCATCGTTTACGTTCTCGCTCGAGAATGATTGTTATCTGAAGCTGAAACTCACTCCCAGTGACAGAAATGACTGATACATTGATGATTCTTATGATACAATAATGAAGTATCATCTTTTTATCAGCAGTTGTACAATCCCAAGTTTGATTCCTGCATTGACAGGAATATTATTATTTTTGATTACTTTCTGACCGGTCTCAGCTTGTTACCATGGCTACATTCTATAGTTCTCCTTTTTGTGTGTCAAAATGATTTATTCGTGACTGTACTTAATTTAATACTCCGTTAGATGTTCTGACATGTTTGGTAATTGTATATATTTAAACTATGATAGACGAACTAAATACATATGGTAGGGGTGATGGTGATAGAACTACAAGGGTGTAAGATTGCATCACTCATGTCCTTTACCCCAAGAGGTGCGAACTTTCAACTCCGACTTAGTGTTTCTCTAACTTTATGTTTTGAATGGGAACATTTCCAGAGCCTTTTCACGTCCCAGATGACTGATTCAATGCTGGTGTATGGTTGTGTTTCATGTCCCCGATTACTGACTCAATGTATACATATATGGTTGTGTTTCAAGTCCCAGTTTACTGACTCAATATTGCTATAGGGTTGTGTTTCAAGTCCTACTTTACTGACTCAATGTTGATATAGGGTTAAGTTTCAAGTCCCATATAACTGACTCAATGTTGCTATAGGGTTGTGTTTCATGTCCCAGATGACTGATTCATTGTTGATATAGGGTTGTGTTTCATGTCCCCGATCACTGACTAATTGTATACATATAGGGTTGTGTTTCAAGTACCAGATGACTGATTCAATGCTGGTGCATGGTTGTGTTTCACTTCCCAGGTGACGTACCTATTGTTGATATAGGGTTGTGCTTCATGTCCCCGATCACTGACTAAATATATACATATATTGGTTATGTTTCAAGTCCCAGTTTACTGACTCAATGCTGATATAGGGTTGTGTTTCACGTCCCATATGACTGACTCAATGTTGATATAGGGTTGTGTTTCAAGTCCCATATGACTGACTCAATGTTGATATAGGTTTGTGTTTCAAGTCCCATATGACTGACTCAATGTTGATATAGTGTTGTGTTTCAAGTCCCATATGACTGATTCAATGTTGATATAGGTTTGTGTTTCAAGTTCCAGATGACTGACTCAATATTGATATATGGTTGTGTTTCGAGTCCCAGACGACTGACTCAATGTTGATATAGGGTTGTGTTTCAAATCCTAGATGACTGACTCAATGTTGATATAGGGTTGTGTTTCAAATCCCAGATGACTGACTCAATGTTGATATAGGGTTGTGTTTCAAATCCCAGATGACTGACTCAATGTTGATATATGTTGTGTTTAAGCCCTACAGCATTGCAGCCAGGGCTATTTTAAGATTGGTCTCTATTTCTTTGGTAGTACGTCCATTGCTGCTCATATAAGATTTCAAGTATTTAACAATTTACACCACAACATTACTAGCTAATGAATCTGTTTTTTCGTTGCTATAACCCCTGCTTGACCATGGAAGTTTACCATGTAATACTTGAACCCCTGCTTGACCAGGAACGTTTACCGTGTATACTTGAACCCCTGCTTGACCAGGAAAGTTGACCATGTATACTTGAACCCCTGCTTCACTTGGAAATTTTACCATGTAATACTTGAACCTTTGATTGACCTGGAAAGTTTATCATGTAATACTTGAACCCCTGCTTGACTTGGAAATTTTACCATGTAATACTTGAACCTTTGATTGACCTGGAAAGTTTATCATGTAATACTTGAACCCCTGCTTGACTTGGAAATTTTACCATGTAATACTTGAACCTTTGATTGACCTGGAAAGTTTATCATGTAATACTTGAACCCCTGCTTGACCAGGGAAGTTTACTATGTAATACTTTAACCCTTGTTTGACCACGGAAGTTTATCATGTAATACTTTAACCCCTGCTTGACCAGGGAAGTTTATTATGTAATACTTTGGACAATCGAATTGTAAGCTATTTTTTTGTTTCTGAATGTATATATGTATATCTTGACACCTTGTTGAAGACCTCGCTTGAGGGTAAAGCCGAAGGGAAGCGAGCAAGAGACAGGCAGAGATACAGGAGGGAGTGTAACATCACAAGATGGACAGGTTACAGTCTAGCGTAGTGCACCACCAAAACAAGAGACAGTGGATGTTGGAGGTCTGTTGCAGCCAACATTCGTTGCGGAGACAGCACTTGATGATGATGATGAATTGGTAGGTAGATTAATGAGTTTGTCTCTCTTTTGGCGAGGCGTGCCACTTTGAACCAACGGACAACAAAGTCCTTTAGGCTACATCAGGACACAATACCATAAAATATTAGAGGTAACAAAGACCCCAAAGTTACATCACGAAATATCTGTCCTGAACTTTATATTGTCTGTTGTGCATGAACAGTGAGAAAAAATGATGCGGTACCTGAATAAATATTGGCATTTGATGGGCGTGGCACAAATAAATACTGGTCTATTCTTCTTCTGCGTTCGTTCTCAAACTCCTGCAGATTAGCAGGATGTAGTCCGGAGAACAGAATGCGTTGTGTCATGGTTTACAGCATTGCTGCGATATCTGCGCCTTTCGGCCTGACACATCCAACTTCAGCATGGCTTTGGGTCGATGACTCTATATGGGATGGGGCAGCCAACTCCATCCATAACCTCCTTAGTCGCCTATTACAACATGCGTGAAAGGTAAACAGTGTTGCTATTCTTTGCTCCCCTTTCGGGCCCCGGCAACACATGGTGGGGATGGCACAAAAAGTTTGAGAAACACTGCTTTGAATCTGCCACACCTTCAATTCATTCACTCAATTTACTCATTGATTCATCTTTTTTCTCCGAGAGTTATCTCCTTCAGATCACGACTATTCAGCCGTTCTCTCCCCTTCTGTACACGTCAGTCACTAATCATGGCCGCTGTCTTGACATTGTAAACATAGTGAAAGATTGGTTTTCTTTGTTTCCTCTTCATCTCATTCTTTCACTGCTTTTGATACTCTTTCAATCTATATTAGCAGTAATGCTATTTACTTTCTCCATCTGTCATATAGTAGTTCTCCTTCCGTCATATAGTAGTTCTTTTTCTAACATATGGTAGTTCTATTTGTCATATAACAGTTCTCCTTCCGTCATATAGTAGTTCTTTTTCTAACATATGGTAGTTCTATTTGTCATATAACAGTTCTCCTTCCGTCATATAGTAGTTCTCCTTCCGACATTTAGAAGTTCTCTTTTTGTCATATAGTAGTTCTGTGTCTGTCATTTAGTAGTTCTTCTTTTGTCATATAGTAGTTCTCCTTCCGTCATTTAGTAGTTTTCCTTCCGTCATTTAGTAGTTATATTTATGTCATATAGTAGTTCTCTTTCTGTCATAAAATAATTCTTTTTCTGTCATATAATATCTCTCCTTCAGACACATAGTAGTTCTATTTCTGTCATATAGTAATTCTCTTTCTGTCATATAGTAATTCTCTTTCTGTCATTTAGTAGTTCTCTTTCTGTCATATAGTAGTTCTCTTTCTGTCATTTAGTAGTTATCTTTCTGTCATATAGTAGTTCTCTTTCTGTCATATAGTAGTTCTCCTTCCCTCATATAGTAGTTATCTTTCTGTCATCTAGTAGTTCTCTTTCTGCCATTTAGTAGTTCTCTTTCTAGCATAGTAGTTCTCTTTCTGTTATATAATAGCACTATTTATGTCATATAGTAGTTCTCTGTCTTTCATCTAGTAATTCTCCTTCTGTCGTATAGTAGTTCTCTTTCTGTCATTTAGTCCTTTTCTTTCTGTCATATAGTAGTTCCTCTTTCTGTCATATAGTAGTTCTCTTCCTGTCATATAGTAGTTCTTCTTCTGACATATAGAAGCACTCTTTCTGTCATATAATAGTTATTTTTGTGTCATAGAGATGTAACATATATGCCCTTCACAGATGTTCTGGACCGGACGAAGCACACTAGCTCAGATCTGCTGTGAAACTGGCATCACAAGGTACTTCACGCTCCTTTGCATAAATCACACAAACCCTTGTTCTTGTCTCGATTGGTCCGTTCTCAGTGACTTGATTACACAGGTTGAACGTCTTAGCAAAATCACTTTTTTTTGTTGGTCGTGGGGGAATGTTGTTGGTCAAGTACGGAAAACCTGTTTACTTGAGTTGCAAGGCGATTCGGTACCCATAGAACGGACCTAGTTTTCTCCGTCATCATTAACGATTTTTACATACATTAAGGAAAATTACAGATATGTCGAGGTACAAATATTAACTAGCAGTACTCTGTACCTGGCTATGTGTTTCCGTGTCCCGAAAGGAGAACAATAACTTGCAACACTGTGCCCTTATGTACATGAAATAAGACAACATTAGTTATCCCACCAATGACAGTCACAAGTGTCACGTCTAAAGACATAGAAACAGCTGAACTGTAAACCACCACGTGAATCGTCGAGTTGTCCAACCAGTAGAAGTTTCAGAAATAAGAAATAATAAAAAGTAATACTTTAACAACAGGGAACGACTTAATTCTTCAGCCTTATCTCTTCTTGATGAAGAAAAAACATCACATCACTATGGACATTTCATTTAATGGTCTGCTCACAGATTCATAAACAGTCTTCTTCAAACTTTATTCTCAAACTCCCGCTGAATCTCTCTTGTAGCAAGACCATGATCCATTCTAAATTTCCAGCAGGATGTAGTCCAGAGAATGAAAATGCGATGTGTCGCCGTTTTATTTGCGCCAATGACCCGACACATCCGTCTTGGGCAGTCTAAACAGTCTAATGGAGTATATATTAAAACTGTATTAGTCAGCTGTGCTTTCTTCTGATATTTCCAAAGAGCAGTCAATTTCTACTCTGTCCCTTGGTCACTCATTTCTATCCTTCTCTGTAAATTTCCCGTGGTATATGCATGACCGTGTGGTTAGAACGCCGAATGAAGACCCGGGTTCAATCTACGGTTGGGGCAGGATTTTTGTATTTCGGAGGTACAATCAAAATCCATCTGTGCATGTCGCGAAGTCTGCTATGGCAAAGCGGCATTGTTTTCACCGCCCATAAGACAGCCTTCCTACACTTTTTCACAGAAAAAAAATGCAGTAACCAACTTTTTTTAATTTTCTGAACATGAACATTCTTTCTTTTAGTTTCTGCTTCATCGCATCTTTTTCATCACGTCTTCTTCATCATATCTACTTCATCACGTCTACTTCATCACGTCTACTTCATCACGTCTTCTTCATCATATCTACTTCATCACGTCTACTTCATCACGTCTACTTCATCACGTCTTCTTCATCATATCTACTTCATCACGTCTACTTCATCACGTCTACTTCATCACGTCTTCTTCATCATATCTACTTCATCACGTCTACTTCATCACGTCTACTTCATCACGTCTACTTCATCACGTCTACTTCATCACGTCTACTTCATCATGTCTTCTTCATCACGTCTACTTCATCACGTCTACTTCATCACGTCTACTTCATCATGTCTTCTTCATCATGTCTACTTCATCACATCTACTTCATCACGTCTACTTCATCATGTCTTCTTCATCATGTCTACTTCATCACGTCTACTTCATCATGTCTACTTCATCACGTCTACTTCATCATATCTACTTCATCATGTCTTCTTCATCACGTCTACTTCATCACGTCTACTTCATCACGTCTACTTCATCATGTCTTCTTCATCATATCTACTTCATCACGTCTACTTCATCATATCTACTTCATCATGTCTACTTCATCACGTCTACTTCATCACGTCTACTTCATCACGTCTACTTCATCACGTCTACTTCATCATGTCTTCTTCATCATGTCTACTTCATCACGTCTACTTCATCATGTCTACTTCATCACGTCTACTTCATCACGTCTACTTCATCACGTCTACTTCATCACGTCTACTTCATCATATCTACTTCATCACGTCTACTTCATCACGTCTACTTCATCATGTCTTCTTCATCACGTCTACTTCATCATGTCTTCTTCATCATGTCTTCTTCATCACGTCTACTTCATCATATCTACTTCATCATGTCTTCTTCATCACGTCTACTTCATCATATCTACTTCATCACGTCTACTTCATCACGTCTACTTCATCATGTCTTCTTCATCACGTCTACTTCATCATATCTACTTCATCATATCTACTTCATCACGTCTACTTCATCATATCTACTTCATCACGTCTACTTCATCACGTCTACTTCATCACGTCTTCTTCATCACGTCTACTTCATCATATCTACTTCATCACGTCTACTTCATCACGTCTTCTTCATCACGTCTACTTCATCATATCTACTTCATCACGTCTACTTCATCACGTCTTCTTCATCACGTCTACTTCATCATATCTACTTCATCACGTCTACTTCATCATATCTACTTCATCATATCTACTTCATCACGTCTACTTCATCACGTCTTCTTCATCACGTCTACTTCATCATATCTACTTCATCACGTCTACTTCATCACGTCTACTTCATCATATCTACTTCATCACGTCTACTTCATCATATCTACTTCATCACGTCTACTTCATCATATCTACTTCATCACGTCTACTTCATCACGTCTACTTCATCATATCTACTTCATCACGTCTACTTCATCACGTCTACTTCATCATGTCTTCTTCATCACGTCTTCTTCATCACGTCTACTTCATCACGTCTACTTCATCATGTCTTCTTCATGATGTCTACTTCATGATGTCTACTTCATCACGTGTCTTCTTCATGACGTTGCTTCACTACCTTGCAGTGCACACATAACTGCACTAATTAGCTCTGTCTCTTATTTTTACTGACACATTCATTATATCATTTCCCGTCAATACATCAGCTCTATCGTTGTCTCTTTTCTTACATGGCCCGGGCAGTAGATCTATGCGATACTTTGGATACTGCCGAGTAATGTACTCCTTTAGTATCTTATTGAGGCACCGAAGTGTGTCTGTGATGTGAAGACGAGAAAGTATCTGTTCAAAATATTTGATTATTATTCTAGTCAATCTCTTTTTTAAATGTCTCCGTTACTATTACAGGACATAGTGCTTGCTCAAAATTTCACATCTGTTCGCACATTTCCTCAAATGATGCCAATTAACGGGAAAATCCGAACGAAAACAAACATTTGTTCAATTTTTTAACTAATAGTGAAAATAAATCGGGAAAATCCGTACAAACAAACTTAGTTTGTGGAAGACAGATTGTGGAAACACTTTTCTTTGTTCAACTGAAAGAAGATTGTATGCTCATTTTTTGGAAATGCCACGATCTAGAATGGAAATAAAACGTGACACGAAATCCCCTCAAAAAATGACAGTTGATATTTGACAAATCGCCATATTATGAGGATTATTCATAAACCTCCACCTCTGGCCACCCACATATCTACACCTATGCCCCTAATTTTCTCCTACCTTCTAAGTCCGAACACCTCTGACCGTCTGAGACCACGTGTTTGATTAAATCTGATTTCATTTCCCGTTTACAAACATTGAGGACTGGTCGCAGATACAGTTTCGAGGAGCCAAGACAGTACCCTCTTTCAAACACTCGCTTGGCTACTCGGTCAGTGAGCGTCAAATCCGGGTGATTTATTTAGAATTTATCGCCGCCATTTCTAAAAGGTTGCAGATGAGGTTGGGCGCAGGAAAGCATTGCTATAGGAAGACACTGATTGGATAAGCAGATTGCTCAAATATTTCCAGGTCAGAGGTCATCGATGTCGTTTTTCTTATAGCCGACTGCTCGCGTCTGGATTCATATGAGATTGCTTTGTCTAGAAATGACAGAAAAATCATTCACCTTGCATCACTCCCTCTCATTTATTGCTTCACTTTCAAAATAACGTTATTTCATTCATCTTTCACTCCTGCTGACTCTCGGTAAAATACACATACTTTCTGAGTTTATGATGATTAAACGTTTTCCTTTCTTTTAATCATCTTTGTGGTAGTAATCATGGAACTCGTTTTGTGGCCAAGAGCAAAGTTATTGCTAGATCGTTCATGGAAATATGTTATGATGTCTTTAAAGCAAAATGTCGAGCGGAAACCGACGTCGATGTTATGGGTCAGATGAAGTGTATCTAAGGTTGCCTGCAACAGGGAGTGTTATCTGAGTATCTAATGTTGGCTGCCAAGAGATGAAGTGTTATAAACGTATCTAAGGTTGACCACAACAGATGGAGTTTTATTTGGGCATGTAAGGTTGGTCGACAACAGGTAGAGTTTTATTTGGGTATGTAAGATTGGTGGACAGCAGGTAGAGTGTTATTTGGGTATGTAAGGTTAGTCGACAACAGGTAGAGTTTTATTTGGATATCTAGGATGGCTGCAATAGATCCCACCCTTTTATCTATTTTTGCAGTAGTTAGTAAGAACAAAATACTTTTTTTTTTAAATCTTATTACACAAGGTATGCACGTAACTACTCAATTTTTGCATCCAGAAATCACATGGCAAGTCTGCCTGCTCTTTCATTTTCATTAACAACCGCGTGTGCATGTGTCTCTAATCATGTGTCCTCCACCACAGGCTTTGCCATCGACTCCAGCCATTGCCAACGTAGACATCCCGACTATACTGTCTAAGAACACTCACATAATCAGCAAACAGACATAGACATGTAGCATTTTGAGTCCCTAGTCGTATCATTACCGTGACCACCGCCATCACCCACGACTTTCTAGGTATATACGGCTGTAGTGCGGGTTTTGTAAAGTTAACGAATTGGGTTGGTCATACAACTAACTATAAACATTAATTCAAGTTCTGTTACATTCCTATGAGTTATCGTGAAATGAATTACAGTCAGTGGTGTAGCGTGAATTTTTAGAGTGGGGACGCCGAGTGACCTTTTTTTAGTAGATATTTAGCTACCCGCCCCCGTTCCCAACAGAACCACATATTTGTGGCCCTATATAAAATATTATAAAAAAAGTCCGTTCAGAATCGTTTGCCGAGATGTTAAATTATTTTTATCAAAAACGTATTGTTCATTTGGATTGATCATTTGAAGTTAGGTTTAGAATAATAATGTCGCTATAGAAATATTTTTTTATCAAAGAAATGTGATCCAGTATCAAAGATACCTTATTTAACCTATATTAAAAAAAAGTTAATCTAAATTATAAACAACCGCTGGATTATGTAGATGCTTACATCTCACATCTGATTATTAAATATAAAGGCATGACCCTCACGGTAGAATGTGCACCGTTCTAAAAGTAGTTGTTTCCACTGTACATTTGTATAAAGCAATGTTACATATGGAAATTCCCGTTTAGCACCAAATATTATTTTTCCTGAACTTAGAATTATGTGAAATCAAAAACGGATATTGACTCGATTTCAAGTCACAAGTCAGAGGCACGTCTCAATATTTACAGAATGTAGGCGGCACTAAGCATATTACCTTCTGCAAGTCTATGTGAGAATGAATCTGAAAGCGAAATATTTTACTGAGCATAACATTGCTATAAAGATTTATCAATACTTCTGCAGAGAGCGTAAAAAGGGACATCTTTATTGTTCTTTATCAAATCCTGAGAAGAGAACAATGCATATTTTAGGTTTGTGTAAACGTTCATTTGATCGAATAGTGGAAGCAAGCGGATATTTATTGCCAACAAATTCACGAAAGCAAGGAAGGAAAGAAAAGATAGACAGTTTCGATAAGGACCTAGTAAAAAGAGAAATATGTAGAATGTTTGATAAAAACGAAGAAGTGACACTTAGAAAGTTGAAGATTTGGCTGAAAACTAATAACGACATTGAAATATCAAAAACTTTATTATGGAAAACTGTAAGAAATGCAGGCTTCACCTTTAGAAAGTATGCTGGTGGAAAAAACATTATTTGTGAAAAGCCACATCTGGTAGCTCTTAGAAGCAAGTATTTACGTGAAGGGAATGCGCGAGAATGGTTATGATATTGTGTATTTAGATGAAACTTGGATCAACGCTCATCATACAAATGAAAAGGAATGGCAGTTAGCAGATGGAAGTATTAAAAGATCAGTACCAAGTAGTAAAGGGCAACGTTTGATAGTTGCACATGCAGGTAGCAGACATAATGGGTTGTTGCAGAATGCTCATCTAATTTTCATTTCAAAATCCATTGACAATAGAGACTACCACTCCGAAATGAATGGGCATATATTCGAAGACTGGATCGAAAAAAGTATTCTTCCAATATTAGATAGACCTTCTTGTCTGATAATGGACAATGCTTCATACCATAACGTAGTGAACGTAGAAGATAGAATCCCAACATCATCAAGTACAAAAGATGCAATCAAAACGTGGCTCATAAAAGAACACATACCATTTACCGACAGGTACTTGAAACCCGAATTGCTTAACCTTGTAAAACAGACACAACGAACAAAGAGATTTAAAATAGACAAGTTAATTGAAGAACATGGTCATAGATGTTTGAGACTACCTCCATATCATGCACACTTAAATCCTATAGAGCTAATTTGGGCAAAAGTTAAAGGACACGTAGCATCTACAAATACAACTTTCAAATTATGTGATATTGAGACTCTTACAAATCAGGCTCTATCAAATATACATAAAGACTACTGGGTGAAATGTGAGGATCATGTGTTACGCCAAGAAGAGGAATATTGGAAAAAGGAAGGTTTGTTGTTTGTTCAGCCGAAAACAGTAATCGACCTATTTGACTCGTCTGATTATGAATGATCATTACTCTGATTAAGTCTACACTAAAAAAAGTTTGATTTGCAAAATTTACAAGTTGATTTGTAAAACATTTCATTGCTCAATACCACCCAAGCAATTCAAAAAAATGTTATAAGCAAACCATCAACCATTACTTATAAAAATTAGCCCGCTTGATTCAATACAGAAGTTCAGATATCTTGGATCAACTATTACAGACAAAATTTCCTTACATGAAGAAATATATGTACTTATTTCAAAGGCAGCGACAACATTTGTGAAACTCACACCAAGAGCATGGAACAATATCAAATTGACTCTACGAACAAAAGATATATTTTAAATTTTTTTTACACCTGCCACCATGTAAAATTTTGTGGACACGCCTATGGGTCATCATTGCACTAGATTACTGTAAAATATTTTGTTTATGGTCGAAATAATATTTACATGGGCAAACATCAAAAGAATTCGCCGCTTTCAAATAACCGTTACAGCTAGACATCAAGTAACACATATGTTTTCGCGACATGGACATTTTAACAACGTATGCAAAAATTCATGTGAAATCATCAAGAACTTTTTGAATTATAAATCATAACATCTCGGCAAACGATTCTGAACGGACTTTATTATGCATCTCAAGGTGTGCGTCTTTTTTTTTTGCGAAAATGTTCATTACAGATAGGGAATTTCCGTTTCAGATCTGCACGCGTACCAAACCACTGATCCATCAGTGTTGCCAATGTTATCTCCATTCAAATAACTCGTTTAGATATGAGACAGGACTTCTCTGCTAATGGTGACATCGTGCGAATTATCCTATTTATTACCTGATCTGTTACTTATGTGTTTGATATTGTTCCTAATTCTGTAATCTGATGAAACCAGCCTCCAAAGTGGACTATTTCTTTATTTTGCATTATAATTATTTTTTTGGTCTGTGTCTCTGCTTTAACTCTTTTTGTAATTGTCATCACCTCTGTTATTAATGTTTATGTTTGTTTACGTTTACTATGAAATACCCAGCGCGCCAATTGTCGTGTGATTTAATATAGCGCGTGAGGAATACGATGTGATACCGTTAAATATGCGCCATATAGACCTAGCACATCTGTTTTTGCACGTGTGTATTTTGAAGGGCATTACAAATTTTGGCTAATTTGAGCAGAATTAGAGCTATGGTTGGTTTGTCATATCAAGAACGGTTTCGTCCACCGACATCGCCATGGTTAGAATTTTTCTGTACACATTATCGTGATCTGGTACGCGATGCTTTTCTGGTTATGTGTTTCTGGAAAATGACTACGGGCATGCTCTTGATAATTAAGACTGGTTTCCTCATATTTTCCTACTTCGTTGACACGATACTATGAACGCTTAATTACGTGATGCCATTTAGCAATGTACTTTCTTCGCCGCTGATGTGTACCTATTATGGGTCGATGGAGACTCATCTATAAGGGTACAGACTTGGACTATACAAACATACGAACTGGCAGTACAAACCAGCCGTTGTTCTCAAGCATTTTGTTGTTGCACTAGTATAGCGGTCAGAAATGAGAGAGATCCTTTAAAGATATTTTTTTGTCTTTTGTGCAATCAATCTCCTTCAATCTTACTTCAAACGTCAGCTTCCTCCCATTGCAATTGAGTTAAAGATGAAATGCCCTTCCCCCACACCTAACCATTTCATTTTTTATTAAACTAGTCATCGTGAAGCTTGCCATCATGGCATACCAGACAATTCCATAAGTGCTTCGCTCTCCTTTCCAGTCAACTATGTGATCTTTGGGATCTTTCCAGAGATGACACACTTTCTCACACCACAACTGACCACTCCTATTTTCTCACATCACACCTGGTTACTCCCATTTTCTCACATCACACCTGGCCACTCCCATTTTCTCACATCACACCTGACAACTCCCATTTTCTCACCTCACTCCCATTTATGTCATTCTTTGTATATACACATTATCACTTCCAGTATCATCTACGTCACTCAGTACTGAATCAGTGGCTACCTTAGTGGCTACTGAATCAGTGGCTACCTTAGTGGCTACTGAATCAGTGGCTACCTTAGTGGCTACTGAATCAGTGGCTACCTTAGTGGCTACTGAATCAGTGGCTACCTTAGTGGCTACTGAATCAGTGGCTACTGAATTAGTGGCTACTGAATCAATGTATACTACCTCCCTTTCTCTAAATATATGTATACCTCCCCTTTCTCTAAATGTATGTATACCTCCCATTTCTCTAAATGTATGCATACCTCCCATTTCTCTAAATGTATGCATACCTCCAATTTCTCTAAATGCACGTATACCTCCCTTTCTCTAAATGTATATATACCGCCACTTTATTCTAAATTTATGTATATCTCCCTTTCTCTAAATGTATGTATCTCCATTTCACAGAACTTGTCACACTAGCATAACCCCATACATCTATCTTCATCTGACAGAACTTGTCACAATAGTATGACACCCATATATCTATCTTCATCTCACAGAACTTGTCACAATAGTATAACCCCCATACATCTATATTCAACTCACAGAAATTGTACTATATAGACTACTACACTGTCTCACTGACTAGACAACAGTACAGCTCCTATAAAGATATCTCTATCTCACAGAACTTGTCACAATATTATAACCCCCATACAGATATCTTCATCTCACAGAACTTATCACAATATTATAACCCCCATACAGATATCTTCATCTCACAGAACTTGTCACAATAGTATAACCCCCATACATCTATCTTCATCTCACAGAACTTGTCACAATAGTATAACCCCCATACAGATATCTTCATCTCACAGAACTTGTCACAATAGTATAACCCCCATACAGATATCTTCATCTCACAGAACTTGTCACAATAGTATAACCCCCATAGAGATATCTTCATCTCACAGAACTTATCACAATATTATAACCCCCATACATCTATCTTTACCTCACAGAACGTGTCACAATAGTATAACAACCGTACATCTATCGCCATCTCACAGAACTGTTACAATAGTATAACTCCCATACATCTATCTCCCACTAGTCTTCTCATTAAACTGTCTCAAGGATTACGTAGCCAGCAGAGTTCGCTAACTTTTGAAGTTGGTTGGTTCTAAATTGTTCCAGACCAAGCTGTTACACACATCTGCCACGCCTCTGATCCGCCCATTCTCTTTCATCTGTTTTTATTTCACAGGAGAAAAGCAAAAGGGCTACCCACTTCAAAGGCCCTCTCGAGTTCAGCGACGTGTCAACGTACACGCGGTAACCTGTTGATGTAACCGTCCAATAAATCGTAATGTGACTGTCAAAATCACTGAGCGATTTCAGTCAACGCATCTATAAGCGCAGTATTACCAATTCCGGGTTAGCGGGTCAAGAAAAGATTAACACATCAACGGAATATTAAATAATTCTACAAATATATTTTTACCATGTATAAACGTATCTGTGTAACCTATGTGCCATGACTCGATTACCAGAGCATCAATATTAATTATTTTTGTATGATTAAAAACTCTGATATAACCAAACTCGACAATCGTCAGTGGTTGAAAGAAGCGTACCTCACCATACAACGTAGTCCTACGTGTTTTTCATTAACAAATAGGATGTCTGTAAATTAATTGTACCGTAACCATTTCTTGACACTTTTTTTTATCCTCCCCCTCCCACATGTCAACAACTGTTGAGAATTAATGGACTAGCCTTGGTTAATTACAACAAAAATACCCCCTCAACCAATAACAAACAATTGAACATAAATATGAACAAAGAACTACGTTCTCCATTTCAAATTCCATATTAACCTCATGGGATGAACAACGTAGATATAGCAACACAGCTGTGAACCATGACACAACACGTTCTGTTCTCAGGACTACATCCTGCTAACTTGTAGGAGTTTGAGAACGAAAGCAGAAGTAGAAGAATTCAATGAAAACTCTGGCCAATCTAAGTATGCGTTTATGCTATGATTAGCGTTTATGCTATGATTAGCGTTTATGAAATGATTAGCGTATATGCTATGATTAGCGTTTATGCTATGATTATCGGTAAAATGTTTACATCACACAGATGAAGTGGACAAATGTACATCACACAGATGAAGTGGAAAAATGTACATCACACAGATGAAGTGGAAAAATGTACATCACACAGATGAAGTGGAAAAATGTACATCACACAGATGAAGTGGAAAAATGTACATCACACAGATGAAGTGGACTTTTGTTGACTTTCTGCGATGCAACGATGTTAAACTATCTCATATTTTCTCTCGTTGTTTTCCATAATCACTATTGTCTTCTATCTTGCACGTTGTAACCATGTTCCCCGACTTCCTGCATCATAACGTGTCTATAAAAAAGGTACTTACTCATTTTCATGTCTTGCATGTGACTCGTTACCTCCTCGTTAGTTTTTCAAGTTGTCCATAGTATGTTCAACATTTTTCTATAATACGCTCAACATTCGTCTATAGTACTTTTAACATTGTTATATGGAACTCTCAATATTCTTCTATAGAACCACATCTCAGTTACCCATAGTTTTCCACCATCATATTTACTGATTGTCCATGACTCGCATCTATATGTTTAAATTGGTGTTGTGTAGCTCTGAAGAACTCTTACTTCTGATCTCTATGACAGTCTTAGATTTTATAGTATATCCTTCATATGTTTATGTTTATGATAAGTCGATATCACTGCACTCATTGCAAATCCACAAGAGCTCAGTCTACCCTAGTATATAAGGAAAGGTATGTACACTGACGGTTCCCATTGCCCGCTGGTTAAACATTTTTTCTCATTCCCTTACCGCATGCATCCAGTTTTAATACGTCCACACTTTAAAATGAATTCTTGGAATCGCGACCTAGATGTGCTATCGGATAGGTGTCCACATCAAGCAGGTGCAGATGACCTAGATGTGACATCGGATAGGTGTCCACATCAAGCAAAGGTGACCTAGATGTGACATCAGATAGGTGTCCACATCAAGCAAAGATGACCTAGATGTGACATCGGATAGGTGTCCACATCAAGCAAAAATGACCTAGATGTGACATCGGATAGGTGTCCACATCAAGCAAAAATGACCTAGATGTGACATCGGATAGGTGTCCACATCAAGCAAAAATGACATAGATATGCTATCGGATAGGTGTCCACATCTAACAGGTGCAGCCATTTCAGCACCTCCATCTCATTCATTATTAATTGTTCCTCTTCTGATGCTTTAGATCTGCCTTTAAAAGTGGATGACAATTGCATCCAAACTTCAGTGTTTAACACTGTTCTCATGTCCTCCGATTGAAAAGAACTGTAATTCACCATTAGAAGTACTTCTATATACAATTAAAAACCCAGATAAATTGGTTGTAGCAGTAAGTCCGGCTCTGTGGCGGCGTGGTACAGAACATGCCTGTAAAGACCAAGGTGCTGGGTTCGAATCCCATCACAGGCAATTGCACATCCTGACTGTTCAGAAAGCAACGTCAAACTACTTTATGTTCTTATATTGCCTAGAAAATAACTACATTCATAAAATACTGGGTTGATGGCTACGTCATGAATAGGATAAGCTACCAATTGATTTAGCATTAAGTCAACTAAATAACAAATAACTGCGACCAGATGCAATATGGAAACATAGCTTTGCAGGAACATAAAGATCGCGCTGACAATATGGAAACATAGCTTTGCAGGGACATGAAGATCGTGTTGACAATAGATGACCATCACCACTCATACACCATCCACTCCAGTCAGCGGGAGCAAGGATTGCCTACCAGTGGGCAACAGGGTTGATACAGAGATGGAGCCTTTAAACAGGGCACCAACAAATGACAGGTACAGGGGTAGATCATGGTCGTGAATATGACGGGTAGGGGGGATGTTGTGTGTACTTGCTTCCAATTGTTAAATGACACGTTATTCTTCTTCTTCTTCTGCGTTTGTTCTCAAACTCCTGCAGGTTATCAGGATTTAGGCCGAATAAACTGAATGATTCGTACCATTGGTTACAGCTGTGCTGTGATATCTGCGTCTTTCGGCCTGACACCTCCAACTTCAGCATGGCTTCTTGGTCACTTCCATAGTCGTCTCTTACCACATGCATGCAAAGTAAACAGTGTTGCTATTATTTGCTCCTCTTTTGGGTCCCGTAAACACACAAGCATGTTATATTATATTTTCTAAAGGTAGGGTAGGTGATTGTACGGTAAACGGAAATAAAGTCACAGGAAAAATAGCACGGAAAAAAGTTGCAAATTTGACTAGGAAAAAAGGTCCCAGGAAAAAAGTCACAATTAGTTTATGGGAGTATGTAATAATGTCACAGACAAAGAATTTCGTTAGGAACAAAACATAGAAATGACAGTCACAATATTGACTAGTAAAGATAGTAAAACAAAATATTAAATAACTCATCTACGCATATATAAAACATCTTACACGATATTTTGGCATTATATTTTTAGATGATGTTTTTAATGCTGATAAGTTATAGAAATATTTCAGCTAATACCAAGGTTTTCATTAGGAAAAAAATTTGACTAGGAAAAAAGTCGCAGGATCTTTACCACACTCGACATTGGTGTGTGTTTTCTTCTAAAACTCACCATGTGATATTCACTCTTCCTGAACTCACCATGTGATATTCACTCTTCTACAACTCACCATGTGATATTCACTCCTCCACAACTCACCATGTGATATTCACTCCTCCACAACTCACCATATGATATTCACTCTTCTACAACTCACCATATGATATTCACTCCTCCACAACTCACCATGAGATATTCACTCCTCCACAACTCACCATGTGATATTCACTCTTCCTGAACTCACCATGTGATATTCACTCCTCCACAACTCACCATGAGATATTCACTCCTCCACAACTCACCATGTGATATTCACTCTTCCTGAACTCACCATGTGATATTCACTCCTCCACAACTCACAATGTGATATTCACTCCTCCACAACTCACCATGTGATATGAACCCTTCACAACTGTCTGTCTATCTATTCGCTAACCCTTTGTTGCCTTTCAGCGTCAGGGCTAAAGGAGTTTTCTGGAGATGGCCTTCTTGTGTGCTGAGTATATTGTGGAATTTGCCGCCTCTCTTATTTCGATGGTCCATCCTTTTCGTGGCCTTCCTCTAGATCTGCCTTCACTGTATCTGTGTAGCATAGCTTGCTGTAGTATGCTGTCTGATGATGGTCTCTTGATCTGTGCAAACCATTTGATCTTTTGTAGCAGTCGTCTTCATAAAACTCCATTTTATTACGAGCCATTGTGTTCTCACTGACAGTTTTCTAATCCTGTCTCAGTGTTGTATCAGGAAATTCAAGTGACCACACGCGACCTCTAACACATACAGAAAGAAACCACACATTCCATGCGAATAGTCCTTAACATAGTTCCACAACTCACCACGTGATATCAACTCTTCCACAACTCACCACGTGATACCACAACTCACCACGTGATAGCACAACTCACCACGTGATATCAGTTCTGCACAAGTATGACAAGTTATCAACACTCTTAATTGTTTCTCCCTTGAGATTGATATTAACATTTATTTTGTTACAAGTCGTAATCTTATTCCTGAAGAATTAACTTGAACATATATATGTACTGAAATATGAAAAACTCAATGAAACATTTCTTATGCCCTATTTGAAGTTGGACTTAATAAACCACATGTCGTCTACACAAACGAGATCCCTAAGAATCATATCCTCTGTACATTTTATATCACATTTTATATCACATTTTACTTCATATTTTATATCACATTTTATATCACATTTTATATCATTTTATATCACATTTTATATCACATTTTATATCACAGTTTATATCACATGTTATATCACATTTATATCACATTTTACTTCATATTTTATATCACATGTTACATCACATTTATATCACATTTTATTTCATATTTTATATCACATTTTATATCATATTTTATATCAGTCTCCCTGTGTTTCGATGCCCAAGAGGGGAGCCAAGAATATGAATAATATTTACCTTAAATTTCTGTGGTAAGAAGCGACTAAGGATGTTATGCGGTGTGTTGGCTGTCCCATCCGACATAAAGTCACAGTGAGCATGAAGTAAAGCTGAAGTTAGATGTGTTGGACCGAAAGGTGCAGATATCACAGCATGTCTGTAAACCATGAGACAACGCATTCCGTTCTGTAGAATACATGTTGCTGAGCTTCAGGAGTTTGAGAACAAACGTGGAAAAAGAAGAAGATATCAATTTGTTCATGTTTGGGTTTAGTTTTTCATAAACCGATCTATAGTCAAGCTAAATAGCATAATGACATGGTGCAGCCTTGTTTTACTCCTATTTCTATGTACATCTATTCACTTTTTACATTGATTGTTTTAACACATCTTTGAATGTCATATGAAGCCTCGATTACATTTAATTATCTAACTGGGAAGACATACATGGCGAGAAATTTTCAATGTGTTGAGAATGGTAAAGTAAATATCAGAACGATGAAGTACATAACAGAATGGTGAAGTACATATCAGACTGATAAAGTATATAACAGAATGGTGAAGTACATATCAGACTGATAAAGTATATAACAGAATGGTGAAGTACATATCAGACTGATAAAGTATATAACAGAATGGTGACGTACATATCAGAATGGTGAGGTACGTATATATATATATATATATATATATATATATATATATATATATATATATATATATATAGCACAATTCAAGTACAGTGATTTCAATAGTTACACAATTCAAGTACAGTGATTTCAATAGTTACATAATTCAAGTACAGTGATTTCAATAGTTACACAATTCAAGTACAGTGATTTCAATAGTTACACAATTCAAGTACAGTGATTTCAATAGTTACACAATTCAAGTACAGTGATTTCAATAGTTACACAATTCAAGTACAGTGATTTCAATAGTTACACAATTCAAGTACAGTGATTTCAATAGTTACACAATTCAAGTACAGTGATTTCAATAGTTACACAATTCAAGTACAGTGATTTCAATAGTATATACTTCTTTCGAGATTGTTCGGCTACAGCTATGTTATCTCCAACTGTACCACAGAGGACCACACAAAGACGTGGTTGCACTGTTGGTTGGACCACACAAGGACGAGGTTGTAGATACGTATTCAGTAATTGGGGGGGGGGGGGGGAGGTTGCCACTTTAAAAAAAACATTCGCCCATTTTCGTGTACTAGTCCTTCGTTTTCATGAGTTCTCTGGGGATATATTTTTGCAAAATCATTAAAATATGGGGGGGGGGGGTGTTATCCATCTTTTCTCTAAATTCCTAGTACTAAAAGTCATGTTATGATTTCCTATAAGGGATAGTTTGAATACACCAACCCCCCTCCTTTAATATCTGCGTGCTTGGAACCATATATCCCGGCAATAAAAGTATCCATTAAAAAAAAATTTGAAAGCCAAACTAAAAATTGCAAATTTTTTGTTAAAAAGAAATAACATTTTCCTTAAAAGATTTCGTTAACTTTTTGATAGCAGATATCATTAGTTTTTGATGTGATTTTGTTTTCTAGCTTGGATTTCACTTAAGACAGCAAACAAACTACACTGTGTTTGAAACTAATGACCAAACAGATATGTTAGTCTGACATCATTTATTACACAACGGAATGAGATAACCCTTTGAATTTGCTCTTGTAATCGACAAGGAAGACATTCATTATGAAACGTATTTCAAAAAATCATCACTGACAAGTTAAAAGCTTTAGTCTCTACCGAAACCAGCAAAGATTTGCTGTTATGACTCTACGATACCTCTCCAAGAAAAGCCTCAAGTGCGTCTCGTGTAGTGTAATTATTCGATCATAAGTGGAGTTCTCGATTGACCCTGGACTATCAATATTGTCTCATTTCAGGTCCCTATCAACTCGCGTGGGTCAACGCTCTGTTTCAGGGTGAGTGGCAATATTGTTTTAGCCGCTCGCCAAATGGGACCTGCGCGTAGCAATCTATGCTGTCGCCTGCGGAGTCTGCTGAAGATTAGTTTAGCGCCTCTACCGCTTCATCGTTGTTCTAAATATTAATACATCTTGCAGTATGACGAAAGCGCGAGGAGGCAATGATGGAATTACTTCTGGATTTGTATCCCTCGGGACGTTGTTCCAAATATTAATACGTCACGCAGATGACATGGCCGGACGCTATGATCCTGCGATGCAATGTTGGATACATGAAAACTAATGCCAGAATAATTTTCAGAAACTAGAAATCATTTATTGTTTCTTATTCGGTCGTAGTCTAGAATAGAAAGTACATTTATCACTATTATGTGTCAGAAAACGATACACAGATAATATGAAACTCGGTGTGTCATCGGTGTTTTAGTAGATAAGTCTGCCAGACTCATGTTCAGATATGTAGATAGTAAAACAGACAGACGGGCTGGCAAGCAGACAGACAGATAGTAAGGCAGACAAACAGTCGGATAAATGGATGGATGGATATATATACAAAATGTATATGTGCGAAATTGACTGAAAAGTCCAGTGCTAGCATATAATACCTTGCTACATTTGCAAAAACTTGTGATCAGAATTGGATGTCTATGTGTTTGTTGTTTCCGTCTTTTTATTGTACGTAAACAACAAATATTTCAGCATAATTTCACTTGTTTATATCATCATTATCAAGTGCCGTGTCATATCTCTCCATGTACATCGATCTCTCATATATGTCATCATCTCTGTTGGTGTCGTCAATCGAACCCCTTTAGTCAAACTGTCCAATATCTTTTCTCTCAGTCTTCCCCTTGATCTTTTCCCTTTTATCTTTCCATGTTGTCATCTGCTGTTACTTTATGTTTGTTCTTTATATATTTCTATATCTCATTCTGATGGTCTTATGGCAATGCAGTTCTTTCTTTATAATAGTCCTCATCTCTCCGTATCTATCCCTACTCGTATCCGCCTTTTTTGAACTTGTTCTGACAGTCAACTCTTTTTGAACTTGAGCTGACAATCAACTCTTTTTTTAACTTGAGCTGACAATAAACTC
The DNA here is from genome assembly GCA_034231615.1 of Meghimatium bilineatum. Lineage (NCBI taxonomy): Eukaryota > Metazoa > Mollusca > Gastropoda > Stylommatophora > Philomycidae > Meghimatium > Meghimatium bilineatum. The sequence continues at coordinate 60,944,261 of CM067321.1, read as the reverse complement.
TTTTTGAACTTGAGCTGACAAACTACTCTTTTGAAATCGATGCGCACTATTTTGATCAGATCAGTGGTCTTGTCATGAATATTAAGATGTCGCATAGTTTTGATTGCCTTTTCATGTAGCATTTGGAATATCAAGTTTGGGAGACCTTGATTCTTGATTAGGAACAAGCGTCACAGCACTTGGGGCATTTCCATATATACTCTGCTTGCCATTTCGTCAGCCATCTAAAAGTGTATAAGTTCAGTATCCCAGTCAGTTATTGATTACGCGATCTTCTGATCTTTCCGGAGAGGGAGCACTTTCTCCAATCGCCTCTAGTCACTACCATTCTCTGAATATGTACCATTGTCCCGTTCGACTTCCTCCTCGTCTTCTCGTACGGTATCCATGACTGATCTAATCAATTCAATCTGGTCTCTTCTTATCTCGGGGCCGTTTACCAAAGCTTTACCAGCCAACACATTGGTGCTTTCGTTTCCCCTGACACCAGCACGACCTCCACAGTAAATCCATGTAATGCTTCCCGCATTGTTGAGAAGAGTGACCCATTGGGAGACCTATGAAGGCCCTCCTAAATTTATTTTTTTCATATATATATTAGTGATGGTATACTGATATGTCTGAGGTGAAATTGTCGCATTTTACCAACTTTTTCAATTCTTCTTCTTCTTATGCGTTCGTTCTCAAATTCCTGCAGATTAAGATGTAGTCCGGAGATCGGAATGCGTTGTGTCATGGTTTACAGCATAGCTACGATATCTTCGCCTTTCGGCCTGACACATCCGACTTCAGCATGGCTTTGGGTCACTGAGCCTATATGGGATGGTACAGCCAACTCCATCCCATAACCTCCTTAGTCGCCTTTTACGACATGCGTGGAAGGTAAATAGTGTTGCTATTCTTTGCTCCCCTTTCGGGTCTCGGCAACACACGGGAGAACTTTTTCAATGATTTTAACCATTCTATTCAATTGAAAATCTCTGCTATTTCCGTCACCTTTCTTGACATACCTGTCACAATTCACCCCTCTTACCCTAACACATCCGAATACGACAAACCTGCTGATGCACATAGTTTTCAGTTTTACAATTCTTCTCATCCGTCTGTTTTTCGTAATTCTTTGCCATTCTCACAAATTCTTCGCCTTCTCCGCGCATTCAGTGATGATGACACCTTGCTTTATAAATCTTGAGATGACCAACGTCTTTCGTATACGAACATTCCCTAACAGTGTTCTTTCATCGACTTCGCTCGAACATTCCCTAACAGTGTTCTTTCATCGACTTCGCTTCGTATCCGTGAATTCTCTTACCATGCTACCTTAACTATAGACATGGTACTTTCTGATAGGGTTAAATTTATCTGCACTGTTCATCCCCATAACTCTACTTTCTGAAGAATTTTGATCAAGCATTATTCCCTTTTAGTTTGATTCGGTAGTTAATGAGTTTGCCTCTCTTTTGGAGAGGCGTGCTCCTTTCAACCAGCGGACAAAGTCCAATTAGGTTATATCAGGACACACTACCATAAAATATTAGAGGTAACAAAGACCCCTGGGATTTACCACAACCTATGTGCATTTTAGTTTGATTCTCTCAAACCCGAACCGTTTATACGACTTTACTCCGACTGCATATAAACATAACAAAAGTCTTAAAGAAATCTTGGTCCACAGTTACCACAAGGCTAACGTTGCATACCATTTTAGCATGATTCGCTGCAGACCCCGGCGTTGCTATACATTTGCCTATGTAGTGCAGTTTTTCTCCGTAAAATTTCCTGATGTGGAAACGTATAATTTTCCATTATTACACGAAACAGTCTCAATCAGGTCCGCCGTCCCAAAACAGGTTGCCCACTCAGAATTTAAATAAAAAATATTTTTTTTAAAGAAGACCAAAATTTCAGACCATTGTTTGCGACTGCATGTGTTTGCTTGTGTGGAATCTATTTACAAACAGTATAAGAAAAATACTGAAGACAAGCTCATCTTCCCTTCTGTGTGTTAGTGGAAACAACTAGCAGCTGATGAATTCAGTTTCTCTCCCTTGAGAGTAGGAAACTTGAGAAACGCGGTAAGCGTCGCTGATTGGTTACTGCTGGACTTCCGAGGAAAGCAATTTGGTCTCTATCAACGTCAAGATGGAACCGAGAGAGAAGATCAGATAGGATTGATGAAGATAGAGATAAGACAAACGGGGGATGTGATCTACAAAAGCTTGCTACTAGTATTCGTGATTGTCTGTGGGGCTGGAATAACCCAAATCCTCACACTGGTTTGCTGGTTTGGGAAATTTTTAAAACTTAAAATGTTTTGTTCTTTCTTGTAGATATGATCGATTTAGCGTGTAGTGCTACTTATGTTATGTTTCTGCATAGTTGTAAGATGTATCTTCCACGAAGGATGCTTTCATTCTGACAGTTTGTATCCTTTGTTGTTCCATCACGATTATTTGAGCAGGTTTACTTGTTAGCTTTTGTTATATATGATACCACTTTCTCACATATTATTATTATTTTACGATATCACATTTTGTTCAACTGTTGCATGTACAATAACGTTAGTAACCTTTGCAATAAAGTTAAAATCATATACAATAACGTTAGTAGCCTTTACAATAAAGTTAAAAACATGTACAATAACGTTAGTAACCACCTATACAGTAAGGTTAGAAACATGTACAACGAAGTTAGAAATATGTACAATAAAGTTAGAAATATGAACAATAAAGTTAGAAATATGAACAATAAGTTAGAAACATTTACAATAAAGTTAGAAATATGTACAATAACGTTAGAAATATAAACAATAAGTTAGAAACATTTACAATAAAGTTAGAAATATGTACAATAAAGTTAGAAATATGAACAATAAGTTAGAAATATGTACAATAAGTTAGAAATATGTACAATAAGTTAGAAATATGTACAATAAAGTTAGAAACATGTACACAAAGTTATAAACTACTACAGCAAAATTATAAATATGTACAATCAAGATAGAAACAAGTACAATAAAGTTGCACAAACCTATTTCTCAATAGTTCAAATATATTTCACAATAACACACATAGTTTACAACGGTACAAACATATTTCACAATAGCACACATAGTTTACAACGGTACAAACATATTTCACAACGGTACAAACATATTTCACAACGGTACAAACATATTTCACAATAGCACACATAGTTTACAACGGTACAAACATATTTCACAACGGTACAAATATATTTCACAATAGCACACTTAGTTTTCAACGGTACAAACATATTTCACAACGGTACAAATATGTTTCCCAACGGTACGACATATTTCACAACGGTACAAACATATTTCACAAAAGTACAAAATTATTTCACAACGGTACACACATATTTCTCAACGGTACAAACATATTTCACAACAGTACAAAATTATTTCACAATGGTACACACATATTTCTCAACGGTACACATGTATTTCACAACGGTACAAGCATATTTCACAACAGTACACACATATTTCACAATAGTACATACATATTTCACAACAGCACACACATATTTCGCAGCAGTACACACATATTTCACAATGGTACACACATATTTCACAGCAGTACACACATATTTCACAATGGTACACACATATTTCACAATGGTACACACATATTTCACAAGAGTACTAATATAATAATGTGATTAATGCGTTATCTGTGACAAGCAGCATAATGTGATCCACTCACTAATATTGTACATGTTGGTGTTTCAACACTAGAATTCACTCACTAATATTGTACATGTTGGTGTTTCAACACTAGAATTCACTCACTAATATTGTATATGTTAGTGTTTCACAACTAGAATTCACTTGCTAATAGTCTACATGTTAAGGGTTCCATACTAAAATTCACTCACTAACCAGTGTGCATGTTAATGTGTCAACATTAGAATTCACTCACGAATATGTTAGTGTTCTACACTAAAATTCACTTTCTAACAGTTTAGATGTTAAGGTTTCCACATCATATTTCACTCACTAACCAATGTAGGCCACTACATGTTATTTTTTAAACACTATAATTCACCCACGAACATGTTAGTGTTCTAACTCTATAATTCACTTACTAACAATGCAGATGTTAATGGTCCATGCTAGAATTTAAACGAAACATTGTGCAGCTTTTGAAGTGCTCACTGGATATCGCAGATAAGCTGTAAGCCGTGATACAATACACTCAGTTCTCCTGACAACATCCAACTAATCTGCATGAGTTTAAATAAAAGAAGTCGTCACAAAAACCTAAGATAAGAATAAATTTCGTGTGTAGGCTCTCAGACGCCCAGACCATCCAGAATATGACAATTGTCATTCAGAATGGCACCCTCCTGGAAGTCAATATTGTTTAGAATATTACTCCAGATGGAAATGCTTAGTTGATCACTGTGTCCTAAACTTGATATGCAGCCAAAGTAAAGTCAGATTGTACTATGAGATTGCACTATGAGATTGTACTATGTGATTGTACTATGAGATTGAGACATGCAGACAATATATGTGATTGTACTATGAGATTGAGACAGGCAGACAACATATGTGATTGTACTATGAGATTGAGACAGGCAGACAACATATGTGATTGTACTATGAGATTGAGACATGCAGACAATATATGTGATTGTACTATGAGATTGAGACAAGCAGACAACATATGTGATTATACTATGAGAATGAGACAGGCAGACAACATATGTGATTGTACTATGAGATTGTACCATGACATCGTAATATGTGATTGTACTATGAGACTGTACTATGTAATTGAGACAGGCAGACAATATATGTGATTGTACTATGAGATTGAGACATGCAGACAATATATGTGATTGTACTATGAGATTCTACCATGACATTGTAATATGTGATTGTACTATGAGACTGCACTATGTAATTGAGACAGGCAGACAATATATGTGATTGTACTATGAGATTGAGACATGCAGACAATATATGTGATTGTACTATGAGAATGGGACAGGCAGACAACATATGTGATTATTCTATGAGATTGAGACATGCAGACAACATATTTGATTGTTCTATGAGATTGAGACAGGCAGACAACATATGTGATTGTACTATGAGATTGAGACATGCAGACAACATATGTGATTGTACTATGAGATTGAGACATGCAGACAATATATGTGATTGTACTATGAGAATGAGACAGGCAGACAACATATGTGATTGTTCTATGAGATTGAGACAGGCAGACAACATATGTGATTGTACTATTAGATTGAGACATGCAGACAACATATGTGATTGTACTATGCGATTGAGACAGGCAGACAACATATGTGATTGTAATATGAGATTGAGACATGCAGACAACATATGTGATTGTACTATGAGATTGAGACATGCAGACAACATATGTGATTGTACTATGAGATTGAAAGAAGCAGACACAATATGTGATTGTACTATGAGATTGAGACATGCAGACAATATATGTGATTGTACTATGAGATTGAGACATGCAGACAACATATGTGATTGTACTATGAGATTGAAAGAAGCAGACACAATATGTGATTGTACTATGAGATTGAGACATGCAGACAATATATGTGATTGTACTATGAGATTGAGACATGCAGACAACATATGTGATTGTACTATGAGATTGAAAGAAGCAGACACAATATGTGATTGTACTATGTGATTGAGACATGCAGACACAATATGTGATTGTACTATGTGATTGAGACATGCAGACAACATATGTGAAATCAAATGCATGGTGTCGAAACAAATAGTTAATATAGGACCAATGATTGTCTAAAGAATCTTGTCTTGTAACACATCCATCACCTACACACAAATAAATAAAACATTTTCATTCTCTCAAAAAGTCATAGCAAAAAGAATTGGTTATACATAAAGTCACGATTCTAAGAATAATGACAAATGTAGTTCTGTCATCATCAAAAGTATAGCCACTCAGGATAGTATGCATGCAATGTCAGGGTCGTATGGATGGATACAAAGTCAGGATCGTATGGGTGTAATGTCAGGGTCGTATAGTTGCAATGTCAGGGTCGTATATATGCATTGTCAGGGTCGTATGGATACACAGTCAGGATCGTATGGGTGTAATGTCAGGGTCGTATAGTTGCAATGTCAGAGTCGTATAGTTGCAATGTCAGGGTCGTATATATGCAATGTTATAAAAATCAACATACTTATCTCGCCATGTTTCTCTGCCCTCAGTGCTTTGTTTGAGTGTTGAGAATCTTAATCCTGTCCGGTCTCTATATTAACCATGTTTACTTTCCTTTATTCTCGTCTTCTTCTTTTATCTTCAACCGTTCCCTGCATTACAGTCTTATAAATTTAGCAAGTTTTCCACGTCTCAAAGTTACTAGATGTTGACCTGCAGGGGTCATATATACGTATTTTGTGTTACGTATACAAAAGCTTTTATATTATGTATAAATGATGTACAATATTCTTCTGCGAAATGTTTTTCACGAGTTTATATTTTCAAGAGTCTGTATTTTCAAGAGCCTGCATTTTCACGAGTCTGTATTTTCAAGAGCCTGTATTTTCAAGTTTGTATTTTCAAGAGTTTGTATTTTCATGAATCTGCATTTTCAATAGTCTGTATTTTCAATAGAGTGTATTTTCAATAGTGTATTTTCAAGAGTGTATTTTCAATAGTCTGTATATTCAAGAGCCTGCATTTTTAAGAGACTGTATTTTCAAGAATGTATTTCCAAGAGCCCTGCATTTTCAAGAGTCTGTATTTTCAAGTCTGTATTTTCAAGAGTGCATTTTCAAGAGCCTGCATTTTCAAGAGTGTATTTTCAAGAGTGTATTTTCTAGAGCCTGTATTTTCAAGAGCCTGTATTTTCACGAGTCTGTATTTTCAAGTCTGTATTTTCAAGTGTCTGTATTTTCAAGTCTGCATTTTCAAGAACCTGAATTTTCAAGAGTATGTATTTTCAAGAGTCTGTATTTTCAAGAGTCTGTATTTTCAAGAGCCGGCATTTTCAAGAGCTTGCATTTTCAAGAGTCTATATTCATCTTTCCATTCGCGTTGTAAAACTCCATTGGCTGTTTACACTAGGCCATTTATGTAAGGAGAATAATTAAACACATTCCTTGGTAAGTAAGACAGTGCAGCAAATAATAGTACCACGGTTACCTGCTATACATGTCGTAAGAAAAAAAGCATTGGTGGTGGATTTGGCTTTAAAAGTGATCCAAAAGTCATACTGAAGTCGGATATTTGTCGCAGGCAAGCTGTAAGCCGTTACAACGCATTCCGTTCTCTTGACTACAGCCTACAAATCAGTGTCTACAACCTGCAGGCCAGTGTCTACAACCTGCATGCCAGTGTGAGTTTCAGAAGAAAATCAAGTAGTAGGGAATTGAATAATTCATTCATGTAAATGAGATCACTTCCAAGCTTGCACAAATCAGCTAAGCCTGCAGTTCTAGCGTTATGTTTCTGAGACTTTTTCTTACGAGAGTTCTGGCAATACGTGGCAGTTAATATTATATTTACGAGAGTTCTGGCAATACGTGGCAGTTAATTATATTTACGACAGTTCTGGCATTATGCGAGTGGGAATACTTCTTATTCTTACAAAAGTTTTGGCGAAACGTAACAGGGAGAATTCCTAGTATTCATTCTAATCCTTAGTATTAGTTCTGGCGAGATGTAACTGGGGAATCCCAGTAATAGTTCTAAGTAACAGGGAATAACTCTCATTCTGTCACCAGAAATAGTTCTGTGTAGCAGGGAATAACTCATTTTAACACCAGAAATAGTTAGTCGTTAGTTAGTTAGTTAGTCGTCGGATCATCATCACTGCAAACTGGACACATCCATAGTTACTCAGATCTCTCCTTGAGTGTATCCGCCATCACGCTTCTGCTGACAGTACCGGTCCTATGCTGGTTGACCATCATTCTTCTGCGCCCTCCAAAATATTCACCTCTAGCAACACCGCATTTCAATCCCTGATCTTTAATCCTAGTCATTGAAAAGGAATCATCATCCACATTAGTCTCAGTCTCACGTGATATATATCTTAAGGAGTTCAAAACGTCAGCGCGATCCATTGCCCCATCGCCCTGTGCCACAATAGCGCACGATGCCAATTGATCCGCTCTTTTATTGCCTCGAACGCCCACATGTCCCGGCACGAAAGTAAATGTAACCACTTTCAAGCTCGCCTTTCTCAAGGCCTCAATCCACTGTTCGCGAACGAGACCCAATTGTACCTTCTTAATCATACTCATAGAGTCACTCAAGATGCAGACCTGCATTACTTTCTGTGTGCGTAGCCACTCAAATGCCTTGGTCACCGCCATAGTCTCCATGATCATACTACTCGTAGTGACCGCAAAGGCACCATTTTCCTCCTTGATCGTTTTACCTGCGCACTGAGCTGTAAAGGCCCAAGCACTGCGAATATACCTAATTACAGATCCATCAGTGTATAGAAATAGTTCTGTGTAGCAGGGAATAATTATCATCCTAACATCAGTAATAATGTATGTAACAGGGGAATAACTCTCCAATCGGCACCATAAATACGCCTATGTAACAGGGGAATAACTCTCCTACATGCACCATAAATACGCCTATGTAACAGGGGAATAACTCTCCAATCGGCACCAAAAATACTCCTATGTAACAGGGGAATAACTCTCCTACCGGCAGCATAAATAGTTATATGTAGAAGGCAATAAATCTCCTACCGGCACCATAAATACTCCTATGTAACAGGGGAATAACTCTCCTACCGGCACCATAAATAGTTATATGTAGAAGGCAATAACTCTCCTACCGGCACCATAAATAGTTATATGTAGAAGGCAATAACTCTCCTACCGGCACCATAAATAGTTATATGTAGAAGGCAATAACTCTCCTACCGGCACCATAAATAGTTATATGTAGAAGGGAATAACTCTCCTACCGGCAGCATAAATAGTTATATGTAGAAGGCAATAACTCTCCTACCGGCAGCATAAATAGTTATATGTAGAAGGCAATAACTCTCCTACCGGCACCATAAATAGTTATATGTAGAAGGCAATAACTCTCCTACTGGCACCATAAATAGTTATATGCAGAAGGAAATAACTTATATCACTATCGGTTACAACTTCCTGTCATGTTCACAACGTATCGAGCAACTAAACATTTTTTTAGCTGCATACATTAAGTAAAATAGTGGCAAAGAAGATCAACGAATTTGAGATGAAATGCTACAGAAAGATACTTAGAATATCATGGAAGGAAAACGGAGAAAATCAGATATTATAAACACATTGAAGGTGACAGATTGTTGGTTACTGAATACAATAACAGAAAGAAAACTACCACTGTTTGGTCATATAAGAAGAAACGACTGTTTGGAAAGATAATTTATGAAAGACGGAACACCTGGGTGGAGCAGAAAGGGCGGACCAAAAAAAGAAGATGGACTGACGACATTAAAGATAACATGAATACATCATTAGAAAATAAAAGCTTCATGGCCCAAAACAGAGAAATGTTCAGGGAATTCATTGGGTAGACAACGTTCTGGAGAGAACACGTCACATGACCAAAAAAATGGTTTTCAGTCAATATAAAACATTTAGTAGCTTGCCATTGTTTTATGAACGGTCGTGAATGACAGTTTGGACGGGACCTGCTACATTGACTGTCGGAGATACGATCTGTACCACTCCGTCACAGGTAGAATAGCAGGTTTTATGCAGCAGAGGGGAAAAAAACGAACAATAAAACAAATAGCTTGTAGTGAGTTTCCTGTTGCTCTGTCGACTGTAGACTTATTGATGTATTCAGTTTCTATAATATGTCTAACTATCAACCTGGAAAGCGCGCATTAATTTAATTTCTAACAAAATAAATTAAGTTTCGGGACAGTACGAGAAATGAAATGGAAAGCAAGACACATTATTTACCAAACGACAGTCGATAGTCTAATCACAAGATGGTATGAAGTGTCCCAAAGGACAGCAAAATTTGGTGCAAACGGGATAGCAAAATTAGTGTTTAAGATGGGTCAATTGTCTATTTTTCATCGCCGCGAAAGATGCATGTATTTTTTTTTAAATTTAATTTTATTTTTTTTTATTTTTTTTTTTGTATTCGTAAAAGTTTAAATTATTCTGCATATCTTTTTAACTATGCATATCTATGATTACAAAAATGTAAACATGAACACTAAAATTGCATTATACAAGACTATTATTATCCTATCACTGTGCTACCAGTGTCAAACCTGGACAATGACAGAGCAAGACAAAAGAAAAACAGTTGACAGCAGAAATGACATGTCTACGAAGAATACTCGGAGTGTCATTAAGAGATAGAATTAGAAACGATAACATCAGACAGATAACCAAAACAATACCAGTATTGGAGCACATCAAAAACAACAGATCCAGTGATTTTCACATGCTTCCAGACTACCAACATACAGCATGCCACAAATGGCCATGACACATAGATATAACGGATATAAAACCAGAGGTAGACCATGTAAAAGATGGATCACAGAAATCAAAGAAGCCAGAAATCAAAGGAACCTGCTTACAAACAGCACACAAGAAGGACATCTCCAGAGAACTTCAACTCCTGACGCCGCAAGGCAAACAAGGGATACAGCGCATGGATAGATATATCTTTTTAACTCATTTAACAGCCATCTCCATTTTAATCTGACATTTTTTTCATCTACATATTTTCAGTTGTCGCTATTAGCTTTATCTTTCATCAAATCTCCTACTTCTTCATGTATCCGGCTGCTCCTGCGCTTGTGCTCCGTGGCCCCCTGCCATATAGTGAAACTTACAGGTGTTTGCCATTTGTTGCCATCTCCCATAAAATGTGTTCCATTCTTGGAGGAAGACGACACTTTCTGATAGCATCCAGTGCTGTATATTTGAAGTGGTGATGGGGAAGAGTTTTACGCTGGTGCATACATAGCTAATAAATCATATCTCCATTATCTGAAATGATCGTACACTATTTCTTGATCAAATCTCTATAATCAAAAATGTCCATGCACTATTTCTTGATGAAATCTCCATAATCTGAAATGCGAGTACACCATCTTTATATCATGTCTCCGTATTAACTATTCCTACACTATTTCCTGTGTCATCTGCTGCTAAAATCTGCAAGAAAGATATGAATCCAAACATGAGATATTTAGATTTCATTTTAAGACTTCCATATTGGTGACTAACAAAGGTAGCAGTCAACCCAAGGCTCTTAGCATTGGCGTAAATGTTGTCATGAAAGGCATGGTCAAGTACTCCTAGATTCGTGATCGCATGTTGAACAGGTCTGCAACAAGTGTTTAACTGTCACAAGCTAGTACACAAGTTTAAAAATGTGTGTACACATCTTGTAAGTGTGATATCGGCGATGTCGCAATACGTTATACCCGTTACTTAGTCGGAAAATTATCATCTCGTCTGTTCCGGAGAACTGATGGTATGCATTATTTTGTGTTTGACCTGTGTAGACTTGGGTCAAAGGGCATGAGCAAGTCATCCAATGAAGGAAAGATTCCAAAATCTAGCAATGGGGCGACTGAAAAGGAGCAGCTTTATCCATCAAGCTAAACGACTACGTAGACAACTTACAGACCTACCTGAAGTTGACAACCCCTTAAGGTCTGTACCAGAACAAACCCCGTGGAGTGAAAGCCATGTAATGCCTATATACATTCTGACCCATGTGAAAGGAATACTAAGCGAGGACGAACAGAACAGTGTGCAGCGAATGACAGTCACCCTCAGTTTCCTGGATGAGGAATATCCACAAGATATATGGGTCAGAGTGTACACAGATGGGTCAGCACAGAATGCTGTGAGGAATGGACGTGCAGGTGTATATATAGAATATCCACACTAGCCTAGAGATACAATCAGAACACCGACAGGAAAATTCTGCAATAATTATGATGCAGAAATCCAGGCAATTAGTGTGGGAGCTAAAAAACTGATGAACTCCAACTCTGGCCTACAGCTTGTGGTATTCCTGACAGATGCAAGGTCAGTGCTACAAGCTCTCCAGTCTGGAAAACTAACAGACTTGAAAAAAACTCCTTAGCGAATTGTCTTACCAGTATAGGGTAACCATGCAGTGGATACCCTCTCACTGTGGAATACCAGGAAATGAAAAAGCAGACCAACTGGCTAAAGAAGGTGCTGCCGAAGACCAACCAGATATACCAATCACCTACCATCAGAAAAAACAGATGATCAAGTCAATAAGAAAGCCACAAACACCAACACAAGATGACTATCACATTATGAACAGATTTACTTTAAATGTGAAACAAAACAATGTGTTTTTGTGCGCTAAAGAATATTTATCTTTTTTTTGTATTATTGGGGGGGGGGGGATTTGATTGAACATAAGCAATATTCTATTGATTCGTGAGAGTTGTTGTCATGGGGAACGTCTAAATTCATAAGAGTTGTTATCAAAGGGAACGTCTAAATTCATGAGAGTTGTTGTCAAAACTGACTAAAAATTGTTGACGTAACTTATGGATACAAAAAAGTGTCCACATATGGTCATGTAGTTTTGTAAATCGCCGTAGACACTCGGAAAAGATTCGCTGGATGTGTTCACAGTTATCCTGTATGGTCTCCATATTCACAACTGTCAACAGACTTTCTCAGTATCACATTTCCATTTCTGGCAAGTCTAACAGGATTGAATTCCTTTCATATCCGCTACTTTACCTTCACTAGTGACTGTCTAACCTTGTTAAGCCAGACACGACACTAACTATATCTGTTTTAATTAAGGTTTTTCTTCAACTCTTAACACGGTTACAGTTCCATTTGGACCGTTCATATTGCCCGTGAGTGCGAAATGCAATCTTGCGTGAGATCGCTTCCCCTAAGAAACTATTACTGAAACGGCTGACCGTCTTTAACCATTGACAGTCTTTGCTCTTCGTGTTCTAAGACAGTGCTTCGCAACCTTTTCTCATCCACGATACACTGAAATATTCTTCATAGAATTCCGCGACACACAAGTATACTCGTATCTTCAATGATACCAGTAGAATTTCGATAGTAATATATTTATTCAAGGTGGGACACATATATCATCTATACACGTGTGTGCCGTGACAACCCGGTTACAGAGCACCGTCCTAGTAGATCAGACTTTCTCAACCTAATTCTAGATAGCAAATTGGTTTTCTAGTAATGGTATGTAGTGCTCACGCCAGGAGCGTTAAATTGTGTTTAAAAGTACTAAACGGTACTAAAGCAAGGTACTTTAGTAAGGTACTAAACAAGCATGCGTTACCTATATTGTTACCTTTACCATTTACAAGGTGTACAAACTAAAATAAATAGTGTGTTATCCAAGATTCTGAGAGACATGAATGGGGTATGTCCGGTGCAAGGAAGAAGATTATATGAACAGTTTTCATTTTCCCTTTCATTTTGTCTTGGCTCCTTCATTGTTAAATCATTATATTCTGAGTAACATTCACACTCAAGTTACATTCACATTAAAGCAACATTCACACTCAAGTAACATTCATATTCACGCAACATTCACACTCAAGTAACATTCACATTAAAGCAACATTAACACTCAAGTAACATTCACATTAAAGCAACATTAACACTCAAGTAACATTCACATTAAAGCAACATTAACACTCAAGTAACATTCACATTAAAGCAACATTCACACTCAAGTAACATTCACATTAAAGCAACATTTACACTCAAGTAACATTCACATTAAAGCAACATTCACACTCAAGTAACATTCACATTAAAGCAACATTAGCACTCAAGTAACATTCACATTAACGCAACATTAACACTCAAGTAGCATTCACATTAAAGCAACATTCACACTCAAGTAACATTCACATTAAAGCAACATTAGCACTCAAGTAACATTCACATTAAAGCAACATTAACACTCAAGTAGCATTCACATTAAAGCAACATTCACACTCAAGTAACATTCACATTAAAGCAACATTAACACTCAAGTAACATTCACATTAAAATAACATTCACATTAAAGCAACATTAACACTCAAGTAACATTCATATTCACGCAACATTCACACTCAAGTAACATTCACATTAAAGCTACATTCACACTCAAGTAACATTCACATTAAAGCAACATTCACACTCAAGTAACATTCACATTAAGGCAACATTAACACTCAAGTAACATTCACATTAAAGCAACATTCACACTCAAGTAACATTCATATTCACGCAACATTCACACTCAAGTAACATTCACATTAAAGCAACATTCAAACTCAAGTAACATTCACATTAAAGCAACATTCACACTCAAGTAACATTCACATTAAAGCAACATTCACACTCAAGTAACATTCACATTCAAATAACATTCATACTCTAGGATCTCATTCACTTAATGAGGGTTTCACAAATCCAAATAAATATTTATTTTCAATTATATGTTATAGTGCTCGTATACCGAGTATTATACTTTGGTGGTGCTCAAACACCCAATATTACACTTGAGCGGTGCTCGCATACCCAGTATTACACGTGGACGGTGCTAGCATACCCAGTATTATACGTGGACGGTGCTAGCATACCCAGTATTATACGTGGACGGTGCTAGCATACCCAGTATTATACGTGGGCGGTGCTAGCATACCCAGTATTATACGTGGGCGGTGCTAGCATACCCAGTAATATATGTGAGCTGTGCTAGCATACCCAGTATTACACGTGGACGGTGCTCGACTTGTAGACAACTCACGTAGTAGATATTTCGACACATGTACGTCGGTCATTATAAGTTAAGTCTCACTAACCTCAACAAAAGAGCTTGTCACAGAAAAGTACGTATACACAATATCAAGGTTATAATAGCAACTAACCACTGGAAGGGTTATCATCTGGTTCATAAATAAAAGGAAAAATTTACAATAGGTTAAATAGCAATTTTATTAGAAACGGATATACGGAAGTTACGTTTCTATTGAAATGTCTTTATCAAGAAGGAAAAATAGACATTGGATTTTGAAAAAAATATGATATAGACGAATATTACGTATTCATTATACAGAACTTAAAACCAGCTTATGAAACAATAAATACTCTTGCAGGTCAACACGAACATCGTGTGAAAGTTGTGATGCGTCGCACAGCTTGTGTGGTTTGGCGACGTAATGAGGCAAGAGTCTCTTTCCAAAAATATCTTGCAGGGAACAGTTGAGGGTAGAAGAAGAGGGGTAAAAGAAAGTATGGATTGACAATATTAAAGACTGGACAAGATTAAGATTCTCCAAACTCAAACAAAGAACTGATAGCAGAGAGACATAATAAAAATTTTTGTGTTGATGTTTCAAGAGTGACACCCCTACGACACTGAAGTTATGGGTTTGATAATGGTGTTGATTCTTTTGCAAAACCTTTCAACCTTTTCCAACTGTTCATAATATAAATTAATTATACCTGCATCATTTCTTTCCTTGTTATGATGCGTTCATCCCTAAACTCCTGCAGGATGTAGTCAGAAGAACAGAATGGGATGTGCCGTGGTTTACAGATAATTGCGACATCTTCGAATATCGAACTGGCACATCCGACTTCAGCATGGCTTGTGGATCCATTTTATCCTCTATTGAATGGGATAGCCAACTTCACTACACAATCTCCTTTGTCGTCTCCTACGATATGCGTGAAAGATGACAGTGTAGCTATTCTTTGCTCCCCTCTGGGACCCGATAACACACGTTCAGTTTTCAACTAAATATGTTAATTTTTATCTACATGAAGATGTCGATAGAACAAAAGTACACCGTTAATCTTTATCTACATGAAGATATGGACAGAACAAAAGTACACCGTTAATCTTTATCTACATGAAGATGTGAGCAGAACAAAAGTACACCGTTAATCTTTATCTACATGAAGTGTGCAGAACAAAAGTACACCGTTAATCTTTATCTACATGAAGTGTGCAGAACAAAAGTACGCCGTTAATCTTTATCTACATGAAGTGTGCAGAACAAAAGTACAACGTTAATCTTTATCTAAATGAAGATGTGAGCAGAACAAAAGTACACCGTTAATCTTTATCTACATGAAGATGTGAGCAGAACAAAAGTACACCGTTAATCTTTATCTACATGAAGATATGGACAGAACAAAAGTACACCGTTAATCTTTATCTACATGAAGATGTCGACAGAACAAAAGTACACCATCATATTTTCTCGCTTCGATTTCTCCCATGAAAGCCCTAACTTATCTACTCCGCCATCTCTCCCCTCCCTTCTCACCCTCCTCTCTGTCTAAATATTTCGTCTAAACTTATCCTAAACATAAAGTCGGTGACATAACTCTAAAAATTAGACTTTCATTTCTGAGAATAATATAGCAATTTTTGGTTCATTGCTTTTCTCATCTGTTCAACGTCTTCTTCTCGTAAACAATCAACAAGGTTTTTAGTAATCGTTAAAGAATCAACCTAAGGCGATCAACAAACTGTCTCCTCTTAAGACGTCGACGACCATCTGCCCACAGGGATAAGACTGTCTGGAGGCTGTGCTTGCTTCCAAGTATATTAGCACTTCATCCCAAAACATGACAATTTACGACAATGACCCAATATCGCATCACAGCTAAGACTGTCTTCTGGCTCGCTCTTGATGTGAGATAGTATAGGGAAATCCGAAGTCTAATGAATTTCCAATTTGCTCCATTATCAGGCAAACAGGTCCTCAATTGCCTGGCCCATTTTCGGGGCGTTATTGAATCCTATAAGAAATCGCGTTGGACGCTGCAAAACATATTCTCGTTAGAAGACAGCGTATGTGGACGCGACGAGCCGCGCTCAATCTATCGGGCTAAAGTGGAGATCTGGTTAACCCGAAGAATGGAGTCTGTTGGATAAATTGTTCCGAGAGTGTGCCACTTGATTACTTTAAGGAAGAATTTGGAGAAAGACGAGACCTTGCGTTTTATTACTTTAGCCTCTAAATTTGAAGCAAAAGCTCTCATTCTAATCTAGTCCCATTTTCTCTATTTTTATTTCAGTTTTTTTATCAAGAATTATTATCATTTTCATTTCCTTTCTCTATTCTCTTTTCTATTATTCCTTTTTCTATTTTACTGATTTGTTTTTCTTTTTTTTCCAATACTGTTTCTACAATTCGCTCAGTTTATTCTGATGATGGTATATGTGTGTGCTTCTGTATTTTTCCTTTCTTTCTGTGTTCCTCGTTTAGGAGAGAAAGCGTAAGCACTCGTTTACTCTACGCCGAGGAGCTAGGTAGCTTATTTGATAAAGAGCGTGTTTGTTACTACCGGGTTACAGCGTTCCAGGTTCGAAACCACGTCGGACAAATGAAATTGGGGTTGTGATTTCTCGCTTTATACGACCACTCATCCATTCGATTCAGCTGTAAATGAGTACCTGATGCATGAGTTAGGGACAGTAAAGACATCACGGAAGAGAACTGGCCACTCCCATCTAATTGTTCCTGCGGCTTAGTACATGAAGAGTTATCTTCATCCCAGACGTCAGGTTTCTGCTATGGGGCCGCCATTTACTCTAACGCCACAAAAGTGTTACCGCTTCTACTTCGGTGGACTTTGTTTTCTTTTTGAGTACCCTTCCTCTAGAAAGATTGCATTACTGGACTAGATGGCTCACCTATATCACCTTACCGTCTATTTTCCAAATATGCCATAGGCTGCAACTTTCATCCCTGTATTCACACTGTGGCCCACTTGTGGTAATCCCCGCCAGACGCTCTACTAGCTGTGCATGATGTGTGGGACAGGTATTTAGCGAGCCCAGTTGCCTCTTTGTGCCAGCGGGATACCCAACGACATGTCAACTGTTGTCAGTAGGTTCGTTACGTCATTGAAATTTGGGTTGGTGGTCAGTCTTATTGATCTACCGACTCGTGTTACCACCGTGGAGGTCAGTATTATTGATCTACGGACTCGTGTTACCACCGTGGAGGTCTGTATTATTGATCTACCGACTCGTGTTACCACCGTGGAGGTCAGTATTATTGATCTACCGACTCGTGTTACCACCGTGGAGGTCTGTATTATTGATCTACCGACTCGTGTTACCACCGTGGTGGTCAGTATTATTGATCTACCGACTCGTGTTACCACCGTGGTGGTCAGTATTATTGGTCTACCGACTCGTGTTACCACCGTGGTGGTCAGTATTATTGATCTACCGACTCGTGTTACCACCGTGGTGGTCAGTATTATTGATCTACCGACTCGTGTTACCACCGTGGTGGTCAGTATTATTGATCTACCGACTATGCCAGGTGCAGGTTGGTTGATCGGATAGCTTGTGGTTCATGAACACATTGACTTCTGGTGTATGTAAGACATGGTTAATTATAGCTCATCTAGATCCCCCAGGGATTGCTTTCGATCACTGTACACAAGCTATAGCTGGTTGCCAGTGTGTTGCAGATTTTGGCATTCTTGCAATATTCTGGTAAAGTGTGTGTGTGCGTGTGTGTGTGTGTGTGCGTGTGTGTGTCCTTGATTTCGGTACATGGAACCTGGTGTATAACAGCTATTTAGTGGACCCATATTGCTGCCTTGTGATGTCCATTCTGTGCATGTGAGCCTGTCTTGAACCTAAAGTTGTTTCTCTGGTATTGTCTGCTAAGCTTGCATTTTTTTCGTGGCCGTAGTCATTGTGGTCCTGCTACCATTTGTCTTTGAAGGCCTAATTAATCCGTGTTCTTGTTTCATAGTAACTTGTTAGTGTTATCGACAATGACGTAGCAGATAAACTAGCTAAAACAAGCAATCAAAAAGAACATACTGTCGCACCTACCAGCCACCATGAACACACACCTACCAGCTACCATGAACAGATCACACCTACCACCTACCATGAACAGATCACACCTACCAACCACCATGAACAGATACCACCTACCAGCCACCATGAACAGATCACACCTACCACCTACCAGCCACCATGAACAGATCACACCTACCACCTACCAGCCACCATGAACAGATCACACCTACCACCTACCAGCTAAAGAAACAGATCGGGGAATTGATCTTCTTCTGCTGAAACGTCTGTGTAGATGTGTGTCCAAGTCTGTGCAGATGTGGGTCCAAGTCTGTGTAGGTGTGGGTCCAAGTCTGTGTAGATGTGTGTCCAAGTGTGTGCTTGTTATTGTTCGTCAATCAATTGTAACCGTGTAGTTTTAACAATTGTTTATGGTAGGGTTTATTCTTTGCAATTCGCGGAGCTATTGTTTTTAGATATAATGATGTATCTCTGATTTCCCTGTGGCAAGTGTTTGGTGTTGTCTCCATCTTGATAAAGACATTATGGTCGAAACATTGATACCATGTATTTGTTCAACGTACATTTCTATTTATACTATTTTATTTTTGCTTATATCTGTTTACTTGTTGGATGTAGGGTGTGCTTTGTAGCCTATCCCGATTAGCTAGCTATTTTATATTCACTCTACAAATCAAAAGTTGAGAGAGCAGAAAAAATAGCATACGTTCACAACTAATTTTCATGAGGCACATCAGTTATCATATTTTATACTGTTTCTTCTTCAGTGTTCATTCTCAAACTCCCACTCGATCTCTCTTGTAGCAGGGCAACGGCCCTACTAGATTTCCAGAGAATTGAAATACGGTGTGTCGCCGTTTTATTTGCGTCAATTGGATATATTATACAAGGTCGCTCGTCCGTGCGTTGACAAGGCGCGTAATGGGATCAAGTATAGCAACACAGGCGATCTACCAAGTGAATCATAGGATGTCATAGGAGGCGATTATGGAGGTTTGTGGGATTGATTGTTCTATACTATTGAGAATCAAACTGGCTCACAGGCCATGCTGAAATTCGAAGGTGTGGAAATCGCAGGTAATCTGTGCACCACGACCAAACGCATTCCTTTCTATTTGACTACATTGTGCTAATCTGCAGGAGTTTGAGAATGATCACAGGAAAAGTAAAATCAAGGGATCACGAATGTACTACTTTTTAATGTAGCAAATAAAATGCGAATTACTTTTTTTTTCCTATCCAGATTTGTGATCGGACAAGCTCATCATGGGTGTTGTCACAATCAACGACGTCGACTATGGGCAAATATTTGGACCATTCCCTGCGCACCTAACGGCTACTGATCCTGTCTACGTCATAGGGATGTTGACCTATGACAAGCCACCTGACGGGATTATGCTTAAGGTAACTATTTTATGTCATCCGCTTTGTTGTGACGTGTAGAACTTAAACTAGATTATATATTTCTATAAGGAAAAGTATCTTTAGACCAGACTGTAGGCGGTTATAGTTAACATGTTCGCTAAATTAAATTGCACCCCATTTGTTACGTGTTGTGATTAATGTTTGGCTTTCATTTGGTTACTATTTATATACTTGGAATCGCCTTGGGAATATTTGTTATGTGATTCCAAGTATATAAATAGTAACCAACTTAAAGCAAAACAATAATTAAAATACGTAAAGAATGGGGTACAACTTAATTTAGCGAACATGTCTTCTATAAAGCATCCGGTCACGCATAATAGCAGTGTTTCTCACATTGTATGTTACAAAGAACCGGCAATTTGTTTCCAATCTGCCAGGGACATGATTGGGTTTTGAGTGTCAAATTTCGTATATGATATAAGGACTTGCACTGATGACTAGCGAACAGACACTGGTCCAATGACTACCACTTTGAGAAGCACTGCTCTAGATCCCATTCTGCTATAAAAATCTATGAGAACTGAGAACTATAACAGAACTGAGTCTAAACTTTTAGCACTTGGAACTTGGCCATAAGATCGATTGTAACCCCACCATAGCGATATTTCACTAAACGGTTTACAAATTTCCCGTCCAACATTGAAATTTACACACGAGAACGGACGAGTGATCTTATAAAATCTTCCCCCCCCCCCTTAAAGTACTCATATCTACGGCCCTACTCATGAAGGAATTACTATTCATGTCTTCTTCTTCTTCAGAGTTCGCTCTCAAATAACCACAACGAATATTTCGTGTGATTTCCGCCGGGGAGGGTGAAGTACGTTGTGCTGCAAGTTCCACAGTAAGACTGTGATTATTTGCACCCCGGTTGGCCACTTGTGGTCAGGACGTCAGAGGCCCAGCACATCCGTTTTCGTCATTCATTTATTTCGGGTTTGGTCCCTAGTCCGTGACAGCCTGTCTATCTGTCGCCGGGCACGCTGGTGTGTAGTGCCTCTTCGCCAAGACGCTTGTCGAGCGCATCTATCTGGTACGAGGTGTTCCACCATCTATGAACTCATCTCGTGCATTTGGACACACTGTGCCTGTGCCCATCGGGTACTGAAACGTTTCTCATCCGCGAGCCTATTTCCGTATGAGGAAGAACTCGCCAGAAGAGTTGGACCTGGCTCGTTCGCCATCCTACCCGAGGCGTCGTTCCCCGACATCGTGAACCCCTCGTCCAAGTTCGAATCTCACACCACGATCACCACAGTAGAGTTGGGCCAGGGCTAAAATCGTTGTCCCTTTTTTGTCTAAGCCTATCGGGTGCGACACCCTTTCTTTTCGCAATCATATTTCAGGTTTAGGAAGGCTCGACATTAGAATTGGGTTAGGTCTTCTTGCTTTTCCGAAAGCCCGTGAGTGGGTCTGGGTCTCTGCCTATGAGGAGTACAGGTAACTAGAAGCTCGTATCAAGCTAACAGAGCTTGTAGTTCCCCCTTCCTAGAAACCTTTCACTTTCTATTTGCAGTTCGCGACTGCCCTCTGGCGCGGTCCTGCCCTTTTATTGTGTCATTGTACTCAATATGACATATATTTGTTTCTCGCCATGCATTAACCTTTATGTGCATTTTACATTGGCCGCCCCTCCAATGTTCTGACTGGACTAGCTGGCGTCACTGTATGTCGACAGTGTCGCTGTATGTGGTGATGCTGGTGGTGTCGGAGATATTGTCTGTCTCTTATGCAGTCAAATCTTTTTCCATCTGCTACATCCACATTCTTGGACACGATCCCCAAACGATTTGGCCAGAATAAGCTAGAGCTGCTGTTTTTCTGTTACCAGTGTGCACCGCGAGAAGGTACATTTGGGATCTTGGTTATCTGCTAACCCTGGATCCGCCTAGAGCAATGAGTTCCCTTTGCACCCCACTATTCATGTCTACTACACTACAATGTAGAAGTCGTGTCCGTTATAACTAACGTAAGTATCCATCTTGCGCTATTAGACACCTTTAAGTTGTTGACTTGATTCTCAGAGCTTTAGAAAGGGTCCCCCCACACGTCAGTTCAAGGAGTGGGAGTTAAGTATAAGAAATATATGAGATTTATTTCAATCCTTATTCTTTCTACAAAGGCGTAGACAATTGACTTCATTGTACTCTGATTATCCCAGATGTACGTCGTCCCTCTCAAAGAAACGAAACCGTCACGTGATGAGAGTACCACTCATAACACACGTAACTGAGTAGTTTAAAGCGATAAATCCCAGACTTTTAAAGAGTTACTATTTCTGCATCTCTATCATACTGTGTGTGTGTGTGTGTGTGTGTGTGTGTGTGTGTGTGTGTGTGTGTGTGTGTGTGTGGTTGTGGGGAATTGCATGTGAATACTCTATCATTGGAAAAATAGTATTGGTATTGAATAAATAATAATCTCTGTCAGTAATGACAAAGACCCCAACAAATGATCTCATCCCGCCATAAGGCTGGTCAAACATCAACGAGAAGAAGAAGAAGAAAGGTCATGAATTAGTTTTAAGCAATTCAAATAACGATTTTTCTTGTCACAGGTGGATACAGATGAGCGTCGGGAAGGAATTAAAGCTCTTGACTGGCTGCCGTACGTGTCACCTGCTAGAGATCCTGATGAACAAAATATGGAAGCTTATCTGAAAGAAGGCGGTGTCTATTACAGAACGTTGCGTATTGTTAAGGCTGGAGAAGAGTTGTTAGTTTGGTACAGCAAGGACTTTACCCAGATTCTTGGTGTTCCTGAGCTGCAAACAAATTCTAAACGAGGTAAGTCTCCATGCACGCAATCATGACCATGACTGGATGATGTCACTTCAACGTCTGTTGCCTCATTACTCTGATATTAGACATGGTTGACCACAGCTCTGATATTAGGCATGGTTGACCACAGCTCTGATATTAGGCATGGTTGACCACAGCTTGATATCATTGGAAACAGTGATTTGTTAAATGTTTCTGGTCCTCAAGCAATGCTCATACGATAGGTGGGATGTGTGTTGATGTCTTGTGTCTCGATGTGTTTTGTTGTCTTGTGTCTCGATGTGTGTTGATGTCTTGTGTCTCAATGTGTGTTGATGTTTTGTGTCTCGATGTGTGTTGATGTCTTGTGCCTCGATGTGTGCTGATGTCTTTATCTCGATGTCACAAGAAAGTCGACCACCCAAAGGACAATTTCCACTATCTCGACAGAGCAGAGCAGGTTATTATCTTCCGCCTCAGAACAAGACACAACAGATTAAACAGCCACTTAAATAGGCTAAGATTGGTCCCATCACCACTGTTTCCTTGTGGGCAGGCAGAACAGACCACTGAACATATCCTGCAAGATTGCAGTACACTAAACCAGTTAAGGGAATAACACTGGCCCACAGAGATGGATATCCACAGAAAGATGTATGGGAGCACTGAGGAGCTTTCAAATACATCAGCATTTATTAGGAAAGCAGGGCTTGCTGTGAAGACATGTCAAACCCCGAACAAGAAGAAGAATATCTCGATGTGTGTTAATGTCTGTATCTCGATGTGTGTTGATGTGTTGTGTCTCGATGTGTGTTAATGTCTGTATCTCGATGTGTGTTGATGTGTTGTGTCTCCATGTGTGTTGGTGTCTGTGTCTCGGTGGACCTCGATGAGCAGGATATATTAATAGTGCTTTAATAATAATATATATATATATATATATATATATACGTTGGATATCTTAACTAATGAAATTAGAAAGACAATACCAACAGATAAAGACTACAAAATGTGGAAATGTTCAGACGTATTCATAATATATGATCGCAGTCACAATTGTCACAAAATATAACTCAAAATAAATTATAATTTCTTGTATAAAGAAGAATTCACATTAGCGAAATGTTATTTGAACATGCCGTGTATGTGCCGGATAATATGCACTTAATGCAGCAAAACTGAAATCCAACAGGCAACGCTTGTAATAAGGTAATTACGTTTTGCTTACCACTGGAAACACACATAATAGCACACAAGTCAACGTTTTGACCAAAATGCCTTTATCAAGACTACATAGGCAACACAAAACGACGAGTAGGACTATTGACGTTCACATAATTAGATCTGACATGTTCCACGTAACGATATGTTTTGTCATGTGCCGTGAAGGTTACTGAGTTTTCAAAGTTTTGTGTTTTAGTTTTTGAGTAACATTAAGAGTGTTTTTCATAACAGATATGAAACGAAGGTGTCAAATGGACGTATTTTTTTTCTCTTATAAAGAGCGGTTATATTTAATAATGTTAAGTGTATATGTTGACCTAATTTACTTCAATGGCTGAAACTATAGACGTTTTAGAACGGATTTCTTGTCTTGTCCTATCCACGTGTGCCGCTAGGCGTCATGGGGAGCCGAAGCCATCTTTCTTTTGCTAACTGTGATGCTGCTGCCATAGTGCAGCTTTGTTGTTCTAGTACTTCTTTGATGACTTCTATCAATCTTCCTCTGGGTCTTTCCCTGTTTCTCTTTTCAGATGATCTTTTATTGAAGTATATCGATGGAATGCAATCTGGTTCGTTTCTCATTTGGTGGCCGAACCATTTGATATTTTTTGTGTCTATGTATTCTTTGAACGATATTGTTTTCATCAGATTTTATATGGTGTTATTGTTTATTTTATCTCTTTTTGTTACCCCCAGTGCTGCCCTCAGGCACTTCATTTCGCATGCAGCGAGTTTTTGTTCTAGTTTCTCTGTCAGGGTCCAGGTCTGGCATTGGTAGCACAGTGTTGGTATGAACACTGTTTTTGTTTATTAACGTTCTTTTAGAGATCATGTCGATGTTCTGGTTTTTTAGCAGTGGTGCTAATTGATAACTGCGTTTATTTTCTGACATCGTGTCTCCATTTCTCTATCTAGTCTCCTGTCTTCCGAGAACACGCTGCCTAGATAATTAAATTTCTTTACTTGGTTGAGTTTTAGCCGTCTATGCATATTTCTAGTGGGGATTGATTTCTGCATATCTTCAGTGTTTCTGACTTTTGTTTGTTGATTCTCATGTTGTTGATTTTGCAACGGGTATTTAATGATTGATTGGTTGGTTAGTTTCTGATCCAGGGTCCATGGGCGCATGCATTTTAACCCAATACCATTAAAATGGCATTACATTGCTGGGAAGTCTGGATTTTCGTTCCACTCCGGGGCCAGAGAATAACATCACCAGGAAGTTAGGTTTCAACCTATGCACTGCTCGGAGCCACTTCAGTCAAGATATACACACATATTTGTGTGTGTCAGATTAAATTTTTCTGTGTAACAGATTAATTATTTGATTGTTATCAGATTAAATATTTGTGTGTGTGTCAGAATAATATTTTAGTGTTGTACATTGTAATCATTAGTTCATGAACATGAAGATTTTTAGGCGGAAGTCAAAAACAACGAAACTCATTTCAGGATCAAACAGGTGGGGCCTTGACTTATCTTTCGTCATTTATGCAGCCTTGTTGGTACATCGGAAATTTCTATCTAAAGAGGCTCAGTTGGCTTTTCAGTGATTGTTATTGGTCATTTTGTGTGGACAGCCAATGCAATTCGCGAAAAACTCAAATGCTTGACTTCTAAAGGATGATTCCCATTTTGCATACAGGCCTAATATTGTCGATGGTCATGGATACGTTTGTGTGTGTATAATTTTATATATATATATATATATATATATATATATATATATATATATATATATATATATATATATATATATATATATATATATATATATATGGGTGCGTGAGTGTGTGTTACCTCTCTCCTTGATTTTTTTCCCAGAGTGCCTTTAAAAAAAATCCAGCCAAATACTGCATTATTCCTGTTAAGGCGTTATAGGGAGGGGATTGAATAGCTTTGTAATAAAGGCCGCATGCTCTTGCTGTCGCCACGTCATGTACAGGGTGAGTTTTTTAATTTACCCTCCAACAGGAATAAAAACCCAGTCATTATCAGGGATTGAACTCTGGACCTCACTAGTGTGAGACCAACGCTCTAACCTCTCGACCATACGCCACACCAAGAGTACTTTTCTTGTTATAATATTAGAAATAATTAAATTTCCTCTCGTATGTGTTTGTCTGTATATCTATCCGGTCTTGAATACACTATGCTATTTCTTGTTTCAGATGACGAACAATTTATATGTGTTCATTGCGGCGAGATTTTCGATTTCCCTTACCCTCTCAGGGCTCATCTCAAGTTCAAGTGTGCAATCACAACAGACGACACAACACGATCATTTATTTCTGATCAAGTCAACCTCTACATTCAGAGCTGCCTACAAAACGAGCATGGCAGTAGTAAAAGATACATCCAAGACCGGTCACTTTCCATGCTGAACTATATGACAAACAACAAAGCAGTATCTTCCAAAAGACATCTCAAGGATTATCAAGAAAGTAAGCCCCAAGTAAAGAAGTTTATTTCTGAAAGTGATAAAACTAGAAAGGATACATGTTTATCGTATTCTATTGATGAGCTGTTTGGTAAAACCGCAGAGAGAAGACTTCAAGATGATGAGGTAGGTTTACATTCTGATATGGGGAGCGCTTTTAGAAAAGTGGAAAAACCAGTGAACCTTATCTCAAACCAGAGAGTAGCGTCGCCACCAAGTTTCGTATCTGTCGCAAATAACATTTCCCCACCAATACGAGACTTATCCCCAAAGTCAGCGATAGCAGTACCTTCGTCTTCAATTTTACCTATATATTCACCTCATAATACTCACCTTGCGCTACTTCCATCGGCTTCAACACCCAGAGAACAGAATTCAATAACAACTATGCCGCCACCAGCTCGTCCAAATGTCAAATCAGTTACACCAGCAATAGCTTCTGTATCCCATCCCGATCATACAATGTCTGGAACTCCAATCGTTGGAATTTATATGCCAAGAATTTCTTTAATTTCCCCGGCATTACCACTAGGCACATCTCGTGGTAGTCTTCTGACAACTAGTGAATCAATTAGACGCAATATCCCGGTTCCACACTCGGCATTTCCAGATCAAATCCCTCCAGGTCTCCTAGAGATGTGCAGAGCTACAATTCCAACCATTGGTCCTCTGACGGAATCATTCGCTGCTAATATCAGAAACAGTGAGACTTTAGCAAAGCAAGCTTTATTTGCGGATAGACACATTTCTAGTCTTAGCTTTCTGCAAAGCACTAATCCCATGGTGGAGAAGCTTCTTCAGAGCACTAACCCAACCTTGTTGTCGTCGCCAATCAACGCTCTGAATCTGTCTCAGAACTGGTGTGCTAAATGCAACGCAACATTTAGAATGACGTCAGATCTAGTCTATCACATGAGGTAAGGAAATATTTTTGGATATATTACAGTTGTTTGACGTTACAGGATTAGATTACAGTTGTTTGACGTTACAGGATTAGATTACAGTTGTTTGACGTCACAGGATTAGATTACAGTTGTTTGACGTCACAGGATTAGATTACAGTTGTTTGACGTCACAGGATTAGATTTACGCAAGGGCCGATGTAGTTCAACCTGAGTGCTAGTCTAGTATCATGGTTTGAGAGTTGGTGTAGCAAAGTGAGTTAAGAGCTGGTTTAGTAAAGTGGGTTGAGAGCTGGTGAGGTAAAGTGGGTTGAGAGTGGATCTCAAGTAAAAATAGTTTAGGATTCATTCAATGTGCAGCACAAATAAGGGTTCTATCCCATATTCCGGAACTAAATTAACACTTTAAAAAATATCTGCGCTGATCTGAAATTTTTAATTATTTTTTGACATCACTGTCGGTTCATTCTTAGTTACAAAATGGCAAACGTAACTATGCTGAACGACCGATACAAATGCAATAAGCGTGTTACATATACGAGGAGTTATGCCGGATGAAGAGATATGCGCATAGCGACATGCTATAACATTTGCCTACTACGTTATGGGAAGACTTCGCTAAAAGTGCTACCGTAACAGCATGACAACACTTGAAACGCTATCAAACCGAGTTTCAAGATAAACAAAAATAGGTAGATGTGTTACCAAAATAAAACATAACACAACCTAACAACGAGATACGTCTGTCCCTGTATCTCGTTGTTAGGTTGTCTTATGTTTTATTTTGGTAACACATCTACCTATTTTTTTTTATCTTGACATTTGCCCGGTGTTACTCCAGCCACCTGCTTCCTGTTTAGGGTTGTTACCCAACACTGGAACATTTATCCCTCAAACCGAGTTTCCAGTTCCGATTTAGGCTACATGCTAACGTTAACCCGTTCTAAGCCACACTGGAGGAACGTAGCAGACACTGGCCTCCCTCCTTAACCGCAGTTTGTTCCCACGCATACAACCCTTCTAACCCCCTTACCCTTGAACCCTCATACAGTGGTCCTAAATAAATTTATATTTAAATAAATAAATACCCGTTATCTGATGAATAGAGCCAAGGGAAATAATCATTAATATTAAAAGAAAATAGTTTTCTTCCCTTTTTGCGCTATATTTCGTTTCCCATCGCGGAAAGAATGCTCGGGATATGTGATAGAACCCGATCAACATATCTGTTATTTGCCAACAGCTGTATATCTTATACAATATACAGGCAATCAAAAGCACAGGGGCGTGGCATTATACAAATCACTATATGTACTCAGGAAAATACATAAACAATTCACGTTTTGACCACAAAGCATTTATTTAACTTCGATAAACATCATTGGGGTCTTTGTTACCTCTAATATTTTATGGTAGTGTGTCGTGATATAACCGAATTGGATTTTGTCCGCTGGTTGAAAGATGCACGCCTCTCCAAAAGAGGCAAACTCATTAACTACCACATTATATGTTGTTCTTGATAAAGGTCTTTTATTCGAATCGGAGTTTTTCCCGTGTTTTCCTTTATGAGTGTCATTTTTTTGGCGATTTTGATTGGCTGACGTTATAAGCATGCAAAATGACACCAATGATCAGTTACATCATTCAAAACAAATGAAACTGTTTGGGATCTGCGTGTATGGTTGTTCTGTAATCAAATCAAAGATTATGACACTGATGATGAAACTTTAAATAATCCCTTTAGCTGTGAGCAGGTAGCTCTTGACAGCTCATAGCCTCTCAGATAAAAACACAGATTGTTCTCAGTTGTGTAACAATACCTGAACTCATATAAGATCTCAAGGTTATGAAAGGATGTGTAAGGGGTGTTTAAGGATGTGTAAGGGGTGTTTAAGGATGTGTAAGGGGTGTTTAAGGATGTGTAAGGGGTGTTTAAGGATGTGTAAGGGGTGTTTAAGGATGTGTAAGGGGTGTTTAAGGATGTGTAAGGGGTGTTTAAGGATGTGTAAGGGGTGTTTAAGGATGTGTAAGGGGTGTTTAAGGATGTGTAAGGGGTGTTTAAGGATGTGTAAGGGGTGTTTAAGGATGTGTAAGGGGTGTTTAAGGATGTGTAAGGGGTGTTTAAGGATGTGTAAGGGGTGTTTAAGGATGTGTAAGGGGTGTTTAAGGATGAATGTTTAGTGCCAGAAGGGAGGTATTTCAGTGCGCCAGTATCCAAGCAACGGCAGACTACATGCGTATTGATCCACGAAATTCCTTATGGGTGTGTTGCCAATGGCGAAACGGCTGCGAAACATGGACAATAAATAAAACTACAGCCAAGAGAATAGAGGATTTCGAAATAAATCCTGTAGAAGAGTACTGAAAATAATATGGGCAGCAAGGAAGACCAACCAAGATGTGCTAAGAGAATTCAACGTCCAAGAAGGCTGACTTTTAAACACCATATTAAGAAGGAAGTTGGATTTTTTCGGCCATGTGAAGAGACATGATGTCATGGAAAGAGTGTTAATGAAAGGGACATTAGAAGGCAGAAGAGACAAAGGTCGACGATGACGTCGCTGGACAATAGATATTCAGGAATACATGCACATGTAGCTAGAGGACGAGGGATAACTTGACAGAGACTGCGGGAATTTCAGGAGATTCATAAGGAAGGCTATGTTCTGGAAAGAATATGTCACATGACAAGTGTCCCAAAATTACCAGGTCGTATCATAAGCACAGAACGCACTTCTTGTTTTATTTTATTATTCTTCTGGCAAATGTGTTGACCGATCCACTGTGATAACACACCACGCATTCCCAGTCGTCAAGAAGTCTGCCACAAAACAACGAAGGTATAATGTCCGCTGACCTACATCTGCTCGTCCTACGTGTGGGGAGGGAATACTTGGACAGAAGACAAAAGTACGAAATTGAGATAAGATAATGCGTAAAATCTTGAACGGTGTCTGTCTAGTTGTATAATATAAATTATATGTAAATGTTCACAATATTATTGTTATATAGTGGTGTTATGTTATGCATAATGGTGTTATATTTTGGTTTTCAGATCCCATCACAAACGAGAGTTCGACCCAATGAAGCGGAGACGAGAAGAGAAACTGAAATGCAACATATGTAACGAGGCTTTCCGAGAGCGACACCACCTTACACGGCATATGTCATCGCATGCATAGCAACTATATATATCCGCTGAGATGTTCACTTCTAATAGTGAAATATAAATGATATGAATGCAGAGATCTGTTCAAACGAGTTCATACACAAGACGCGGGAGGGGCAAGAACGTTCGTCACCAGAACCTCCTCTCCTGCTAAGATGTTTTGGAGACTAACAGTCTGTTTGACCGTACACCTTTTTTGAACATATTGGCATGTGTTAGTTTACAAGAAGAGATAGTTTGGACCCATCTCAAACATCGTTTTACAATTTCAAACCTGATTCAACATTGTATGAAAAAAATAACCTTGACATTTGTTCATGTTAAACAACATTCCGGTTTCTGTCTTGCTCTCATTGGGAAATCAATGAGGCTCAGAGGTAGCAGAAAAGATTTACTCCAAATTGAGTGGTGTTTGATTCCCAATAAGGTTGTTCTTTATTGATATTAAAATCATTAGATCGGTCTTGATATTCCTGCCAAGTAATGATGGAGTGCAGAGCAATGAAAGCGCCAGCATATGGGAAAAATCGGCGTCTCGACCAAAATTCGAATTGTGGCATCTTGGTTGGGATACACCGATAGAATAAAAAACACCATAATGATAAAGTTAATATAAGCACATAAAGTACAACAAAGAAGACCACAAGACAGACCAACACGAAGAAGGATGGATAATATAGAGAAAGATTTACAAGAACAATGTATCAGAAACTGGAGAATAAAGACAACCAACGGACAGACGTGGGTGGACATAAGTATATATCCCATCCCACATAAGGTTAAGGTAACTCAGAAACGATGCTGAAGTTGGATGAGTCATGTCAAAAGCTGAAGATATCGCAGAAAAGTTATAAACAACGAAACAACTCATTACGTTTTCCGGAAATCATCCTGCTATTCAACAGGAGCTTAAGACAGAGACAGAGCTGCGGTTGTGACAGTAAGAGGTTTTGAGGGTACATTTCGGTTCTACACATACAAATAATAGTAGTCAAATACCAGCGAGACACCAGAGATTCTTTCAATGTATATAACCACTTGATGTATTTACTAGGTCCTGGTATACAACATCCAGTGTTACAACATCTATAATTGAATGTACAACATATTAAGTATATCACATATTCCCTGAATCACTGGCATATCACATATTTCATGATATTCTGAACGGCTGTGTAACGATCGTAATGACAATCGTTGGATCCTACCTGCACGTAGAGGAAGCAGAATTTCTAAGTACAAGTCCCACGACTTGTGCGTTACTACTTTTAGGTCCAGAAATTTTAGGTTCCCAATGTCGGTTCAACTCCTTGAAACTGTTTCGATTATCTGCTATCCCAGCGAGAGTCCGGACTTACTTGGAGAATTTCCCCTTCTCTCAACATTGAGCTATTTCCGCTTATACTAAAACACTCTTATCTATACAAAACTATAACCACTTCTACTAACACTTCTAATTCAACTCTAGTTATGCGGGAATTATTCCCCATACTACGTTATTCGGCTTACAGCAGACACTCCTAACCTCTCTGGTCGACGTCCACTTTTCGAATCCCGGTCCGATCACTAATTTTAAACCTCCAAGCCTTCTCTAACTCAGCAAAAAAATTCTCGACCAATCAAAATATCCATACATTTCATATGCTCCCATCTGTTCTAACCCGCCCACATGCACATTCTACACAAAGGTGTGACAAGTCATTAAATAAACACTCATTTTCACACTCAATAATTTGTCTGGCTGTACACCTGGTCCCCTGTCGTCACAACCGGGTCCTAAGAACAATATTATTATACCTGAGACATATTGGCTGGCCACGCAATGCATCATGACACTTCACACTATCAATCTTCCGGTGTCGGTGAAAGGCTCTCACCACCTGCTATGAAGACCCCAGCTTGCTAAGGGTTCTCTCCTCTTGCTGGAATGTGCCAACCCAACTCTGGTACACAGTAACACATGGCACATGCGAATAAAAACGTAAATATGTAAATAAAATCTTCATGAGCATCAATTAGTCAATATACCTTGAGGTTTGTGCTTCTCCGAATAGAAATTTCCATTATTTGTGGTGTAACAGCTCAGATATTAATACATTGAACTAAAGTCCACCGTTGTAAAGCGTGTACCTCACCGTAAGAGGTCCGTGTTTATACCATTTTTTTTAAAATCTTCATAGACCGAATGTGAAAATACTCTTGATGATGATGATAAAGTATATGATGATAAACACGACGACGCTTATGATGTTGATTATTATGAACTATTACAACAAAAATGAAAAAAAGCGCTGAATAACAAATAGGCAAACAAGCAACTATACAGAACTCCTGTACAGAAAGAGGGAAGATCACAAGAGAAAACAATAAGAGGCTTCCCTTGACGTCGATGGACACAGGATGTCAGAGAACATTTGAACACGACACTGAACGAAGCAATGCACATGCAGACGGGAAATGTCACACTAGAGAAAGATTGAACATGATGGACTGGCTTTGCTTGGCCATATCATGGGACACGTAAGTCTAATATTGAGACCAGAAGACATAAAACAGAGAAATAGAGAATATGTTCGAATAAAAACACCCACACCGTAGTATGGGAACAACACCCACACCGCAGTATAGGAGACACATCACGTAGTATAGTAACAACACCCACACTGTAGTATATAAACACCGCCCGCTCTGAAGTATAGAAACACATTTATAATCAGTTGAGGAGAAACTGTAAAGATCAAAAGACAGTTGGATGATGGGATCAGAATACAGTAGAATGATAGGATCAGAAGACAGTTGAATGATAGGATCAGAAGACAATTGGATGATGAGATCAGAAGACAGTTGAATGATATGATCAGAAGACAATTGAATGATAGGATCAGAAGACAATTGGATGATGAGATCAGAAGACAGTTGGATAACATGATCTGAAGACAGTTGGATGATAGGATCAGAAGACAATTGAATGATAGGATCAGAAGACAATTGAATGATAGGATCAGAAGACAGTTGGATGATAGGATCATAAGACAGTTGGATGATAGGATCATAAGACAGTTGGATGATAGGATCATAAGACAGTTGGATGATAGGATCAGAAGAAAATTGAATGATAGGATCATAAGACAGTTGGATGACATGATCAGAACATTTAAACTAAGTTCATTAAATAACAAAGAATTCCCATATATATATATATATATATATATATTTGCTTCATAGACTACAGCAATGCCTTGAACAGTCCAACATGTACAATTTATTGAATATTTCAAGAAATAATCAAACACATGAGACTTATTAGAAATACATATTGAGAACAAACTGATGAATACGTTATGAAAACAGCTACTTACTATAGATCGAAATAAAAAGAGAGGTAGGGCAAGAATGTATTTTATTGTCCAGCCTATTTAATATCTACACAGAGAATATCTTTAAACATATAGAAGGAATGCCAGGACCAAAGAACAGTGGGAAAATAATACACAATCTACAATATGCAGAATGACACAGTCCTCTTAGCAGGAAATAAACAAAACAGAAATAACAAAGACTAACAGACCATGTCGATAAATTAATGAAAGAATATGGACTACATATAAACATTAAAAAAAATACATTGGTGAACAGCAACATCGCGGAGGAACATGGGCTAAACCTAATATGCCTACATGGAGAGATACTACAACAAGTAGAAAATCAATATCTCGGACACATATCACAAATGATGGCATATGTGAAACAGAATTTAAAAGAAGAATATGAATGGTTAAACATACTTTCAATAACATGAGAGAAATACTAACATGTAAAAAAAACCTCAAACTAAAAAGGATAATTATAAAATGCTACATCTATTCTACATTAATGTCTTACTTTCTGTTGGCTGTATACACCTTTATGCCTTGCAGCGACTGGGGTAGACAATCACATTAAACTGCATTAAACTACATGGATCATAAACAACGATCGTGGACAAATAACTAGTAGACATAATTGATGCCTTCCAGATATCGATATATAGAACATTAATGAAAACTTTATCATACGAGAAGAAAAAGATCAAAGAAGTTCTGAAAACACTTTGCGTGAATATGGAATTATTAAAGCAAAGAAAATTCAAGCAAATAAAGTATTTTGGACATAATAATACATATGATACGAGTACGTTGTGGAAGACCTTATTTGAGGGCAGAATTGAGGGGAGGCGAGCATGGTGTAGGCAGGATACAAGTGGGAGGGAAACATCGCGAGATGGGCAGGTTGTAGTCTAGAAGAGTGTACCACTACAGCAAGAGACAGAGGATGTGTGAAGTCCGTAGCAGCCACCCTTCGTTGCGGAGACGATACCTGATGATAACTGTCTCATTAACATAATTATGATAATTTCTCTGTATAAAATTCTTGTTTAGTCGAAGCGTCGAAAATGACCTTGTTCTTAACATGACATAATATATTACTTATTTGTAATCTGTCACTGAATAACGTTCAACAACTTGTGTGATAAACAAATCACTGACCTTATATGTTATCATTTTCTTCTGCATTTGTTCTCTAAACTCCAGCTGGTTATCAAGAAGTAATACGAATAGTTTGGTCTACAAACTCCAGCTGGTTATCAAGAAGTAATACGAATAGAATGGTCTACAAACTCCAGCTGGTTATCAAGAAGTAATACGAATAGTTTGTTCTCCCAACTCCAGCTGGTTATCAAGAAGTAATATAAAGACAAATGTGTTATTTCAGGCTTTACATCTTGGCTGTGATATACGCAACTTTGGCACGATACTTCAGCATTACTTTGAGTCACTTTTTCCTGTAGGATGGAACAGCCAATTTTATCCCCATGCATCTTTAGACGCATTTTACGATATGCATGGCACGTGACGGCGCTGCAACCCTTTCATACCCCGGCAACACATGATCGCGGTGATGTGGGCTATGGATGGAATGTGTTCACTTAAGCACAAGCAACATCATTATGAAAACAAATATTTGCACATAGAGATTTTCAGACACTGGTTTGATATCAGCTGACAATTGGCCAACGACTATCTGTTTTATTATTATAGTTGTTTTATAAATACAATATAACAATCATATATGTCTTCATAATTTTTTTAATATTTAAAAAATATTGTGGATATTTACTCTTCCAAGCGTAAAGCTTGATTTAAATTGTGTAGAGTAATTCTCCAATCAACCATCAGAAAATTGGAAGTAGACAGAATTATTAGATCAGAGATAAAATGAAGATAGTTCGAGATCTTCATTTTATCTACTAATCAATCTCCACCTCCCCCCCCCCCCCCATTTTAAAAACGATTTCCCAAAAGAATTGACCAATAATATCCTGAAAATGAATATATGGTTTGCACACATCAGCAGACTACCATCAGACAGCATACTACAGCAAGCTATGTTACACATATACAGTAAAGGCAGACCTGGAGGCCGACCATGAAAACGATGGACCACCGAAATAAAAGAGGCGACAAATTCTACAATATTTTCAGCACACAAGAGGGTTATCTCCAGAAAACTTTTCTACCCCTGACGTGAAAGACAACAAAAGGTTTAAGGATAGATAGATAGATAGATAGATAGATAGATAGACAGACAGAGATAGGGAGAGGAAGATATAGATAGATATATAGATATAAATAGTTGCGGAAGAGTAACTATCACATGTTGAGTTGTGAAAGAGTGAATATCACATGTTGAGTTGTGAAAGAGTGAATATCACATGTTGAGTTGTGAAAGAGTGAATATCACATGGTGAGTTGTGGTAGAGTGAATATCACATGGTGAGTTGTGGTAGAGTGAATATCACATGTTGAGTTGTGGTAGAGTGAATATCACATGTTGAGTTGTGAAAGAGTGAATATCACATGGTGAGTTGTGGTAGAGTGAATATCACATGGTGAGTTGTGGTAGAGTGAATATCACATGTTGAGTTGTGAAAGAGTGAATATCACATGCTGAGTCATGAAAGAGTGAATATCACATGTTGAGTTGTGAAAGAGTGAATATCACATAATGAGTTGTGGAATAGTAAATATCACATGTTGAGTTGTGAAAAAGTGAATACCACATAATGAGTTGTGGAATAGTAAATATCACATGGTGAGTTGTGGTAGAGTGAATATCACATGGTGAGTTGTGGAAGAGTGAATATCACATGGTGAGTTGTGGAAGAGTGAATATCACATGGTGAGTTGTGGAAGAGTGAATACCACATGGTGAGTTGTGGAAGAGTGAATATCACATGGTGGGTTGTGAAAGAGTGAATATCACATGGTGAGTTGTAGAAGAGAGCATACACTAATGTCGAGCGTGGTAAAGATAAAGTATAACAATTCTGAATGTTTGAATTCGTCAGGAAACTGTCACTAAATATGTATGTGAATTCCCAGGAGTCAAATACTAAACACGCATGTGATTTCCAAGGAAACAAATACTTAATGTGTATGTGACTTGAATAAAAATACTATGTATGTGAATCCCTCAAGAAACAGATACTAAACATATGAAGGAATTATCAGGAAACAAATACTAACTATATATGTGAATTCCCAAGGAAACAAACATTAAACGTATATAGAAATCCACCGTCAAAGAAGGATGTGTCGGGCCATTGACGCAAATAAAACGGCGACAAAACGCATTTCCATTTACTGGACTACATGCTGCTGGAAATCTAGTTGGAAAATTGTCCTGCTACAGGAGAGATCCATTTGGAGTTTGAGAATGAACGCTGAAGAAGAAGAAGAATATAGAAATCCCACATGAAACAAACACTGAGCATATATGTAAATATCCCAGGAAATGCACATAATAAACAGCTACATTTGAGAACGGAAAGAGCGCATTGTAAAAAAAATAATATTAAAAAAATTGAAAGTAACCAAGGAAACATTTTTAAATGTGTCATTATTAGTTGAGTAGTTTGAACACGTCTATCTCGTAGCTTACGGATATATGCCATCATTAGTTGAGTCATTCTAACACATCTATCTCGTAACTTACAAATATGTCACCATTAATTGAGTCATTCGAACACATCTATTTCGTAACTTACAAATATGTCACCATTAGTTGAGTCATTCGAACACATCTATCTCGTAACTTACAAATATGTCACCATTAGTTGAGTCGTTCGAACACGTCTATATCGTAACTTACGAATATGTGTCACTTTCTTGAAGATATACTTCTTGCAATATTTTCTACATAATATTCAGTTTCAAGAACATACAGAATTGTCCTTAAGATATTGTCATGAGCGCTAGTAGTTTCACTTTCGGAACAAGAAGTGAAATTTTGCAGAATGACGTGGTTAAAATAAACACAACCTGACACGCATGTGAACATTTAACCAGTAACTTCGGCAATAAAATATAGAAACACCGTCTACAATCAGCACTGTCTCCAATATAAGACCTACTGGCCGGTAGGAGACACAACCTTTCACAATGACGCATTTGACTATTTCCTTGATTTTCATTTGGCTGTCATACAAAGTACATGAGTATAATGAGTGGCCAATGAAAATCAAATGAATAGTCAAATGAGTCATTAGTAACGTTTGAGCCAGCATGTCTTATATTGCCGAGGGTCACAGTTATAGAACGGATCTATAGATACTGAGATATACTTGGAGATTATCTACTTCACAATGACAGTTGGTTGTTAACACAAACAGATATGAAGATATGTTTGGAGATTTATCTACTTCACGATGACAGTTGGTTGTTAACACAAACAGATATGAAGATATGTTTGGAGATTTATCTACTTCACAATGACAGTTGGTTGTTAACACAAACAGATATGAAGATATGTTTGGAGATTTATCTACTTCACAATGACAGTTGGTTGTTAACACAAACAGATATGAAGATATGTTTGGAGATTTATCTACTTCACAATGACAGTTGGTTGTTAACACAAACAGATATGGAGATATACTTGGAGATTATCTACTTCACAATTACAGTTGGTTGTTAACACAGATATGAAGATATGTTTGGAGATTATCTACTTCACAATGACAGTTGGTTGTTAACACAGATATGAAGATATGTTTGGAGATTAGCTACGTCATAATGACAGTTGGTTGTTAACACAAACAGATATGAAGATATGTTTGGAGATTATCTACTTCACAATGACAGTTGGTTGTTAACACAAACAGATATGGAGATATACTTGGAGATTATCTACGTCACAATTACAGTTGGTTGTTAACACAGATATGAAGATATGTTTGGAGATTAGCTACGTCACAATGACAGTTGGTTGTTAACACAGATATGAAGATATGTTTGGAGATTAGCTACGTCATAATGACAGTTGGTTGTTAACACAAACAGATATGAAGATATGTTTGGAGATTATCTACTTCACAATGACAGTTGGTTTTTAACACAAACAGATATGAAGATATGTTTGGAGATTATCTATTCACAATTACAGTTGGTTGTTAACACAAACAGATATGAAGATATGTTTGGAGATTTATCTACTTCACAATGACAGTTGGTTGTTAACACAAACAGATATGAAGATATGTTTGGAGATTATCTACTTCACAATGACAGTTGGTTTTTAACACAAACAGATATGAAGATATGTTTGGAGATTTATCTACTTCACAATGACAGTTGGTTTTTAACACAAACAGATATGAAGATATGTTTGGAGATTTATCTACTTCACAAT
The DNA here is from genome assembly GCA_034231615.1 of Meghimatium bilineatum. Taxonomy (NCBI): domain Eukaryota; kingdom Metazoa; phylum Mollusca; class Gastropoda; order Stylommatophora; family Philomycidae; genus Meghimatium; species Meghimatium bilineatum. The sequence continues at coordinate 60,904,725 of CM067321.1, read as the reverse complement.
GACAGTTGGTTTTTAACACAAACAGATATGAAGATATGTTTGGAGATTTATCTACTTCACAATGACAGTTGGTTGTTAACACAAACAGATATGAAGATATGTTTGGAGATTATCTACGTCACAATTACAGGTGTTTGTTAACACAAATATTGCTGGGAGTTTCCTTGAAGTATATATTCTAGCAATGAAAATGAGCTTAGATCATTTAATATGCATGGACAGGAACTTGGACATCATGATGTTGCGAAATAATTCCTGTAGCTGAGACAGGTAGCTCTTGACAGACTATAGTTTTTCAAACAAAAGCAGAGATTCTCAGTTGTGCAACCTAGACTCAAATAAGGATGTCCCAAAGATATTCTTATGTAAGGGAGGCGTGTGGACGCGTACATAGTCCCCGAAGGGATACACTCCAGTGCGTCAGTATCCCATTATTCTCAGTTCTAACGAGAAAAGTACATGCTAGTTTATTTAACTGTACATGAGACTTTTTTTGCTTCTTTCGTTTGACGTCGCTGACATCCATTTAAACCAATTCTACTCATGACCACAGTTGTGTCAATGCGTCTAGTAGGTCGGAATAGTTCAACAAATTTTTGCCTGTAATTACTGCTCATTCTGAGAAAGAAAAATGTGTTGATAGACGAGTGTACGGCGTCAAATAAGTACCTCAGTTTAAAACAAAGATGAAATAGGTTCTTGTTCTGACCAGACAAGCTGACTCCTGGCACACACTGAATAGCCATACTTGGTAAATGCGAGCTCATTAGGCAAACAACAAACACAATTGTAATGGCCACTACTGTTTTGACCATCTGAGTTTCTCTAACAGACATACGCTTATAACTTGTATCTGGTGATTTGATTTTTATTTCCGATGAAATGTTTATCACATTAACGAATTTATTCGATAATAATTTTGGCGGCTGCATATTTAACTCGTTTGTCGGAATCATAGACTGACGCCATTTTCTACACGATTGCAATCGTGACAGCATTACGATTGTTGCTATAATAACTATCAACATTGCAAGATTCGTAAAAATAAAGTTGGCGACTATTTCATTAATATATTTCATTAAAAAACTGCTTAATGGTGTATCCAAATTTTGGAGTTTCATTGTACTGTTTTTCACCGGATCAGGAACAAGAATGAATCCGGTGCTTGCAGCGAATGGGAGATGTAACAGAAACATGAAGACATAGATAATGATTATCGCGATGAGTGTTTGTGTCGGTTGGATGAGGTTTTTTATTTGAAGCGGAATTAGTACACAAAGAGCTCTTTCACACGATAAATATACGGTTACCCAACAGGTGATACGCGAGAATACGATATGCAGATAACTAATGGGCCAGGTTGTCATGATAAAACAGTTGTTTATAAAGAAGTTCTCGATATGAACGTATTTCTCAACGTAGAAACAACTGGATTGTGGAAGCAACAAGAAGCAACCGAAGAAATCCGAGAACGAAAGGGCTAATAGTGAAACAGATGTACTGTCTGATGTCCAGCCTTGTTTAACGAATATCCTGATGTTAATAATGTTGGTGACCACTCCCATCATGCTAAACGGAATAATTCCGGCGTAGATGAAAAACAACGTGTGATCTAACGTCTCGTCGTCGATGACGGGTTTTTCCGGCAGTCTGACCACGTCTTGATATACCAAGGTGATTGAGTTAATCATGTTAGAAATATTGGAAATCTTTGTGGCGATGTTATCAAACAACTTAACTTGTTTATACGAGGTTACATATATGAAATCTTAATTGGGGAAAGTCATGAATTGCTAATTGTCGCCGACAACACATTCGTCTATTGATACAATATTGCCAGATAGTTACAACAGTTTATGGCACAATTTAAGTAAATAAATAACCAAAATTGGTATGAATCAGAACTTGTGTACCAAAAAAAACAACCCCACACTGATAACATAAAACTAGCTTGAATAGATTGAAATGCAATTTAAAATTGAATAGGTCCGTTTATGAGATAAAGCATTTTTTTTAAATGTTGTGTTAGAACAAAAATCTACTTACAATTACTAGCTGATATGTGCCATTCTTTCATCAATTTAGAGAAGTGGATACATTTTCAAATTGGCCAAAACTACATAATTACCCAAACTTAAAAAATAGGAACAGGGATATTTTAAAATGACCAAGTTAGTTATATTTGGCCATCAAATGGTTAATATGGCAGCCATAGTTGGCACCACTAGCTTAACAATTTCAGAAAGGTACTGAGTCGTGACTATTGACGGTACTATAAGAACTAACTGTACTAAATATGTCTTCATTCGTTATGTTATAATTAACACTGGGGTCTTTGTTACCTTTAATGTTTTATGGTAGTGTGTCCTGATATAATCTAATTGGACTTTGTCTGCTGGTTGAAAGAATCACGCCTCTCCAAAAGAGAGGCAAACTCATTAACTACCAACCAACATATGTCTTCATTCGGTAGTTGTTTGATTATTGTCGAATGTCACGCTTTTATTTGTTACTTTTTATATACTCGGAGTAGCCTTGGCTATATAAAAGTATATAAAACTTGACCAACGGGAATAATCAAGAAAAGTAACCAATGAAGGCCTAATTAATTCCGAGAACAGGTCTTCTACTGCCTATCTACCATTGATCGGTCACGACTGAGGACACAGTAAAACCTTGAAGGCAGAAACATTATGAACAATCTTAAGCCAGCATATCTGTTGACGTGTGTGAGGTTTCTTGCAGTCAATATGGAAAACAAAGTCAGGATATATGTTGACGTGTGTGGGATTTCTTGTAGTCAATATGGAAAACAGTCAAGGATATCTATTGACGTGTGTGGGGTTTCTTGTAGTCAATATGGAAAACAAAGTCAGGATATCTGTTGACGTGTGTGGGATTTCTTGTAGTCAATATGGAAAACAAAGTCATGATATCTGTTGACGTGAGTGAGATTTCTTGTAGTCAATATGGAGAACAAAGTCAGGATATCTGTTGACTTGTGTGGGGTTTCTTGTAGTCAATATGGAAAACAAAGTCAGGATATCTGTTGACTTGTGTGGGGTTTCTTGTAGTCAATATGGAAAACAAAGTCAGGATATCTGTTGACGTGTGGGGTTTCTTGTAGTCAATATGGAAAACAAAGTCAAGGATATCTGTTGACGTGTGTGGGGTTTCTTGTAGTCAATATGGAAAACAAAGCCAGGATATCTGTTGACGTGTGTGGGGTTTCTTGTAGTCAATATGGAAAAAAAGTTGAATCTAACCTATAACTGAGTAAACCGTTCATATCTTCTGAATAATCTCTCATGATAGCCACATAGTTAAACTTACTCAGTGTAACACTACTTTCACGTGTAGAAGTAGTGATTTCTCTATGACTTCAACACACTCACATAGCTGACACATGACTTTCACAATCACATAGCTGACACATGACTTCTACACAATCACATAGCTAACACATACCTTTCACACAATCACATAGCTGACACATTATTTCCACACAATCACATAGCTGACACATTATTTCCACACAATCACATAGCTGACACATTATTTCCTCACAATCACATAGCTGACACATGACTTACACACAATCACATAGCTGACACATTATTTCCACACAATCACATAGCTGACACATTATTTCCTCACAATCACATAGCTGACACATGACTTACACACAATCACATAGCTGACACATTATTTCCACACAATCACATAGCTGACACATGACTTACACACAATCACATAGCTGACACATGACTTACACACAATCACATAGCTGACACATTATTTCCACACAATCACATAGCTGACACATTATTTCCACACAATCACATAGCTGACACATTATTTCCACACAATCACATAGCTGACACATTATTTCCACACAATCACATAGCTGACACATTATTTCCACACAATCACATAGCTGACACATTATTTCCACACAATCACATAGCTGACACATTATTTCCACACAATCACATAGCTGACACATTATTTCCACACAATCACATAGCTGACACATGACTTACACACAATCACATAGCTGACACATGACTTCCACACAGTCACATAGTTGACAAATGATTGTATGACTTCACACAATCACATTTCACACAATCACATTGCTGATAGATGACTGTATGACGTCAAGACAATCACATAGCAGAGACACGACTTCCATAAAATCACATTACACATAACTCTATGATTTCTGCACAATAAATCTCCTCCCCTTATATTAGGGCAGTGGTTCTCAACCATGGGGGGAGGGGGTTTTCCCCGGGGGGAGAGGGAGTTTGTGGGTTTTTAAGGGGAGGGGGGAAAAACATTTTTTTTAAATTACTGCATGTTTTCCTGTGAAGGAGTGCAGGGAGGCTTACTATGAGCTGTGGAAATAAAGGCCACGTTGTCGATGTCATAACAGACGCCGCGACATGTACAGGAAAGATTTTGATTGTACCTCAAAAAGAAGAACATCATTTCTAAATCGTGTATTGAATCCGGGACCTCAAGGGTATGAGAACGACGTTCTAATCACACGACCATGCTCTCCAAATGGGAGGGGGGGTAGATGGGACTAAAATTCAAAATTTTAGAATATTTAAAAAAAAAATAATTATAAAACTCCCAGAGAAACAAAGAAAAAAATTAACAAAATTCGTTGCTTCGAAACAAATTCAAGACATATATATGTGTGTGAGCTTAGCTTAACGTGTTCGTCCGTCATAATTGATGATTACTATTCAGCTCAACTATGATGATGATGATGAAGATAATAATGTCTGCGGTGTTCCTACTGTGGCTAATGAGTTATATATGTCTGCGGTGTTCCTACTGTGGCTAATGAGTTATATATGTCTGCGGTGTTCCTACTGTGGCTAATGAGTTATATATGTCTGCGGTGTTCCTACTGTGGCTAATGAGTTATATATGTCTGCGGTGTTCCTACTGTGGCTAATGAGTTATATATGTCTGCGGTGTTCCTACTGTGGCTAATGAGTTATATATGTCTGCGGTGTTCCTACTGTGGCTAATGAGTTATATATGTGTGCAGTGTTCCTACTGTGGCTAATGAGTTATATATGTCTGCGGTGTTCCTACTGTGGCTAATGAGTTATATGCGTGCCTGGAGTACTATATCGCACTCTAAGTATGTATGGGATGAGACTGTAGGACATTGAGACGCTCTTGTCTTTCTTCTATAACTTTTTGTTGAGCAGAATTGTGTCTGAGGCTCTCTGTAGCAGTTGCACCACTCTTGATTATGTGAAACCAGTTGGACCTGTCTTGTGCAAGACTCTCCCATTAATTTGTGTTTATGTTGAAGTGAATAAGTGGTGTCTTAATAGTGTCTGTAAAACGCACTTTCTGTTCTCCGGTTTTGTGTAAATGTGGAATAAACCACACAAATTTTGATGGTTTTCCCCCAAAAAATGTAGTTTTTTATGTTGAACGATGTGTAGGGTGTAATTTGTTGTCTTGTTTGATGATAAGGAATGAATCGCAAGCCTTGCCATGACATCTCTGTATCCATCATCAATTGTTTCATAAATAAAAAATGAAACACAATTCAGCTACGCAGCTAAAAATAAAAAAAACAACGATGCCATCTACAAGCCCTGGTGGTTCGCATTCCTCCTAACCTCATTCTGTCTGATAGTGAAATTTCTGTCCTCAGCAAGAGCCTCAAGCTCGTCCCTCTCCGTCCTGCATGCGATCAATACTATCTTCTTCAGGATATCCACCGAAACCTTCATCGTTTTCGACTTCATTATCATTTCTTTGGCAAAGTTTCATCTTGTACTGACGATCTGTTTTCTAGATATGAACAGAAGAAATATCCGTGGACTCCCAAGCCTGGTACATCTCAGGCTCTTGATCTTTACATCAAGAACACCCTCCATGACATTAAATCGCTTCATCACAACAATATTCATCGATCAAACATTACCCCTGAGGAATCTCGTACCTTGTCGCATCTTGTCACCTCCCTACCAGTGCCAAGTCTCTTTGCATCGATCAAAGATGTTTAGGCAGACATGTTTTCTATATGCTGTCTAAAATCCATAAGGCATCGAATCCGGGTAGACTTATTGTCTCTGCTTGCTCTTTTCCCACTGAACGCATTTCCGACTTCCTTGACAGCATTTTCCAACCATTAGTCGAATAACTGCCTTCATTCTTGAAAGACACCAAGCATGCCCTGACCATTTTTTCTTCCGTCCAGTTGTTTCTGACCGTACCTATCTTCTGTTATTGCTTGATATCTGTTCTTTGTACACTTCTATACCCCATGCACATGGTCTCAGGGCACTACAGTTCTTTCTTGACAAGAGTCCCCACCCCTCTGTATCCACGTCTACTCTTATCCGCCTTGCTGAACTGGTGCTTACACTCAACTCTTTTGAATTTGATGGGCACTTTTTCGATCAGATCAGTGGCGTTGCCATGGTAACCAAAATAGGACCTAGCTATGCGTGTTTGTTCATGGGACATCTTGAACATCTAGTTCGGTTTCCCTATGATGGCCCATTCCCATCTCTTTTCCATAAATACATTGACGATGGGATAGATATCACAGACATGTTCGAAGTGAAATTGTTTCGTTTCATCAACTTCATCGGCAGTTTTAACCCTGCTATTCAATTTACATCTAATATCTCCACTACTTCTGTCAACTTCTTTGACATCATTATCACCATTCATCCCCCTTACCTTAGCACATCCTTTTACTATAAACCTACTAATGCACATGATTTCTGCTCTACGTTTCTTCTCATCCTCCTGCTTGTCGCAACTCTCTACCGTACTCCCAGCTTCTTCTTCTGTGTCGTTTATGTAGCGATAACAACAATTTTCTCCACAAGTCCTCTGAGATGATTGAGTTTTTCCGTAGACGCTCGTTCCCTGACAGCATTCTTTCATCCGCTTGGCTCCGTGTGTGCCAGTTGTCTCGCTTCGATACCTTGACTAACTCACAGGGCTCTTCCTCCTCCTCTAATAAAGTTAAACGTGTTCTTATCTTTCATCCCCATAACTCTTCTGTTCGACGCATCATGCTTAAAAACATTATTCTCTTCTCCAGTCTGATGCTGACAACCGTGCCACTTTTACGACTTACCGCTGGTGGCTTATAGGCGCGACAGAAATCTGAAGGAAATCTTGGTCCATAACCACCTTGTCTTCTGTTCCCGACCATTTTGGCACTGTTTGTTGCTCGCGTGGCCGTTGCTATATATATCCTTACGTGGTTCAGATGCGCTCCATTTCATTTCCCAAGGCCACTTTCTTCATCGATGATGCTTTTACATGTGAGTCCCGTAATGTCATTTACGTGATCATATGCAAACGATGCTTTAAACAGTACATCGGGGAAACCGGCGTAAGATTGAGCGATAGCTTTTGTAACCATGTTCATGACATCAAGCACAAAACACCCACTCCTGTAGCCACACACTTGAACGGCGCAGGTCATATGGTGCTCTTGATATTTAGGTCACCGCCATCAGATCCTGCACCACCAATGATAGATCTAGGTATGCTCTAGAAAATCGTCTCATATTTTAATTGGGTAAACTCAAGCTTTTTAAACTCAATTCCGACCACTCTTATGTCTAGTACTGGGTTGGTGTGATATTTGTATTTATTCTTCTTGTTCCGTCATTTACTCATCTTTGTGTTCGTTTCGTTTCCACATATATTTACGTTTTTTATGTACTTCCTGGCCTTCCGGCATCTCATTTCCATATTTCCGTTGGATACGTTGTTTGTTGTGATATTTTTTCCATTCGTTGTCTTTTGATGTTTTGTGTGTATCTTGATAAAGACCTTTTGGTTGAAACTGAATATGATATGTGTATTGTAATTTGTATGTTTTCTTGTGTGCACATCAATATCCACTAGTTTTAGTTATAGTCTGTCGTGTCTCAGTGAAGCGATAATATAAACCTGTGTTTTACTTAAGTACAACAAGCTTGGAAGAAAGGATTACACGATCATTTTAGATTGTGAACAGAGTATAACAGATTCAAACAACACATGTACGGAAGGTTTGAAATTGGTAACACTGATACGTGTCTCTTTGGATAATATGCAGAATATATAGAACAGTGTTTAAATAACTGCCCACTGTACCACAACACAAGGATAAAGCTATGGCCATCTGATAATGCTCAGACGGATACGTTCTAAGGTCATCTCAAGTTAGTTAGTGGTTGGATCATCATCACTGCAAAGTGGATACATCCATAGGTGATCCGATCTCTCCCTGAGTATATCCGCCATCACACTTCTGCTGATAGTATTTGTCCTCTGCTGGTTGACCATCATTCTTCTGCGTCCTCCAAAATGTTCACTTTTAGCAACACCGCATTTCAAACCCTGATCTTTAATCCTGGACATTGAAAATTAATCATCATCCACACTTGTCTCACTTTCGCATGCTATATCTCTTAATGAGTTCAAAACGTCAGCTCGATCCATTGCCACATCGCTCTGTGCCACAACCGCACATGACGTCACAAATTTTCGTCGTCTTTTGATGTTTTGTTTGTGTCTTGATAAAGACCTTTTGGTTGAAACGTTGAATGTGATTTGTGTATTGTAATTTGTATGATTTCTTGTGTGCTCATCATTGCCCATCATTACCTACTAGTTTTAGCTATAGTCTGTCGTGTCTCATTGAAGCGATATATAAACCTGTGTTTTGCGTAAGTCTAATTGTTGTTATGTTTCACGCAGTTACCTTGTATTGAATTATTTTATGAATAATTGTTTTTTTTAAACTACTTTATTTCAATCTTAAACGTGACAATGGTTCTCGGGGAATGTACATACATGTGCAGTGTGTGTATGTGTGTTGGTGATGTCTGTGTGCCGATAGAACGGTCCATATTAATAGTAGCCTGAGAATATACACCTTGAAATACTCGCAGATTCCTGGTGTTTCGGTGTGGTAGAATACGGAAAACCTGTTGCCTCAAGTTACGAAATGAGTGGGTGCTATCTGATCGGACCTGGTTCAAGTCCCTTTTTGCTGCATTATAATTGATTCTATTTTAAATGTGTAAACGATACTATAAAACAATTCAAGTTAATGTATATTGTAATTATTAAAATTTACATTGTTTTACGTTGTTACATTGTATACAGAAACGTCTTTCAGTTGTATATGCGTTTTATTGGGGGTAAGGGAATGGAAATTATTCCTATACACAATATGGGCAGGGGGAATGGAATTGAAAATGCTGAGAACCACTTCCATAGGAGAAAATTATAACCCACTTTCATCGAGTTATGAAAGGGAAGTTTAGTTAGGAAATTGCATTTCATGACACATACACGATACAATCAGATCTGTCATACTTGACACAAACACTGTCTTATATTTTCTAATATTTGCATCTATTATGAACGTCATTAATTGCATCTTCAAAAATGTGTTTGAACCAAAACGTTATGCTCCATTACGAGGAAAGTGTGGCATTGAAATACAAACATGGTTTATATAATACAAGCTGCTAGTCGATCTGAACTACAAAACTTTGCATTACCAATATTAGTCACTCTATATTTGTTTAACTGTGTTACTCCTGTTGACTTGAGAATTATATTACCAAGAGAACGAGTGATAATAGATGGGTGTATTATCCTTAATGTTGTAATCAATTTCAATTTGAACACGGGCGCATTTGAAACTGTGATTTACGTGTGGTATAAATTTCAGAAGAAAATAGCTTATAGTAGTTATGTTAAATGTTATCTTATGCAAGATATACACGAAAATGACACACTTATACATAGTATATAGATAGATTATGTGACATGACAATGGTCTGCTTAAATTGTTCTCCCCCAATTACAGTATCATCATAGTTTTAACGCATTTTTCAAAATAATTTTTAGTTCATCTCATTTTATTGTAATTAAACGATGTTATTATTATTTCGATGCACGTGAATTACAAACAATTAACTCTTACTTCCTATGTGCATTTATTTCTCCGGAACATATTTGATACCAAGAAGGATCCAGCTCACAGAGCTGCGCTAGGCCATGAGAAGGTTACCTACTAAGAGGTAGCAAATTATCGGGGTTCTGTGGCTTGTTCACCTATCCACATTTCGCAGTGTTGGAGTCGTGAACCTCAGCTCTCTAATCCAAGCATCCTTTCATGTCAGAGGCGTTCATAGCGACCAAGCTCTGGGGGATCGTCACTGGGGTAGATGGAGCAACCGAACATGTTTCCCCAGCCCACGTATGGGCTCTCCAATTATGAGGGGCTCACATGTTTGGGTGATTTTTTATCTCTCCTAGGAAATTATTACGTCCTATATAAAGTAACGTTTTCACCACACCACAGGTTGCCATATGTGCGTTTCTGGCGCGCCACGTACACGTTGGCAGCAAGAACAATAGTCAGGATCTCATTGTTGGAGATCATGTGGTTCTCTCAGCATGACGTGCAGTGTTGAGTTCTCTGAATGTTGCACAGCGAAAGGAAACATAATTATATTGATGAAATGCTGTTGAAGGGGGGGGGGGGTCCTTAAGACGAAAGTCTCACTATATTGGCATGTCCTTTACTGAGACATTGCTATTTCAGAAACTCTTCAAACATCGCAGTCTGCAGGCAAAAACCAAGTGGCGAGACACGATGGCCAGTGAACTCCTCTATCCAGATGACTGGGCACTGGATGCTGATTCTGCAGACATTATGTAGGGTACGCTAAACCAATTTTTCAGATGTCTGCAACAACTTTGACATCATCATCACAACAACAACAGGAGCAATATACTGCCATGTTATGTGAACGTCAACGTCGTCATTCTTGCTCGGCGTTTTATGTTCTGTATATAGTCTCGATAAAAACATTTTGGGCGAAACGTCGATTTGTGTGTGCTATTATTTGTATTTCCAGTGATTTACAAAATTTCATCCTATTCCTAGTTTTACAACATGGAAAGTGTACGCCAGACATGCTTGAAAACTATACCGTTTCCATCTAATCTGTCTTCGTAAGATACTCAACATACATTGGTGGGATAAAACATCAGTGAGGTACTGGTGGAATATACATATGTAAGCATACACAGTGTGGATGAAGGCACAGTTACGCTGACAGGACATATGCTCCGCATGAAAGATTATCGTCTTCGAACACATCTGCTATATGGAGAACTTCAGACGGGCTCCCACACGGGCGGAGGATTAAAGAAGTGTTGTAAATACACTCTTGTTAAACATCACTGATTCACTTCAACATAAGCATACATTTTTGAGAGAATCTGACTTCGCAGAATCAAGAGTAGTACTACAGCTTCAGAGAATCTTAGACACTATGCTGCGCGCCAAAAACGTGATAGAAGGCACACAAAAGCTGTCCAGGACTCCTAGCACACATTGCGGTACAAAATTTACGCACGCATAGGTAGCTGCCACAGCCAGATACCCTCAGCATCTTCATCATCACCCCAGTTAAACTGTTTGGTCATTCGTCAACTACTGATGTTCGTCCGTCGTGATCGACGATGACCAAAAACTCAACCATAATAATAATAACACTAAATAATAAAATAATAAAGTTAATAGTGCGTTTTTAAATGACTAGCAAGTCCAATGCGCGCACAAAATGTTCTTTTACAGAATTGACAACAATAGAAGGTATCTGTGTGAGGTTGAGATGTTTTTTTCTTTTCTACGTGTCCGCTTCTGTCTTGCAGTTTCTTGTCTGAATTCTTCTGCCGCTAGTGCTCCCTTTCTAATGCTGTAACGCCATGCTGCTCTATCCTGAGCGAGGCTCTCCCAAGCGCCTACGTCAATGTTAAGATGTTTCAAGGATGACTTGAGCGTGTCTTTGAAACGCTTTTTCTGTCCACCAGCTTTTCGAAATCCTGCCTTGAGTTCTCCATAATATATTTGTTTTGGCAATCGCGAGTTCTCCATACGCACAAGATGGCCTGCCCAGCGTGCCTGCGCCTTCATAAGTATTGTGTGGATGCTTATTGAGGTTGATTTTTCCAAGACCTCGTAGTCTGGTACTTTGTCCCACCAATGGATGTTTAGTAATTTACGTAGGCAGGTAAGATGGAAATGATTTAACTTTCTTGCATGTCTAGCATACACTGTCCACGTTTCGCAGGCGTATAGTAAGGTTGGTATAACAGCAGCATGATATACTTGTAGTTTGGTGGTTGTTCTTATACCTCTTCTGTCCCATACATTGTTGCGTAATCTGCCAAATACAGCACTAGCTTTTGCCAGTCTATTGTTAATTTCCACATCAATGTTGACATCGCGAGAGAGAGTGCTTCCAAGGTAAGTAATATTGTCGACTACCTGCAGTTTTTCCTTATTGACGATGATGGAAGTAGCAGTATGTTGGCTATTTGATGTTGCTTGGTGCATGACTTCTGTTTTTTTGGTGTTAATAGTGAGACCAAAGTTGTTGCAGGCCTTTGAGAAGCGGTCTATGGTGCTCTGCATGTTTACGACAGAGTCAGCATACAATGCACAGTCGTCAGCATAAAGTAATTCTCTAACAGTACTAGATTTAGTTTTCGTGTTTGCTTTTAGAAAACAAACACGAAAATAGACACACACGAAAATAGCCAGGGAGAGATTGTATTAGTCAACTACTACGGATGAACAACACACACGGTCGATCGACAGGCCATTGGTGAGATTTTCAGATCTTCCGAATGCTGCTTGTAATTAAATAGTGTTATGCTACTAGTACCGTTGTGAATAACATTTCTCTTGTATATCTCACATTCTTCCTCTTCTTTTGATCGCTTCACAGTTGTCTATACCTATTATTATAAACTCACGCCTATATGGCGCTATGTTTCTCCAGTGTCGTATGGACCACTATTTTCCCCCCAAAATTTGTGTTACCATCATAGTCTTTGGTTATCATAGAGTTTTCTAGATCAGACTAACTGAAGCCGTCAAATAGATGTATTTGTTCGATTATAAATGGATGTATTTGTTCGATTATAAATGGATGTATTTGTTCGATTATAAATGGATGTATTTGTTCGATTATAAATGGATGTATTTGTTCGATTATAAATGGATGTATTTGTTCGATTATAAATGGATGTATTTGTTCGATTATAAATGGATGTATTTGTTCGATTATAAATGGATGTATTTGTTCGATTATAAATGGATGTATTTGTTCGATTATAAATGGATGTATTTGTTCGATTATAAATGGATGTATTTGTTCGATTATAAATGGATGTATTTGTTTGATTATAAATGGATGTATTTGTTCGATTATAAATGGATGTATTTGTTCGATTATAAAGAGCGATTCTTTTTTTAAATTATTTTTTATTTAATGTGATGACCGAATGTACTTCAATATTAACATACTACTCGCGATGGCCACAAATAAGAAAAACAAAGTTACAACTACTAAGAAGCTATATCTTTCCAGTGGCAACATATGGTTGTAAAATCTGGGCAATGACATCGATAATGTAAACGAAATTATCTGCATTCGAAATTAAATGTTATAGAAAAGTCCTAAAAATATCATGGACAGAAAGAAGAATGAATGTAGATGTACGCAAAGATCTGAACACACAAGAAGACTGACTCCTTAAAACTATCAAAAAACAAAAAAGCGAACTTACATACTTCGGACACGTGAGTAGACACATTGGTTTGGAAATATTAGGACAAGTTCCGGGTAAGAGAACAAGAGGCAGACCAAGACTGTGATGGACACATGACATTGACGACCTTCTAAACATGACACTGGAAGAGGCTTGATAGCTCGCACAGAACCGTGAGGCTTACAGAGTGGCAGTGAGGACAACGTTCTGCAAGGGACAAGTCACATAGAGAGAGAGAGAGAGAGAGAGAGAGAGAGAGAGAGATCACCACACTGAATCGTTCAATATGTAGCTACACCAGTTTAACGTATCGCGTGCATACACTCACCAGTGGACGGCCAGAGTTCATGTTCCACGCTCGACTGACAGCCTGTTGCAGTTATATAGTAGGTTATGTCACGCTGAGATTGTCTCCAAAAGCGTGATGCTCTTATCAACCCTACATTATAAAGTCATTTTCGGCTGATAATTAATTTATCGGCCCACTGAGTATGTAGGCGAACTTCAGCAACATGGAGTGGACTGCATCGAACATGGTCGTCGCTTTGCACAACTCTTCCTTACTTTAATCAAATTCCTCAGTGCAAATCATTTTCACATTATCAAAGGCCAACGTTGATGATGAAGTGTATACAAGGATCTCCAAGGCAAGCAGCACCTTCGGCAGATTATACGCAAAAGTGTGGCATAGAAATAGCATTAACCTACAGATTAAGCTGAACATTTACAGAGCAGTTGTACATCCAGTGTTGTTATATGCCGGTGAAACATGGACTTTGTATAGACGACATGTGAGGAAACCCAACCACTTTCATACAACCTGTTTCAGAAAACTTATGAATATCAGATGGCAAGACATGATTCCAGATACCACTGTCTTTGACAGATCTGGCATCCAAACCATTGAGACTATTCTGATGCAGACACAGATTTGGTGGGCAGGTAATGTGGTATATATGCAAGACATAGCCAGCCAAAGATACTTATCTATGGTGAGTTGCAAAAGGGCATACACTCTCAATGTGACCAAGAGAAGCGCTGCAGTGAATCATTAAAGATCTCACTGAAAATTTTTGAAATAGATCAAGATACATGTGAAGAACGTGCACAAAATAGAGTTACATCGCAATCTACAGTCAAAAAATATCTGGGAACTACAGGTACGGAGTCACCTCCTGCCTGACGTTCCTAATCATTACGGTACCATCAGCTGCAAACGAAATCAATGCTAGACATGTGCTAATGTCATACAGACCCTGTCTGTCACATTCCCAAAAAGCCACCTTCACCATTGAGGAGAGCTTCACATGTGTGTCCCGCAACGTCATCTATGCCAACATATGCAAGCGTTGCGCCATGACATATATAGGTGAAACTGGAAAGAGACTCACAGACCGATTCTGTGAACATCTGTATTGCATCAAAAACCATTTGGGTTATACTTTGGACGTCCACTTCAATGGCTCGAACGATCGGGGCGACCAGGACATTAAAGTTACGGCAATTAAGTCGTTCTTTTCTGACGACCTGGCTCATCTTGCGCTTGAGAACTGCTACATTTACCAGTGTGGCACTCTGAAACCCTATGCCATCAATGAACGCCCGTCTCATGGATTTTCTAGTTGTTCCATAGTTTCTGTTTGTCTCGTGTCACATGTATGTAGTCATTTTTTGTAGGCCGATAGGCCTTATGCCTTGTCCGGTGTCATTTCACCTCATCTGGTCAATCTACAGTACATATGCTAATGTGAACGTCCATAATTATTACTGTCCATTTTCTGTTGTATGTTTTAATTTTTGTCCTGGCAAAGGCCTTTTGGTATAAACTTCGATTTGTGTGTGTTATTATTGGTGTCTTTATTGACTAGCAATACTTCATTACCTTATTCCTGAATTTACTTATTATTTTTACTCTGACTGTCAGTTTTTAAACGTTTTAACACTTTGCCAGGAAAAATCGTATTTTTATACACTTCTAGTAATGATTTTTTTACGTGTTTCCAGGTAAAAAAAAATCACTGGGCTGATGAACATATAGCACGTAATTTATAGTTGTGTCCCTTAGGACAACACATATATATACAGCGTTGCCACAGATACTTTTTTTTATCTAGATGTTGGATTTTAGGCCGTCCTCTGAGGTTCTGAATTTTTTTTCAAATTTGCCTTAATCTCGATTTTTTTTTTCAGGGGATCCAATGTATTTACTCAAAGGACTGGTAAAATCTCCAGAATTTCAAAAAAGATCACCAAAAATCGCATGAATAGGCCCTACAATGAAATAATACACTAATCTTGGAGAAGTACTCTTTAAAAATTATAGATAGCCTATATCACCTACTGCCCTAAGCAACTGAGCTTATTTCTACATAATTATATAATGATAATCTAGGGCAGTTTGTTCTAACCTTGTTTAAATCAGGCCCTACCTAAGTCTTTCCAAATTTCTGTTCCCCCACCCCCCACCCCCGATGTAACATATACATTTTTTAAAAATATTTAAATTATATTATCCCTCCTCCCAAATTGCCTCATCCTGAACAATAATTCCCCGCCTCCAAGAACAATCAATTCCCCGCCTCCCTGAACAATCAAATTGCTTCCCCGTGAGGCATGGGCTCCAAGTTGGAAAAACACTGGTCTGTGGTGATCTGGGTTATTTTCTAAATGTTTGTGCTAACACTGCAAAGATCCAACATATTTACATTATAAGACATCAATTGAGCACCTATCATTCTCTGGAGGATATACCAAAATTACGTAGACCTACTTAGGCCTAACGATTTTATCGCCCGAGACAGCAGAAGGCTGACAATAACAAATAATGTTTTAAATGAAATTGTTATATTATTTATGAGATTGTATTAGCCTAGAATACAAATCAAATAGTCAAAATACTCAAAATGAAGACGCCTGTCTTGATAGTGGGAATTCTCTACATTACATTAACAATGTCATTGACACTAGTACTGGTAAGTTCATTATTATAGGCTGTCTACTCCTGTGTTGAAATCATTTTAGAAAATGTGTGATATGCATCCTAAGCTCGCAAATACATGATGATGGTGGAATGTTGTACACCCCAGAACAACAAACCCTTTGTAAACTTTGTTTGGAGTGAAAGACATGGCAGGATTACCATACACTCATTCAGACCCACGTGAAAGGAATACTAAGTAAATCCAACCCTGTCCGTGATATTCCTGACAGATGCAAGGTCAGTACTTCAAGCTCTCCAGTCTAAAAAACTAACAGAATTACAAAAACTACTTAATGAACTGTCTTACCAGTATAGGGTAACTATGCAGTGGATACCCTCTCACTGGAATAAAGTAAAGTAACCCATAACATTTATTAATGCCTTAGGGGTGTGAGATGTTAGCAATCTCACATTTCAGAGGCTCTGCAAATGAGGGTTGTAGCCATCTCCTCTCCCTCACAGACTTTACTTCTCAGATTAATCCGGTACCCATTTAAGGCTGGGAGCCGTTGCGATCTGAAAAACATTTCCGCCTCAACTGGGGAATGAACCTAGGACCACTAATATGCGAAGCCAGTGCGCTAACTACTGGGCTATGCCACTGTGGAATACAAGAAAATGAAAAAGACCAATTGGCTAAGGAAGGTGGTGCCAAAGACCAACCAGATGTACCAATCACCTACCATCAGAAAAAACATGATCAAGTAAATAAGAAAGCCACAAACACTAACACAAGATGACTCACATTATGAACAGATCAGAACAAGTTGTAATTCTATGCCTCAGAACGGGATACAACTGACATGTACACAAAATTTAAGATTGGCAACATGGCCATTTGGACAGGCAGCACAGAGTGCCAAACATATACTAAAAGTGTCCTGAGTATAAAACACCGAGGCAGACATATTGATACGAGGAATCAAAACTATGGGCCACTGTGTGAACTACAAAAAGCAGTGTGTTTTATTCAGGAGACAGAATTACAGTTTCAAGTGAACGAAATAATAAGAATGTATTTTTCCAAAGAAAAAAACAAATGCAGAAAACAGGATTTTCACCAGATCCACTCAGATGGCACCTACTTGCCTCACAACTTGAGTCAGTATGTTTTCCTGTATTCGATCACACCACATCAAAGACGGAAAACATGTTGACTCAAGTTGTGAGGCAAGTAAGTGTCATTTAAGTGGGCCTTGTTCAAATCCTGATTGCTGCTCTATATTTTTCAAAATATTTTATTGTCCATTTTATGTAATCTATTATTCATTTACCCCTCTCCAAAGCGATGAGCATAACTTGTGTTTCAGACGGATTTATTTATTTTGTGGAACTGTACCCCTCTCCAAAGCGATGAGCATAACTTGTGTTTCAGACGAATTTATTTATTTTGTGGAACGTGGCCGTGTGGTTAGATTGCCGTTCCAGACCCTTGAGGTTCTGACAGAATTTTTTCTTTCTGATGTATAATCCTTCCTGTATATGCCGCAGGATTTGCTATGGCAAAGCGCCTTTATTTCCACAGCCCATAGAAAGCTTTGCTGCACTCCTTCGCAGGAAAACATGCAGTAACAAAAGGGGGTTTTTTAAACATTTATTTTGCCCATATTTTTAAAAATTATGTTCACCAATTTGTTTAAAACTATTTGTGTATTTGTATTTACTTTATTTTAATTCAACTCCTGATAACTTATTTGACATATTTCCTTTTTGTTGTAGGCAACATGTGGAAATGGAATTCTGGAAGCAATTTCAATAGGAAAGAATGGAATAAACAGCATAGTTTCTGTTTGTGTTGCATATAACAGCGAGCATCAGACCCTTCCTACAAGTATTGAAGAGGCAAAGTACCATCATTTGGTAGACCTCTCTCATGTTGAAGGATGCACTGCTGAGGATTTCATTAACAATGTAACATCATTAGAAAACAGCACAGTAGCTGTGATGATAGGTAACTGTACATTCATCCAGAAGGCGCACCAGATAGAATTTGCTAAAGGAATCGCTGCCCTCGTTGTAGACTATAAAAATTCTAATGACTTAACTTGTCCAAAAGGAAATGCATCTGAATTTCAGTCTTTCAACATAACTTTAGCCACCATTGCATTCAATGATTATATAACGATTCTAAATTTATCAGAATCAATTAAGGTTGCTCTATATTCTCCTTCAAATCCAAACTGGGATATAAACATAATTTTGATTATAATTATATCAACTTTATTAGTTGTCATTGGAGCTGGATGGTCAGGCTATGATGAACGGCAGTTGTCCAAAACGTCTCATCGCTGGACTTCAAAATCACTTGACACTGCACAAGATGATGAACATACAGTTACTGTGAAAGAGAAAGAGCATGAGTTCTCTGTTTTGAGCATCTTGATCATGTTTATCCTGATCTGTGGCATGATTATATTGCTCTACTTCTTCTATGATTACATTGTGTACTTCTTTATTGCTGTATTTTGCATCATGGGTTCTTACAGCTTGTATAAATGTCTGATTCCTTTGTGGTCCTTGTTTCTACCAGTAAAATATAGCATTCCTATCAACAGACTACCCTGCACCCGCTTCAAGGTTTGTATATATTTAATTTTTCAGCTTATTTTATGACTGTTCTTATTGTTCTACCAGGGACTAGGTAGCTTAGTTATATGAACTGGCTTTTTGTTCGGGTGATTCAAAGTTCACCATTACTGCTCAACACAAAGATCAAGATGGAAGTCAAGAGACAAGAGACAGAATAAACAGTATTTTTATGCCAACACTCTGCTATCTATGTCAAACATGGGTGCTGACAGCAGCCCAGCAGAGACAACTTACAACATGTGAAATGAAATGCTTGAAAAAAGCTGCAAGAGTGATCACACTAGACAAAATTAGAAATGATGAAATCAGGAGAAGAATCAGTATAAGACCACAGAATAACACCAAGAAACAACAAATAAAATAGTTTGGACACCGTATGAGAATGAACCATAACCAACTACCAACAAGAACATATAGCATAAGAAGATCCGGATACAAGGCCAGAGGAAGATCTAGAACAAGATGAATAAGCAACATCAAGATAACACTGAATAAATACGGATTCAACACAGCCAAGGCAACACATCTGGCTATGGATAGAGAACTAAAGCTCCCAGTCATCACCACTATGCTTAACGGCAAGTGTAGATCTTCTGACCATCATCGACATGGGAATAGACCAAAGTTCAATAGATCCAAGTTTTAATTGCTAGTTCAACTGGATATATTTTTTAGTTATTAACGGCTCCTAGTTCAATCCAGCCTAAGGAGTATTGGTGACCAGATCTTCTGGAAAGTAAATGTGGCAGGCCTGATGCTGACCACAACATCCATAGGTATACATTTTGTTGGTAATGAAAAACACAAGTCTAACACCATATGTTAAATGCGAAACGGACCTTAATCAAGAATATAAGAAAAAGGCAATCTTCTTTTTTTGGCCACTTCATGAGACAGGCAGGTTTAGAGAACATAGTCACAACAGGCAAGATTGAAGGCACCAGAAACAGAGGGCAACAACGTGAGAAAATATTAGACAGTTTGACAACCTGGCACGGCAAAGAAACAAAAACGACTTTGATACATAATACTGTGGATAGAGAGCTGTGGAGAGCCATGACCGCCTACGCCACCCGGCATGGCACCTGATGATGAGCACCATATACCCCAACAGGCCTCAATGGTGTGGAGAAGAGAAAATTTGACTTTACTTTTCATGTTAAGAGACATATGGGAAGTTGACATAGCTCAAGTTGAGCACCGGCTTCTTGCCCTGAATCTCCAGAATTTGAGCCACCTATCTTGGATACATGAACATAAATGATGGTATATGTAAAACAGGATTTAAAAAGGAGAATAGGAATGGCTCATTTCAGTGACATGAAAAAAAATAGTAACATCAAGATACATTCATCATCATCAGGTGCCATGCCGGGTGGCGTAGGCGGTCATGGCTCTCCACAGCTCTCTGTCCACAGTATTATGTATCAAAGTCGTTGTTGTTTCTTTGACGTGCCAGGTTGTCAAACTGTCTAATATTTTCTCATGTTGTCGCCCTCTGTCTCTGGTGCCTTCAATCTTGCCTGTTGTGATTATGTTCTCTAAACCTGCCTGTCTCATGAAGTGGCCATAAAAAGAAGATTGCCTTTTTCTTATATTCTTGATTAAGGTCCATTTCGCATTTAACTCTTTTAACACCTCTAAATTAGTTTTTCTGGCAGTCCATGGTATTCTCAGCATTCTTCTGTAGAACCACATCTCTGTTGCCTCCAATCTCCCACTTTCCAGTTTGTTTATTGTCCAAGACTCGCACGAATATGTTAGTATAGGGGTTATATAGCACTGCAGAACTCTCTTTCTCACCTCTAATGACAAGGTATTATTACACACTAAATTTTTCATCTTTCTGAATGTTGTTTTTGCCTGTCCTATTCTGCATCTTATTTCTGTTGAACTTCTTCCATCTGCTGTAATAATTGTACCTAGATATTTGAATTGGTGGACCTGTTTTAATACTATATTATTCACTTTGATCTTGCAAGGTGTGTTATTTTCTTTCTTTGAAATAACCATTACTTCTGTTTTCTTGATATTTAGGAAGAGGCCTTTCTCTTTGCTTTCTGTGACTACTACTTTAATTAAGTTTTGAAGGTCTTCTCACCTTTTTGCAATCAGAACAGTGTCATCCGCATATCTCAAATTATTTATGTTATGTCCTCCCACTGATATTCCTGGGATATCTACTATTGCACGCAATATGTTTTCACTGTATAGAGAGAACAGGTCTTGTGAAAGCACACATCCCTGTCTGACTCCTTGTTTTATTTGTTGAAAAGGGCCAAATTGATTTCCTACTCTTATTGCTGCTGTTTGTTGCCAGTACATGTTCTTGATTATTCTTAAATCCTTGCTGTCAATGTTCAGCTTCTCTAGCATGTGTATAATTTCACTATGTTTAACTTTGTCAAAAGCTTTAGTGTAGTCTATAAAACAGAGATACAGATCTGTTACAAGATACATTACAAACTAAAAATGAAAATTATAAAATGCTATATCTATTCTTACTTTAATGTATGCTTCATAAACAATACATGGATAATGAACAAACACCTAGAAGACAGAATTCATGTCTTTCCTTCTTACTTATCTGATCCTTGGGGTTGTGAGCTTTCACTCTTTCTTCCCTGTGCCAGGTGGTGGTAGGTGCATGTCTTCTTCAGCTGTGTTGTCTGTGTAAAGGACATTAGTGAGGGAGGACTTGGTGGTAACAGTTGTTTTCGTAGGTCATGTAGTTTAGTGGTGTGTTATTGTTTCCTCCTTTTGTCTGTTGCAGTATGGTTATAGTCTGCGGTAATTTTTTGTGTTTGTTCAGTTGTACATGTGTTGTTCACAGCCTAAATATTGTGGTTTGTTCTTGAGGTGTAGTATATTTATGCTGTTGTGTGGATTTGGTTTGGACATTTCTGCATATAGCATGCTTCCCTTTGATCCAGTGGCCTAACGGTCCATCCATTGTTTACAGTGGTTGCAGATAATGTGTTGAGCTGTTCTAAGGTTGTGGCAATTCCTGGTTGCAGCATTCTTGATCCCTTTCTTGTCAGTTTATCTACACTTTTATTCCCACTGATACCTGTGTGACCTGGTTTCCACTGTAGTGTAGCATTGATGCCATATGATTTAAGTATGTTTGTAGCTTGGAGTATGTTAATATTACTAGGTTTCTTGGACGTGTTGCATCATTTTTATATTTGGTGGTAATGTATGAGAGTGTTTCAGATATTGCTTTCTCCCTGCATCTTAGTTGCTGCAGAACTCTCCACAAGGCGCAGATAACTCTATTCATGTTTTGCCAAGAAGGACTATGAGAGAGCTATATCCTGCTTTGATGGTGGCTTTGAAGGCTGACCTATCTGTGTATGCTTGGATCTAGTCCTTGGGGTAGGAGTTGATAGTCTCTAGTGCAATGGACTTAAAGAAATTTTGATTTGTTGCCTTGGTTACTGACTTGTCAATTAGTGTTGTTTTTTATTTTGGGCGGTATGAGGGATGCATTTGGTTGGATATTTGATACTCTTTCAGATTCCTCTCAATCTTCAGGAAGGTAATGTTTCTTGTTTAGTTCTGCTAGCTGTACTAGGGATTTTTGTTTTAGTCTTGTATTGCGTGTTGATTTGTTGACTGTTTTGATGGTTTTGTGGGAGTTGTTTATATCTTTCAACAGCTTCTATAGTTGCTTTTTCTCTTCTAATGTCTAGTGACTATGTTTGCATCGGTTTCACAGGCCACTATTGGTGTTGATCTCATGCCACCACAAATGAAGCAGAAAGACTGGCTTTGTACTCTGTCCAAGTGTGTGCAAGAGCTTTTTGATGATGTGGCCTGCAAGGGGAGATTATAGTCTTTCCTGCAGCAGCCAAACATGATATTTTCTGTTTAGGCCTTTTTATAGGTGGGGTTATTTTTCTGAAGCTTGCTTTAAAACAGAGAGGGCTGATCCAACAAAGGACCTGGGACCAGGAACACTATTTTCCAACTGGTATGATGCTGTTTTTAATTTGGCTCTTCCCAGGCTTCCATCTATTGGTAGTGGATCTGAGACGTGCTTCATCACTCTCCATTCTCTGCCACCTACAGTCTGCCTGCACATAAGACATGTGCCATGTCTGCCAAATTTGGAAAGACGTAGGATCGTCACATCCTGAATTGGAGGATTTCACCTCAGGTAGTGTCTGGGTGTCAGTTTGACAAACAGAATCACATCTATGAGATCTTGACAGTCCGGGTCACAGGACTTAGGTTCTATGACAGAGTGCAATGCCACAAGTTGGACGGTCCTCAATTTCAGGGGGGATGATCAACAACAGGACATTACAACACAAAAACATATAACTGTTAAGATAGAATGCTAGTGGGGTATTTCACCAAAAGAAAGCCTCGCTACACTGTCACATCATTTTCTGAAAATATAATGTTGCATGGTGGTTGGTCTGGTGGTTGTCATCAAACCTTTTGTATGCTGGTAGGAGGGCCTGACCAGTCTTAGTTTCCAGCCTCTGGTGGCTGGACTAACCCCCATCTCCACAGCAAGAAGCTCGCCTCGATGGGGTGATGCCTTTGAAATGTGAATATATAGAAGAATAGGTAGAACTTCATGATAAAAGATGTAAACAAATTAAGAGGTTCCAACAAGACGTATGAAAAATATAGAGTGATTGTGAAAATGATGGGAAAAGAACTATTAAAGGAAATCAAAATCAAATTAAATATTTTTGACATATTAAATGACCCTGTTGAATATCTTACTAGAAGGTAGAATTGAAGCAGAGAGCAAGAGGTAGGCAAAGATACAAGTACAATGGAAACATTATGCTATAGACAGGATACAATCACAGAAGATTTTGGATTTACATTGCAGCCAATCTTTGATTGATTGCTCCTTTTAAGATGGCTCCTGAGGATGATGGTATTTACTGAAGCAAAGAATTAAGTTTGTAATTATTATTTTAGTTTTTTAACATATTTGTAAACTAAGAAACTTTATAATAGTTTACAAATATGTCATCAGACCTTCCAGTAACATAAACTATATAATATATTCAATGACTGAGAATTTTATAGAGTACCAGTATGTCAAATTCCTGCAGATTATCAGGATCTAGTCCAGAGACGGGAATGTGTTGTATCATGATTGACTGCTATATCTGCACCTTTTGGCTCAACACATCCTGCTTCAGCTTGTCTTCTGGGTCAAATTTACCCTTTATGGGATGGTACAGCCTCCAAAACCTCCCTAGTAACTGCTTAAGGGATACATTTTAGGCTAAGCTATATTATTGCTATTCTTTTGCACCACTTTTTTGGGTTCTGACAACACTCTGCCATCTCTTTATTTCATATTACTTTACCTATAATCACTATTATATTTGAAACAATTTCTGTAATAGTAAATGTAATACATTTTTTTACAACAGGTGAAACTGAGAAGCTTCTTATTGCTGATGCCATGTCTTACAATTGGTATCTTCTGGGCCATTCAGCGCCATGCCAGTTATGCCTGGACTCTTCAAGACTTGTTGGGTGCCGCATTTTGCATCAACATTGTGCACACATTACATCTACCAAATTTGAAAGTCATCACAATATTACTCCTACTGCTTGTCATCTACGATGTATTTTTTGTGTTTATCACCCCTTTCTTCACTAGTGATGGCCACAGCATCATGGAATCTGTAGCCACGGGGGACAGAGGTCATTCCAAAGAGTCACTACCAATGGTATTTTTGGTCCCATTACTATCTGGTTCCCAAGTTAGGCAATGCACGGACTACAAGTTTTCACTTTTAGGATTTGGTGATGTTATAATACCAGGAATTCTTGTAGCATACAATGCTGTTTTTGATGTCAAGACTGGAAAGTATATGATATATTTTATATTCTCTTCCATAGGCTATTTTGTTGGTATGATCATTTGTATTATCTCCCTTGTTTACATGAAATCTGGACAGCCTGCATTGCTGTACCTTGTTCCTGGCGTACTCATCACCACAATTGTTGTAGCCGTTGTACGTAAAGAATTGTGTTCATTATTTTTTGGGCAACATAAACAGCAGATTTATGTTGATGACAAAATGAAGTCACCATGTGAGGACAGTAATGAGGAAGCTAACATTGTGGATGAAGAGAGCAGACATTTTATTAATTAAAATTCTTCTTCTTCTTCTTTCGTTCACTTCAAACATGTATATATCTGTAATTCTGTCTCCTTAATAAAACTCACTGTCTTTTGTAGTTCATACAGTGTCCCATAGAGCTTTGATTCCAGTGTTGTTCCCTCTGGGCAATATGTCTGCCTCAGCGTTTCATACTCAGAACACTCTTGAAGTATATGTTTGGCACTCTGTGCTGCCTGTACACATGGAATTAAAATTCAACTCAATATCTAAACATCTCAATGTTGACCTTTCCTCCAGTACAACAAAATGCAATATGCATTGATACAGAATCGTGATAACTTTTCATTCTTCACCGCCCCAATCTTGGAATATTTTAAGAGACAACAGATCAAATGGTTTGCACACATCAGCAGGCTACCATCAGACAGTATACCACAGCAAACTATGCTACACAGATGCAGTGAAGACAGACCTAGAGGCCAAAAATGAAAACAATGTATCACCGAAGTAAAAGAGGTGACAAATTCCACAATATACTCAGCACACAAGAAGGCCATCTCCAGAGAACTCTTCTACCCCTGATGCTGAAAGAAAATAAAGGGTTTAATGAATAGATCGATGGACAGAATCATGTGAACATGATGCCTTGGATAGTGTTGCATGGTGGGAAAAATCAGGAATGGTATAAAGACAAAGGAGAAAGTGACTGCAGATAATTCAGTCTAAAAAAGAAACAGCACAACAGCAAACTATAGTACAAGTGAGTGTGTCATTCCTTGCATATACCGTGGAAGACTCTGCAGCTCAGATTGGAGTTCTGAGTCACATTCATCATCTACCATGGATCGTAAATTATATTTCTTATTGCACAGCAGTAATACTGTACTATCATCAAAGATAGAAAAATGCCTACTATGATACTCAAGACAGAAACTTGTGAAGATTCAAGACAGACTGTGCCATCAGATTCAAGACAGACTGTGCCATCAGATTCAAGACAGACTGTGCCATCAGATTCAAGACAGACTGTGCCATCAGATTCAAGACAGACGTGCATCAGATTCAAGACAGACTGTGCCATCAGATTCAAGACAGACTGTGCCATCAGATTCAAGACAGACTGTGCCATCAGAGTGACATTCACTTATGATGATCTATCTGCAGTTTATATGGCATACTTACTCGGTGTGGGCAATATCGTGTGACAATATATGGCATACTTACTCGGTGTGGGCAATATCGTGTGACAATATATGGCATACTTACTCGGTGTGGACAATATCGTGTGACATACCAAAGACCATTTTCAATGTATGAGAAAATGTCTATAGAAGAAATAATAGAACAATATTATCACAGAATGGACAGGACTACTTTCATAGAAACCCAATTTCTTTTTTTTTAAAACCAATAGTAATTTCACAGGATAGTCTAGTTCTCTTCATTGGTATTTTTTTTAAAACCAATAGTAACTTCGGAGGATAGTCTCTCCATTGGCATTTTCCCGCGGACAATTAGGTTATGGAACTGGTGATACTCATTTCATTTTGGCACAAATTTTAAAAACCATTATACAAACAAATCCTAATATAAAATAATAACTTGGTCCAGACTGATGAAATATTTATGTAATAAAGAAAGTTCGCTATATATATATATATATATATAATAATAATACAACCCATAAGCTGTCAGGGTCATAGGGGTACCACACTGGATACATCACCTCCAAAAAAAAGCTCTCCAACATCTCTACCTCAGCCACTCTGATGGGTGTAGAAAAATCTTCTCCAGACCATTCCTTGATGTTATCAATTCAGGATTTTCTCTGCCCTGCTCTTCCCCTCTTCCACCCTCGACTGTTCCTTGCAAAATAATTTTAGAAAGCGAGTCGTTTCTCAGCACATGTCCAAACAAAACAACATTCTGCCATTTCACCACTGTCAAAAGTGGGATTTGATAACCTGTAAGTCTGTTTATTTGCTGCCGGTTTAATTGTGTTCTATATAGCTAATTCTTAACATATGTCTGTAGCACTTGTTTTCAATAGCCTGAATCCTTCTTTCTATGCCTGCATTGACTTTCACATTCAAATGAAAATACACTGAATTTTTACACTAGAAATCTGAATAGATTGATCTTTACTGAAATACTGATCTTAGTTTTTCAAATCATATTCAATCTTGCCATGGCAGCCATCACTATCTAGAGTCTCAGCTTAGTCTCATTTCCTGAGTTGTCATCACATATTCAACCTCACCATGTATCCTAATCCTATATATATATATATATATGATAAACAATATTATTATACAAATAATATGCTATAATAATGTAAGAAGTGCTGTCTTATTAAAATAATACCATAGGAGAATTCTTTAAAACAAACATGGGAGTCCAACAAGGATGCATTATGCCTTCAGTACTTTTCAGCATATACCTGGCGCACATAATAGAAGAGATCCTTTAGGATTATAACACATATCTATTGATTGAATATATTCCTATCTGCAAGTTGTGCTTCACTGTTGATATTGATCTTATTGTCAGATCAGAGCAAGAACAACAAGAGCTAATAGCAAAGTTGGAAAAGTTACTAGCAAGTACAGAATGGAAATTAAAAAAAGGGCAAGATCTTGGTTAACAACAGAGACAAAGAGGCACAAACCAGCATGATAATGAATGGGCATACATATGAAGAAGTGAATACTTCAAATACCTGCATATGCAGTGATTATAATTATTAATTCACAACTGAATTAAAGATAAAGATGGAGGTGGCCTTGTCAAGATTAAATCTAATATGGAAAATAAACATCAGTGTTGGAGTCCAGATCAAAATGTATAACTCACTAGTGCTATCTATTATGTTGTATGTTTATGACCTAGTGCTATTGCTTATGTTGTATGGTTATGACCTAGTTCTATCTATTATGTTGTATGTTTATGACCTAGTCATATCTATTATGATGTATGGTTATGACCTTGTGCTATCTATTATGTTATGTGGTTATGACCTAGTATTATCTATTATGTTGTAAGGTTTTGAAAGTTCGCTGTGAGAGATGGAACTGGCCGTCAAATACAAGTGTTATACATGAATTTTCTGCATTTTCAATAGAGAGCATAAGACAAATGTACATAAGAAATAAAGTACAGAATATGGCAGGTGCAGAAGAATCACTACTTGCAATAGTAAAAAATATGCATGTTTTGGATATGTATGCAGACATGATTCCCTTTCAAAAACTATATTGCACTGTACAGTTGACTGTGGAATGGGCAGACAATATCATAGACTGGGAAGGTAACTATTATTCCACACTCATCTGCATAGCTGAGGATAGAAATCACTGGAGGATTCTGTGTGTTGATGCATCCAATGTACTGGTGATCATCACTTGTAATCAATAAACAACAATTTGTGGTAAAACTGGTTACGTGGTCTGTTATTTCATGTGCATAGCCAGAGATTGGTCACCTGATCCCATCTGGAGAGCTCATGATAGGCATCATTAAATAATTTATTCTGGATTCCAACTTTGATTTGACCATAACTTTGATCATTGCTTGGAAATCATACTTGGTTTCTCAATTTTTATAAAAATATTCACCAAAATCAACAACACAGACAAAATATTTGACAATAATAAATGCTGGTAAAACAAAAGTTATGGCGGTTAAAAATCAACACCAAAATGTAAATATCTGTTTTTGTAATTTAATGTGTTTTTAACATACAAATTCAAGAACAATATAGAGTTTTCCCTAATGTGGAAAACTCATTACAGAAACATGCATGTGAACTTGTGCATATTTTCAGTTTCTTTACAATTATTTGCTTCACAAAAGTGATGATCATCAGTTGGCAAGATAAGATTCAGCATATGCCTGTTCTTGAGAGAGCTGGTAGCTCTAGTATTGATACTCTTCTGGTTGAAGGTTTAAAAAGGTGTAGAGGATTGATTTAATTGTACTCAGGTTACCCCATATATACTTGGTCCATCTCAAAGAAACAGCACACTACCTGCAGAGAGTAACAATCGGAGAACATATATCGGCAGCTATAAACAATAATCCCCAGGGATCTCTGAAAATTTTTTTTCTAAGCAAGATTCCTTTAGCGGAATTTGAACCCACAACCTCTTGAGCACAAAACAAACAGCTTTACCACTATGCCAGGGAGATCCTTCTGATGCCGTCACAAATTCGTTGACCAGATCAAATAGCGCACATCATTCAAATTTCTATTAAAGACATTCCTCTATGGTGAGATGCAGAAGGGGATGTGCTCTAAAGGTGGCTATGGCTAAAGGAAGTGCTACTCTGACTTGTTAAAGACCTCACTGAATGCCTTGATAAATCATGATACATGGGAAGATGATGTGTGTATATATAATATAATAAATCATGATACATGGGAAATGATGCGTGAATGTATAATATAATAAATCATGATACATGGGAAGATGGTGCATGT
The DNA here is from genome assembly GCA_034231615.1 of Meghimatium bilineatum. NCBI lineage: Eukaryota > Metazoa > Mollusca > Gastropoda > Stylommatophora > Philomycidae > Meghimatium > Meghimatium bilineatum. The sequence goes on along the minus strand of CM067321.1, from coordinate 60,874,922 downwards.
ATATATAATATAGTAAATCATGATACATGGGAAATGATGCGTGAATGTATAATATAATAAATCATGATACATGGGAAGATGATGTATGTATATATAATATAATAAATCATGATACATGGGAAGATGATGTATGTATATATAATATAATAAATCATGATACATGGGAAGATGATGCATGTATATATAATATAATAAATCATGATACATGGGAAGATGATGCATGTATATACAATATGCATGACACCATTCCTATTCTCGATGGAAAATTTGATGATTTTTTTGCAAAAAATCATTATTGGGTTGTTTTTTTGGGGTCTTTTGACCTGGCCACATTCCGATTTGCTTTAAGGCCCCACCCACGGTGTGTTTGAACACTGTTTCATTTGGATTCAAAATTGTCTTTTTTAAAACTTTTTGAACTTCATTTGATTCATTTACTGGCCATGTGATTAGAATGCCATTCTCAGACCGTTGAGGTCCCAGGTTCAATCCACGGTTGGGACAGATTTTTTCTTCTGGCGGTACAATCAAAATCCTTCCTGTACAAGTCGCAGCATCTGCTATGGCAAAGCAGGCTTTATTTTCGTAGCCCATAGAAAGTCTCCCTACACTCCTTCACAGGAAAACATGCAGCAATGAAAGTTATTCGTTATCAGAAGATTTGACAAGCTATATCAATACAGTCAATTCCCATTATTATGACAACTTGGTCTAGATCCACAAAATATATGTCTTCTGCAATCAATTGTTAAACCTCTGGTCAAATATTGGTCATGTATAGTGCAGTTTGTTTTAGGTCATCTTGGGTTCCCCACAACTTGATTTTGCTGAGAAGCTTCTGTGGGCCAGATTGTAATTATGTGAGCAGTGAAACTAGGACAATCTTGTAGTATGTGTTCTCATGTCTGTGCTACTCTGCAGATGCAGGCTGCAGAGTCACTTATACAACATTGGTGTGCTTTTAGATGTCAGTTTCCTGTTCTCAGTCAAAATATCATGACTTGTTCATTTCTGTTGTTAATGTTGTCTTGTTCTGGGCTATAGTAGACCTATATATAAATATGTATGTAATAACATAAATGTGTCATGTACAGTGCAAACAATAAATATATGGTAGCTGGCATTTTGAAAAGTGTTGTTAAATAGGTAGATGCCAATACATTTTATCAAAACAAAACTGAACGTAACATTCCTGTTTCTATGGTACAAAGGGACATAACACCAAATAATACAAGGGACACAATCAGAAATAGTAAACATTTTTTATATATATAGAAAACTGGCCTAAACAGCTTTCATCAATGCACAGAGCCTTAGCAGAGATGGGAAGGTGGTTGTTGCAGATAAGAGTTTTCACAATGTTGTTGACCACCTTCTACATGCAATGCAATGGGAGCGCAGCTTCCCCCCAACCAACCTGAGAGGTATAGAGACTTGAACTATTATTGGGATCAGTAATCTTTCAATTCAACGAGAAGGATAGCATAGCTCAAAAGAAGTCTCTGTTGCTGTTAGCAGTGATCTCCACATAATTCACAGTATTAACAGTCATGTTTGTATTAGCAGCCATGTTTGTTATTGTTGCAATGAATTGTCATGCACAGTGATTATCTAAAAATTGGAATTTAAAAAAACTGAATTATGTATTGGCCTCTACTTGTACAGAACCAAAATTTGTTATAAAAGAATGAGTTATAGAGACTTCCACTATATTAGCATTCAACAGAAGAACAAGAAATTCATGCATAATGCATAAATATGACATCAGCTGCACATGTCATAAATCAATGAACATACATTTTCTGAGAAAAGTGGAAATGTGTTGGATTAATTTTTGAGTGAAAAGTACTATTATTTTATACACTGTGTACTGATTTGCAGAGACAAGGTTTACTTTTACAGCAATGTGTATGGAGTATTTGTACACACGTGTATGGAGTATTTGTACACACGTGTATGGAGTATTTGTACACACGTGTATGGAGTATTTGTACACACGTGTATGGAGTATTTGTACACACGTGTATGGAGTATTTGTACACATGTGTATGGAGTATTTGTACACACGTGTATGGAGTATTTGTACACACGTGTATGGAGTATTTGTACACACGTGTATGGAGTATTTGTACACACGTGTATGGAGTATTTGTACACACGTGTATGGAGTATTTGTAATGATTTGGTTGTACAAACATACTTTTCTTGTTTTATTTTTTAACTTAAACCATTATGTGGAAAACTTGTAGTAACTCAATCCATTATGTGGAAAAATTGTAGTAACTTAAACCATTATGTGGAAAACTTGTAACTTAAACCATTATGTGTAAGACTTGTAACTTAAACCATTATGTGTAAGACATGTAACTTAAACCTCTTTGTGGAAGACTTGTAACTTAAGCCATTATGTGTAAGACTTGTAACTTAAACCATTATGTGGAAAACTTGTAGTAACTTAAACCATTATGTGCAAGACTTGTAACTTAAACCATTATGTGGAAAACTTGTAGTAACTTAAACCATTATGTGGAAAACTTGTAACTTAAACCATTATGGGGAAAACTTGTAACTTAAACCATTATGTGTAAGACTTCTAACTTAAACCATTATGTGCAAGACTTGTAAATTAAACCATTATGTGGAAGACTTGTAAATTAAACCATTATGTGCAAGACTTGTAAATTAAACCATTATGTGGAAGACTTGTAAATTAAACCATTATGTGCAAGACTTGTAAATTAAACCATTATGTTCAAGACTTGTAAATTAAACCATTATGTGCAAGACTTGTAACTTAAACCATTATGTGGAAAACTTGTAGTAACTCAAACCATTATGTGGAAAAATTGTAGTAACTTAAACCATTATGTGGAAAACTTGTAACTTAAACCATTATGTGTAAGACTTGTAACTTAAACCATTATGTGTAAGACATGTAACTTAAACCTCTTTGTGGAAGACTTGTAACTTAAACCATTATGTGTAAGACATGTAACTTAAACCTCTTTGTGGAAGACTTGTAACTTAAGCCATTATGTGTAAGACTTGTAACTTAAACCATTATGTGGAAAACTTGTAGTAACTTAAACCATTATGTGCAAGACTTGTAACTTAAACCATTATGTGGAAAACTTGTAGTAACTTAAACCATTTTGTGGAAAACTTGTAAATTAAACCATTATGGGGAAAACTTGTAACTTAAACCATTATGTGTAAGACTTCTAACTTAAACCATTATGTGCAAGACTTGTAAATTAAACCATTATGTGGAAGACTTGTAAATTAAACCATTATGTGCAAGACTTGTAAATTAAACCATTATGTGCAAGACTTGTAAATTAAACCATTATGTTCAAGACTTGTAAATTAAACCATTATGTGCAAGACTTGTAACTTAAACCATTATGTGGAAAACTTGTAACTTAAACCATTATGTGTAAGACTTCTAACTTAAACCATTATGTGCAAGACTTGTAACGTAAACCATTATGTGGAAGACTTGTAAATTAAACCATTATGTGGAAGACTTGTAAATTAAACCATTATGTGCAAGACTTGTAAATTAAACCATTATGTGCAAAACTTGTAAATTAAACCATTATGTGCAGACTTGTAAATTAAACCATTATGTGCAAGACTTGTAAATTAAACCATTATGTGTAAGACATGTAACTTAAACCTCTTTGTGGAAGACTTGTAACTTAAGCCATTATGTGTAAGACTTGTAACTTAAACCATTATGTGGAAAACTTGTAGTAACTTAAACCATTATGTGCAAGACTTGTAACTTAAACCATTATGTGGAAAACTTGTAGTAACTTAAACCATTATGTGGAAAACTTGTAACTTAAACCATTATGGGGAAAACTTGTAACTTAAACCATTATGTGTAAGACTTCTAACTTAAACCATTATGTGCAAGACTTGTAAATTAAACCATTATGTGCAAGACTTGTAAATTAAACCATTATGTTCAAGACTTGTAAATTAAACCATTATGTGCAAGACTTGTAACTTTAACCATTATGTGGAAAACTTGTAGTAACTCAAACCATTATGTGGAAAAATTGTAGTAACTTAAACCATTATGTGGAAAACTTGTAACTTAAACCATTATGTGTAAGACTTGTAACTTAAACCATTATGTGTAAGACATGTAACTTAAACCTCTTTGTGGAAGACTTGTAACTTAAACCATTATGTGTAAGACATGTAACTTAAACCTCTTTGTGGAAGACTTGTAACTTAAGCCATTATGTGTAAGACTTGTAACTTAAACCATTATGTGGAAAACTTGTAGTAACTTAAACCATTATGTGCAAGACTTGTAACTTAAACCATTATGTGGAAAACTTGTAGTAACTTAAACCATTATGTGGAAAACTTGTAAATTAAACCATTATGGGGAAAACTTGTAACTTAAACCATTATGTATAAGACTTCTAACTTAAACCATTATGTGCAAGACTTGTAAATTAAACCATTATGTGGAAGACTTGTAAATTAAACCATTATGTGCAAGACTTGTAAATTAAACCATTATGTGCAAGACTTGTAAATTAAACCATTATGTTCAAGACTTGTAAATTAAACCATTATGTGCAAGACTTGTAACTTAAACCATTATGTGGAAAACTTGTAACTTAAACCATTATGTGTAAGACTTCTAACTTAAACCATTATGTGCAAGACTTGTAACGTAAACCATTATGTGGAAGACTTGTAAATTAAACCATTATGTGGAAGACTTGTAAATTAAACCATTATGTGCAAGACTTGTAAATTAAACCATTATGTGCAAAACTTGTAAATTAAACCATTATGTGCAGACTTGTAAATTAAACCATTATGTGCAAGACTTGTAAATTAAACCATTATGTGTAAGACATGTAACTTAAACCTCTTTGTGGAAGACTTGTAACTTAAGCCATTATGTGTAAGACTTGTAACTTAAACCATTATGTGGAAAACTTGTAGTAACTTAAACCATTATGTGCAAGACTTGTAACTTAAACCATTATGTGGAAAACTTGTAGTAACTTAAACCATTATGTGGAAAACTTGTAACTTAAACCATTATGGGGAAAACTTGTAACTTAAACCATTATGTGTAAGACTTCTAACTTAAACCATTATGTGCAAGACTTGTAAATTAAACCATTATGTGGAAGACTTGTAAATTAAACCATTATGTGCAAGACTTGTAAATTAAACCATTATGTGGAAGACTTGTAAATTAAACCATTATGTGCAAGACTTGTAACTTAAACCATTATGTGGAAAACTTGTAGTAACTCAAACCATTATGTGGAAAAATTGTAGTAACTTAAACCATTATGTGGAAAACTTGTAACTTAAACCATTATGTGTAAGACTTGTAACTTAAACCATTATGTGTAAGACATGTAACTTAAACCTCTTTGTGGAAGACTTGTAACTTAAACCATTATGTGTAAGACATGTAACTTAAACCTCTTTGTGGAAGACTTGTAACTTAAGCCATTATGTGTAAGACTTGTAACTTAAACCATTATGTGGAAAACTTGTAGTAACTTAAACCATTATGTGCAAGACTTGTAACTTAAACCATTATGTGGAAAACTTGTAGTAACTTAAACCATTATGTGGAAAACTTGTAACTTAAACCATTATGGGGAAAACTTGTAACTTAAACCATTATGTGTAAGACTTCTAACTTAAACCATTATGTGCAAGACTTGTAAATTAAACCATTATGTGCAAGACTTGTAAATTAAACCATTATGTGCAAGACTTGTAAATTAAACCATTATGTTCAAGACTTGTAAATTAAACCATTATGTGCAAGACTTGTAACTTAAACCATTATGTGGAAAACTTGTAACTTAAACCATTATGTGTAAGACTTCTAACTTAAACCATTATGTGCAAGACTTGTAACGTAAACCATTATGTGGAAGACTTGTAAATTAAACCATTATGTGGAAGACTTGTAAATTAAACCATTATGTGCAAGACTTGTAAATTAAACCATTATGGGCAAGACTTGTAAATTAAACCATTATGTGCAAGACTTGTAAATTAAACCATTATGTGCAAGACTTGTAAATTAAACCATTATGTGCAAGACTTGTAAATTAAACCATTATGTGCAAGACTTGATTAGAGTATACATCTACCACTATTATACTGTTTTCATTTCACATTCTCGTAATGATTTTCACTTCCAAGCTGCTTGTGATTCACATTATTATAAACATGTTTCTCATTAACCTCTTTGCTATGTCTGGCTTTCCCTTGCCTGCTCATTTCAACATACTCTCCTAGGTTGTCTGAGCAACAGTAATTTAGATGAGCTATTTGTTTATTATTGGCTGTTCCTGAACTTGTCATCAAAGGCAATTTGGGCTCTTGTTCAGGCCAACATTCACTGTAAATCTCTAGTTCTGAGCTTGTATTTGAAAAATGGCATGTACAGGCTCCCATCTGAACATGACAGTATTTGCAGTTTTTAGCCAGACAGGATGTAGCTGTAAGATCACTGGTACATTCTATGACCTGTTTAAGATAAGTTCAAAATATATGTTAAGTATAGAAACAGAACCACATATCAATCTGTTTTTAAACTAATAGCATACACTTCTTTACAAATATGATTTATTGTGAAGTTTTGAAATACCTAACTAATGGTTTTGTTCACATCCCCGGAAATTTCAAGCGATGGAGGTTAGACCAGGGAGTTTCTCCAGAGCATCCTTTCATTCTAGAAGACTAACTCTTAGACTGGTATGTAATTCTTTGAGAAACCTACTACTCAGAGAGGGCCTATCTGTGTATTTTATTGATATCAATATCCAAATGTTGCTGAGGTGATCTACTGTTAACAGTGCAATTCCATTATTTAAACAGTGCAATTCCAATATTTAAACAGTGCAATTCCAATATTTAAACAGTGCAAGTCATCTGAAGATGACATAGCAATTCATACATTGAATTAGTAATTTTTATGGTTGTTTGTAACAGTTTTTTCCTAGCAGTAGAGGGAAGAGCTGTCAGTATGTTGGCTGTTTTTGTGAGAACAGTATCCACATGTGGGTAGTTACTGGTAGTGGATAGTTTAAATGACTTTGATTTAGTTTAAATGACTTTGATTCTAGCATGCAGGCCGATAGTTTAAATGACTTTGATTCTAGCATGCAGGCCGATAGTTTAAATGACTTTGATTCTAGCATGCAGGCCGATAGTTTAAATGACTTTGATTTAGTTTAAATGACTTTGATTCTGGCATGCAGGCCGATAGTTTAAATGACTTTGATTCTAGCATGCAGGCCGATAGTTTAAATGACTTTGATTTAGTTTAAATGACTTTGATTCTAGCATGCAGGCCGATAGTTTAAATGACTTTGATTCTAGCATGCAGGCCGATAGTTTAAATGACTTTGATTTAGTTTAAATTACTTTGATTCTAGCATGCAGGCCGATAGTTTAAATGACTTTGATTCTGGCATGCAGGCCGATAGTTTAAATGACTTTGATTTAGTTTAAATGACTTTGATTCTGGCATGCAGGCCAATAGTTTAAATGACTTTGATTTAGTTTAAATGATTTTGATTCTGGCATGCAGGCCGATAGTTTAAATGACTTTAATTCTGGCATGCAGGCCGATAGTTTAAATGACTTTGATTCTGGCATGCAGGCAGATAGTTTAAATGACTTTGATTTTGGCATGCAGGCCAATAGTTTAAATGACTTTGATTTAGTTTAAATGACTTTGATTCTAGCATGCAGGCCGATAGTTTAAATGACTGATTTAGTTTAAATGACTTTGATTCTGGCATGCAGGCCGATAGTTTAAATGACTTTGATTCTGGCATGCAGGCCGATAGTTTAAATGACTTTGATTCTGGCATGCAGGCCGATAGTTTAAATGACTTTGATTCTAGCATGCAGGCCGATAGTTTAAATGACTTTGATTCTGGCATGCAGGCCGATAGTTTAAATGACTTTGATTCTAGCATGCAGGCCGATAGTTTAAATGACTTTAATTCTGGCATGCAGGCCAATAGTTTAAATTACTTTGATTCTGGCATGCAGGCCGATAGTTTAAATGACTTTGATTCTGGCATGCAGGCCGATAGTTTAAATGACTTTGATTCTAGCATGCAGGCCGATAGTTTAAATGACTTTGATTCTGGCATGCAGGCCAATAGTTTAAATGACTTTGATTTAGTTTAAATGACTTTGATTCTAGCATGCAGGCCGATAGTTTAAATGACTTTGATTCTGGCATGCAGGCCGATAGTTTAAATGACTTTGATTCTAGCATGCAGGCCGATAGTTTAAATGACTTTGATTCTGGCATGCAGGCCGATAGTTTAAATGACTTTGATTCTAGCATGCAGGCCGATAGTTTAAATGACTTTGATTCTGGCATGCAGGCCGATAGTTTAAATGACTTTTATTCTGGCATGCAGGCCGATAGTTTAAATGGCTTTGATTCTAGCATTCAGGCAGATAGTTTAAATGACTTTGATTCTAGCATGCAGGCCGATAGTTTAAATGACTTTGATTCTAGTGTGCCCTGTTTGAATTTGAAAAATAAAGGATTGGTTTCTCCTGCAGAATCTATGTATGGTGTGGTTGCCCTTTGATAATTTAACTAAATACATTTTCACCAGCCAACCCATGTGCCCATCTGTTCAGCAGGATTTCCCTGGTGTTGTTTCTGAAAATCTGTTAGACTGTTCCCATACTACAAGATCTTTGCTCTTGTTGTTTTGAGGCACCTCCATTTACCAGTCTATCTGCTGTGTCATTTCCTCCTGGATCACTATGTCGAGGGATCCATTGTAGGATTACCCTGATGCAGTGTATGGAGATAAAATTATGCACTGATCTTGTTAGGTACAGATATCTTGTTTTTCATATGGGTTCTGTTTAAGTGACTCCAAAACAAACATGAGTTTGTAAAAATGACTATGTCTGATGGTTTTTGTTCCATGAGATAAAACTATTGATGTACTAATTCAATGGCTGTTCTTGATGGCCTCCATCTCTTATTCATAGCTCAATTTTATTCAATCAAGTTCAGCCATTTCTGAAAGTTCTGAAAATGCGAGATGGAACATCATGATTCAATCTGTGTTATTCTCACCACAGAAATAAGGTTAGATGGAAAGATAAAATAACAAAATGAGCAGTTATTGCAGTCAAACTGTAAATCATAACAGTTTGATTTATATTTATGATATTATAACAAGAAATGAAAGTGGGAAATTAGAGGCAGCAGAGATGTGGTTCTAGAGAAGAATGCTGAGCATATCATGGACTGCCAGGAAAACTAATATGGAGTGTTGAAAGAGTCAAATGTGAGAGGGAACTCAATCTAATCAATAATATAAGAAAAATACAATCTTCATTTAATTTACCACGTTATGAGACAAAAAGGTTTGGTGAACATAATCACAACAAGCAAGATTGAAGGCAACAGAGACAGAGAGCGACAACATGAGAAAATATTAGACAGCTTAAAAATCTGGCACAGCAGGGAAACAACAAAAATCCTGATACACAATACTGGAGATAGAGGAGAGCCGTGATCATCTATACCAGCCAACATGGCACCTGATGATGATGATAACAAAACAAGATGTTGATTACATAACTCGAAGGATGACCAAAACATAATCAATATAGATACCATATCCTGCAAAACATAATCAATATAGATGCCATATCCTGCAAAACAGGTGGTCTTGAAAGCCAAACCATCAATACAAGTCTTGATTGCTGATAATGTGTTGTGTTCCCTTGTTTTAACAATCAATTTTGTGTGGATAGTTTGTTGGTGTAAGTTGTCCAGAGTCCAAGGTGTTGTTTTTTTCTAGCTCTGTCTCTTCTGGTAGATGATGTTTATCATATTGTCCTCTGGTTATATCCAAGAGAGACAGTTTTTTTTACAATTTGTTTTGCGTATATAGAATATATGTTCCTCCATTTTGTATGCAGACATCTAATCACATGTTAGCCTACAACCTATCTTTTGTCTATCCCCAGGTGGATGATGGGTCAGAATATCCACACTTAATGTTATGCAGCGTAGGGAGTAAGACTGGGAGCTTCAGTTGTCTATCCAGGGCCATGTGTGTTACCGTGGCTGCGTTCAATCCGTATTTTTTCAGGGTTGTTTCTATATTATCTCTCCATTTTGTTACAGATTAACCTCTAGCCTACAACCATGTGGTGATAACAATGTTGGCCACTTTTGACCGCATAGTCTGCACGACTTCTGCTTAGCTGTGTTCCTTCTCAAACTTCTGCATTTTAGTAGGGTGTTATCCAGAAAACAATGTATTGTGTCATGATTTACAGCTTAACTTCGATATCTGCACATTTTGGATTTCTTCGTCTGCGTTCATTCTCAAACTCCCGCAGATTAGCAGGATGTAGTCCAGAGAACGGAATGCATTGTGTCACTGTTTACAGCATTGCTGCGATATCTGCGCCTTTCGGCCTGACACATCCGACTTCAGCATGGCTTTGGGTCACTGACCCTATATGGGATGGGACAGCTAACTCCATCCCATAACCTCCTTAGTCGCCTTTTACGACATGCGTGGAAGGTAAACGGTGTTGCTATTCGTTGCTCCCCTTTCGGGCCCCGGCAACATATGGGTGCCCTTTTGGCCTGACACATCCAACTTCAGAATGGCTTCTGTGTCACTTTGACCGTATATAGAATGGAACAGCCAACTCCATCCCAAAAACCTACTGTCATCTTTTAAAACATACATGGAAGTTAAACTGTGGCCAACTGTTCTTTGCTGTTCTTTCAGGTCTGGTGACACACAAGCACCTTGCATGCCTTCAAAACTGCTGACTTAATTCTTGTATGTATCCTAGCCAGAATATCATGATCAAGAAACCATGTATTTTGTGGCTGTTAATTTCTAAGTAATATATAGACATATTGTGATACAATATGATCCTTCTGGTAGTTGGCAAGTATGTACTTTGCATCAGTTTTTGTGTTGACCTGAAAACATGCTACTTAGACCATCCATGTGCTTTATCAGATGGTTTAGCAAACACTCCCCAATATTTTTTAATGGTATGTGCATTTCAATGCTGGGTAAAGGCTATTTTAAGATGACAATCAATAATAAGGGCAATCGATCACCATCACAATGTCATTACCCTAGACAAAATTAACCAATTCTTCCATGAGAACTATCAACCATCAAGCAATCTGAAGTTTTGTCACATGACTGGAGTCTGTCAAAATATTGTTACATAAATCCTGAAGATACTGGTACACTGTTTCTTCAGTTTGCTTCTCAGAAATGGAAGAAGAGAAAGATAGTGAAATGAAGAAACAAAAATAGAGGAATAAGCTAAAATATGAGAGAAAAGTAAGAAGAATAGGATGAAGAGTAAGATGATGAAAAATAAGGGAAGAAAGATTGAAGAAAAAAAAACCAGTTTAAAAATAACTATGATAAATAATAGCATAAGTAGTTACATTTTAAAAAACAGGAACAAAAAAATAGAAAGAATAGAGCTGTAGAAAATTTGGAAGAAGATATTGAAAAAGAAAGATGATGAATTTTTTTTTTAAATAAATATTTATTTAGAATAATTAACAATAATAAAAAAAATGGAATATGCTGAAATAGAAAGCAATGATACTGATAATGAAAACTGTTATGAAAGACATGTCACGAATGAACAATGATGAAATGAAAAGATTTACAAATCTAGATCTGAATTTTCAGAAGAGTAGCCACTATACCTCACTCGGTGTCATGTACAAAGCATCATTTGAAGAAAATGGAGTTTGATTTGTGGACACACATGGGGTCTGGTAGTCTTGTTGTGTTGTCCTGGTTGAAGGACTATGGTACACATTATTTCTGAACTGGCCAGATGTTTTGTACGAATTATGTCTGTACCATAAGAATATTGCCAGACAAATGATGCCAATAATAACCAGAAGACTGACACTGATCCCGACTATGATTGTCAGAATGGCTGCTGTAACATAGAAAATCATTCATTCATTGAAATGAATAAACCTAGATTGCAGAGAAATCTATAACTAGTTAATCGAGAGGTCATCATTTCACTCTGGACACATTCATAGGTGCTCCAATCCCCCCCTGAGTTTATCTGCAATTATATGTCATCTGACAGTTCCAGTTCTCTATTGGTTGACAAAAACATTTGCTTGTTCACTGTTTGTCTTGTATTTTCTTGAAAAAGATCTTATGGTTGAAACTCTTGTATACTGTTATCTGTATTTTTTCATACACTATACTCTGTGCCTTCATTGTAGAGCTGATCGACCTTGTGTTTTACATAATTACTATTGTTTTACAACAGTCTCACAGATTATATCCACTTTTGTTGACAAACATTCTATCTATCGTCATTTCCGCTTGTGTCATTAAGCATCGTAGGGGGGGTGTGGAATTGTTTTCTTTAGCCATTTGGGTCACATTGGCTATGGTCAGCCTGTGTCTCTTTGAGGTTTCTTTGATTGTCTCCACCCTTCTAGTTCTTGGTGTTCCTCGTGCCTTTTAACTCGATCTGCTACTGTTGTATGCATGAAGAACTGGTTGCGTATGTTCCATTCTCTTTGTGGCCATACCACCTGGTTTATACGTTTCTCTGTGTAGTCTTGACTTGAGATTATCTTTATTTATTTCCTGATATCTTCATTTCTCCGTTGGTCTCTTCTGGCAGCATTTATAATTTTCTTGAAATATCTCATTTCACACGATGTGAGATTTATGCCAGTGTAGACAGTACGTGCCAGGAGCTTTTGGTATGATTTAATAAGGAAATCGATGCCTTTATCTGCCAAATTGTTACTGTTGATGAGTCATGGACACATTATTATGACACAGAAAAGAATCGCAACTCTATGGAGTATGGACATAGAACTCACATACCCCTCTCCCCCAATAAATTCTAAAGTATTCTCATCTGCCGAAAAATGAATGACCATCTTTTTGTGACTGCAACAGAGTAGTCGACAAATACTTTCAGAAGTGCATTACTGTAATGATTTCTGGTTGGTTGCTGATCCAGCAGTCCATGAGTTCATGCACTTTGACCCAACATAATTGTGTGTTGTATGCATGTGTTTGCCAGCTGTTGTTTTGGCCCTTATAGGGTATTCCATTTAGCTGGCCTCAGAGGAAGAAGTATGTTTCTGGCATCCAGCACTCAACATTCAAAAAAGGTGGTCGTTGACAGTCATAAGAATAACTGCACAGCTGGAACCCTGGAGTGTGTTGTGGCTGTATTCTTTTCAGGTTATTGTTAAGATGTACAAGTGTGAAGTCGGAGGATGATACATTACTCTGGTCTTTCCTGCCCAGGAGATTGATGTTGTACTTGAGATTTGTACTGGTTGTATATTTGTAGATTTCTCTCCCATTGTTTCTCATGGTCCAATATGTTCAGCTAAGTCTCTTTGTTCACATATTTCAACATCTTTATAACTGTGTACATGGTGATTATTGTATATGGCTGCTCAAATCTTGCTCCCTTCTTTGCTAGTCTGCCTTCCTTGTCTTTGACAGGCGTATTTGAATGGTCAGGAAATCCTTGCATAACACTATTGACTTCATGAGATATGAACAGCTGGTTGGCAGTGATATATGGGAACTAGTTGTCTTACAATGTTCACCAGATTCTACAGATTAAAGAGCGGACATGTGTGTCATGTGACATATTATTTCCAGAATGTAGTCTTCCTTATGAATCTCCAGAAATTCCTGCGGTCTCTAGCGATGTGCATGCATTCATGATTATCTCTTGTCCAATGATGTCTTGGTCATCCTCTGTCTCTACTACCTTCTATCCCCCCCTCCAAAAACATTCATTCCATGCCATCGTGTCTCTTCACATGGTAGAAAAACCTAACTTCCTTCTTATCTTTGAAATTTTAATTCCTTTAAAAGCCATCCTTCTTGAACATTGATTTTTCCTAGCACGTCTTGGTTCCTTTAAAAGCCATCCTTCTTGAACATTGATTTTTCCTAGCACGTCTTGGTTCCTTTAAAAGCCATCCTTCTTGAACATTGATTTTTCCTAGCACGTCTTGGTTGGTCTTCTTGCCGTTCATGGTATTCTCAGGACTCTTATACAGTTCTTCATTTTGAAGGCCTCTATTCTCTCTGCTGTATTTTTATTTATTGTCCATGTTTCGCAGTCGTAGGTCGCCACTGAGAACACACATACGTAATAAACATACCTTGAAATAAACATACATAAGAGTAGACATAGAGTATGTAAATATTGCAATGTTTTTGAACATTTGATGAAAATATCTTTGGGTGATACATGTCATCTTCTGTGACTGTTGTTTCAGCTTCAAAGTTATAGTATATCTTCGTACAGACATCAGATGTTTTACATCAAACATCTCATCAGATGTTTTGTCTGGATATTCCTTACAGACATCAAACATCTCATCAGATGTTTTTTCTGGATATTCCTTACAGACATCAAACATCTCATTAGATGTTTTGTCTGGATATTATACATAGACATCATATTCTGCTATAATGGTGACAGCTTTGATAAAATTCCATACAGAATTGTTGTATGTTCATCTGAGCAAACATGCAATTCTTCAGTGTTAGTCATCAGATCATCATGGCACCCTGGACAAGTTCATATGGGCTCTGATCTCATATTCAGTATGTCCTTCAGCATGTGGTAACTGGTAAACTGGTAGTAACCTCAGTAACTGATCTTCAGCATGTGGTAAACTGGTAGTAACCTCAGTAACTGATCTTCAGCATGTGGTAACTGGTAGTAACCTCAGTAACTGATCTTCAGCATGTGGTAACTGGTAGTAACCTCAGTAACTGATCTTCAGCATGACAATTCTCACCTTCACATGAGTCACCAAACGGTGTGTATTGGAACATGTCATATTTTAATGCACCAGTCATACAGTTCTCAATTGACATCTTGCAACTTTCTCCTTTTCCCCAAGCTGAAGGAATAGCACTATGCTTCTCACAATGAGGTGCAAGCAGTTGTCCGTACTGTCTGGCTGCAGGAAACTTCAGATTTTTTTCTGCAGGATCACAAATTAGTCCAATGACGTTTTGTGTGAAATAAAGATGGAAACTACATTGAAAAATAATGACACAAAGAATAACAGAAGATTTTTTTAGCAAAATCATGTGTCAATCTTTTATATTATTGAAATTATCACTTTAGATTTCCAACTTAGAGAAAAGACTTTACAAATTGCACTGGAACTAATACAACCGGGAGCATCGGAAGCTTAGGAAACACACACTTTACATAAATGCACTATCAGATGCACTGCACTACCAACCTAATAAAACATAAATATAGTTCAAATAAATGTGACCAACCTAATAAAACATTTTAAATATTAGTTCAATTAAATGTGAAATACTACATAAATCACATTTATTAATTAATAACTAACATTACAAAAAGTGCTTACATTTCTCATTGACTTGTTCTTGGTCGCTCTGTACCAGGCCTATGCTTGTATGTTCAATCATTTTAATTGCCGCTATAATTATAAAAAGAAACTATGAATTTGAAAAACTCCTTGGTAAATGAATATCTTGAAGAAAAAAAACAGCATAATAACATACCATTAGATCCCTACAAATTATTATTTTTTCCTTATCATTCTCGCAAAGCAGTTAACTTTTTCTATAACATAAAAAAAATGTTGTTGTCAAATTATAGGCTACACTGGAATCCTATTTTAACAATTTGGTCCAGACCGACAAAATATGTATATCATCATATGACATATTCTTCCCAGAACATGGTCTTCCTTATGGATTCTCTGAATACTCTGCGATTCTGGGTGAGTTGACCTGCCACAGCTAGAGACTTGTTTAAATAATCTGATATATCACTGCGCCGTCTTAGGCATCCTTCCCCTGATGCCGTTAACTCTGCCTTCAACTATTAATCTTTCCATGCTGTTATGTCTCTTTATATGACAAAAACACTCAGCTTTCTTATGATGTTATTAAGGAGCCAGCCCTCTTTGACATTTATTTATCTTAACACGTCTTGATTTGTCTTTTTAACTGAAAAAAAATTGCTATATACATTCCAAACAATATAGAATAAATATAATTGGTGATTTTGAAAAGTGTTGTTATATAGGGAAATTTGTTATAAAAGGATGTGCTATAGAGAGATTCTACTGTATTAGCCTATAACAATTTGGTTGGAAACAAAAAATATGGAGGCCCCTATGTAACAAATTCGCTATACACAGTACAAACAGCAAAGAATAAATATAATTGGGGATTTTGAAAAAAAAAGTTGTTAATTGAGGAAATTTGTTATAAAAGGATACACTATAGAGGGATTCCAGTATATTTAAATTCTAAAATATTTTCCTCAAATCCAACAAGCCATGACTACAATGGCATAAACAGCACAAATTAAGCAGTCCAAATCAGGTCTTCCAGCAGTGAGACATATGATGTATTGTATGGAAGGCCACAAGACATCTGATGGAGCCACATACAAATACAAGAGGGAGTGGTCACACATGTAAAGAACGAGAAAATTAGTGAAAACAGGAGTGTTTGCTCTAGTTTGTTCGTTTCTTTAGCTGCTCATATTTTGTTGTTCATCCATCACAAGTGATGATGACCATTTGTTACATCCACTTTTGAAAATTCAATTTTAGTTATGTCCTTGATTATGAGTTTGTAGATGGCTAATGAGCCCTATTCGAGCTGTAAATGTCCTTGGACAGTTCGGACATGGAATGACGACAGTAGACGGATCTTGGTCTATCCATGACTTTCTAGCTGCTCTCCGCTATTCAGCTGCTGCATTTTTCCTCTTTTCATAAGATGATGCGCTCTTTTTAATTTTAGAACATCATGTAGATCTATTTTGTGCAAGTTCTTCCCATGTATCGTAGTCTATTTCAAAGGCTTTTAGTGAGTTCTTTAACGTGTCTTTGTAGCGCTTCTTTTTTGCCACCTTGAGATCGTGTGCCCTTCTCCAGCTCACCATATAGAAGTATCTTTGGCAGACGATGGTCTGGCATACTGCTCATATAGACGTATTTAGAAGGGAGTTCGAGGCATCTCATAAAGATGACCATGCTCTAGACAGTAAGTCCCTGTGTGGCCTGAATGAACAATGTTAAAATTGGATATTCAAAAATAAATAGTCCAAGCAGAAATAGAAATTGTATCCTTGTTCACTCTACCTCCCTAATAAAAATTGATAAATTTTGGCAGAACAAAATACCTATAGGAACCTAGATTAGAATTGCACCATCCATGTATTTCTAAGTAGTAAACTATGCCACTCAATCCATTACTTTCTTTGGACTGCATCCTGCTAATCAACAGGAGTTTGAGAACAAACACAGAAGAAGAACTGTATGATGAATTAATTTACATCACAAATGCAGAAATTGGCTCAGCTATGAAAGAGTCAATTCAGATACCATTCCATTATTAGCTCTGCTGTTGAAAAAAAGGGAACTTACTTATCTGATCCCCGGGGTTGCGAGTTTTCACTCTTTCTTCCCTGTGTCAGGTGGTGGTAGGTGCATGTCTTCTTCAGCTGTGTTGTATCTGTATAAAGTGTGTTAGTGATGAAGGGGTTTGGTGGTAACAGTTATTTTCGTAGGTATTGTAGTGTAGAGCATTCAATAAGGTGGTGTTTTAGTGTTTCCTCCTCTTGTCTGTTGGAGTATGGTTTTTGGTAATTCTTTGTAGATGTTTAAGTTGTACATGTGTTGTTTGCAGCATTAATACTGTGGTTTGATCTTTGCGGTGTAGTCTGTTTATGCTGTCCTATGTGGATTTGGTTGGGACATGTCTGCATATAGCATTCTTCCTTTTGAGCCAGCGGTCCATCCATTGTTTACAGTTGTTGTGGATAATGTGTTGAGCTGTTCTAAGGTTGGTGGAAATTCCTGGTTCAGGCATAATTGCTCCCTTTTTTGCCAATTTATTAGCACTTTCATTCTCACTGATACCTGTGTGGAATGTTATCCACTGTAGTATAGTTGTGATGCCATGGAATGTAGGATGTTTGTAGCTTGAAGTATGTTTCTTATAGTTTTCTTTGTTATTGGATTCCAGTTTTAAAGGGCTTGTAGAACAGACACTGTGAATATTATTAGGTTTTTTTTTGGGAGGTAAATGCAAATAAGGTAAAAAAAGGTTTTTTTGGAGTGTTTCATCATTTTTGTATTTGGTGGTAATGTATGAGAGTGTTTCAGATATTGCTTTCTCCCTGCATCGTAGTCGCTGCAGAACTCTCCACAAGACGCAGATAAATCTATTGATGTTTTATCAAGGAGGACTATGAGAGAGCCCTATCCTGTATTGATGGTGGCTTTGAAGGCTGACCCATCTGTGTATGCTTGGATCCAGTCCTTGGGGTAAGAGTCCATAGTCTCTATTGCAATGGACTTAAGGGTATTTTAGTTTGTTGCCTTGGTTACTGACTTGTTAATTAGTGTAGTGTTTATTTGGGGCAATATAAGGGATGCATTAGACAGCTACGTAGCGCAGTGGTTAGCGCACTGGCTTCACATATGAGTGGTCCTGGGTTCATTCCCCAGTTGAGGTGGAAATGTTTTTCAGATCGCAACGGCTCCCAAGTCGACCCAGCCTTAAATGGGTACCGGATTAATCCGGGAAGTAAAGACTGCAAGAGAGAGGAGATGGCTACCGCTCTCATTTGCAGAGCCTCTGAAATGTGAGATCGCTAACATCTCACACCCCTACAGCATTAATAAATGCTATGGGTTACTTTACTTTTTTTTAATTACTTACTTTACTAAGGGATGCATTTGGTGGGTTATTTAATACTCATTCAGAGTCCTTGCCATCTTCAGGAAGATGATGTTTCTTGTTTAACTGTACTGGGGATTTTTGTTTTAGTCTTGTTTTGCATGTTCATTTGTTGACTACATCTTTGTTAGGATAGTTTTGTGGAAGTCGTTTGTATCTTTCCACAGCTTCTATAGTTGTCTTTTCTCTTCTAATGTCTAGTGACTCTTATGTTTGCATCAATTTCACAGGCAACTGTTGGTGTTGATCTGATGCCACCACAAATGAAGTGGAGAGCCTGGCTTTGTACTCTAAGTGTGTGCAAGAGTTTTTTGATAATGTGACCTGCAAGGGGAGATTATAGTCTAATATGGATCTGATGTATCATGTATGCATGTCAAAGTGTTGTCTTATCAGATCCCCAGTATGTACTTCCAAGTTGATTTAGCAAGTTCAACCTCCTAGACACTTTTTCTATAATATTATTAATAAAGTTGCTGATGGTCCAGCTGAACACCTAGGTATGTTGTGTTTTCTTCATGATTTATTTGAGCTCCTTCAAGATTGATGTTAAGTTTTTTGTTTCCAAGCATAAATATGCTATATGTGGTTTTACTTAGAAAAAAGAGAAATAGAGGCTGATAATTAGGAATTTGGCTGCAAACCATTGAACAGAAACTGACAATAGAAAGATAAGTTAGAACAGAATGAAGACATCTTTCCTTCCCTTTCAGTAAAACTTTTCATCTGTTAAAATATAAGTGTCTCTTTGATCATAACATTTTCATAGATATCTGGGCAAGGCAGACCTATGATCACTAATGTAACCCTTTGATAATTACTGTAGCCCTTTGCTCTAGTGTCACCATTTGATCACAAATATAACCCCTTTGTTCTCTAGTGTAAACCTTTGATCACAGATGTTACTTTTTTACAAACACTCCAGATTGAAGCCTTCCATGTTGCTGTGCACCTATTCTAAGGCATCATTGACCTCCAAGCGTAAGATCTCACCAGTGGTTGATGACACCAATCCCATGCAACAGTAAAAGCCCAGTAGACAAGCCCGTAAATGGGGTGGTAGGGACGTAAAATGCCTATTCCCGCCCCCAGGCAAATTAGAATAGGGCATTTAGCACTAAAAATGTAGCCAAAAGATGGGTAAAACACCAACCGTAATCATTATTTTACTAAAAAGTTATCAAATTTCACCTCAAAAAGAATAAAATACACACAAATACAGGCAACTGTAACAGGAAACTACATACAAATACAGGAGAATGTAACAGAAAATTACACACAAATACAGGTGAATAACTGATTTTTTGTGTGTGGTAAACTTTGCCTTCTAAATAAAAACATATCTACAGTTCTGCTAGTAGATTTAATCCATATATCTCTCTTCTTGTGGAAACCCACACAACAGTTTATCAATATAAAAATTGCTTTTATCACTTTTGAGTAGGCAGCTTCTTAGAACAATTCATATCGCGCTGAGAGATGAAACCTACTGTGTAGGAAATAAAGCTCTGGAGAAACTTTCCTATTGAACAAAAGAATACAACAGCTCTATTGCTCATAATAAAGTCCGTAGATTAAGGAGGTTACCCCCCCCCCCCAATTAGGATCTTCACATCCCCTTTAGGAAGTCAGAGCATGACATTATTTTTTTCAAATAAACATTCCTAAAAAAAAAAATCCCACAAAAACGTAGAAATGACCCGCAAAAACGTAGGAATGACCCAGAAAAACGTAGCAATGACTTTTTGTAAAGGTAAACCCATATTGAGGGCGTATCTAGTGTGCTGCTTCATGAAAGCCACCCAGCGCAGTCAATGATAACAGTTTCAGACTTATGTTGCTGCATCTCTCAGATGTGTGCAGAGTTGAAGGAAAGGTTCAATGCTGTCATAGAATACCCTCGCCACATTTTGGACACGTATGATCAGAATTGGGAATGTGTGTGTTTTTGTGTGTTAGTTAGTCGTCGGATCATCATCACTGCAAACTGGACACGCCCATAGTTGCTCCGACATCTCCTTGAGTGTATCCGCCATCACACTTCTGCTGACAGTACCGGTCCTATGCTGGTTGACCATCATTCTTCTGCGCCCCCCAAAATGTTCACTTCTAGCAAAACCGCATTTCAATCCCTGATCTTTAATCCTGGTCATTGAAAAGGAATCATCATCCACATTAGTCTCACTCTCATGTGTTATATCTCTTAAGGAGTTCTAAACGTCAGCATGATCCATTGCCCCATCGCCCTGTGTCACAATCGCGCTTGATGCCAGTTGATCCGCTCTTTCATTGCCTCAAACACCCACATGTCCCAGCACGAAAATAAATGTAACCACTTTCAGCCTCACCTTTCTCAAGGCCTCAAGAATGTACTTCAGCATGGCTTTCCACTGTTCGCTAACAAGACCCACTTGTACTATCTTATTTATACTCATAGTCACTCAAAATGCAGACCAGTGTTACCTTCTGTGTGCGTAGCCACTCAAATGCCTTGGTCACCGCCATAGTCCATGGTCATACTACTCATAGTGACCGCAAAGGCACCACTCTCCTCCCTGAACGTTTTACCTTCGCACTGAGCTGTGAAGGTCCAAGCACTGCGAACAAGTCTAATCACATATACATCAGTGTATATAAACACATCCACCTCTTTAGTATTCTCACTGACAAAAGCCTGCACTTCTTTCTCCACAGCTGTGGAAAACCATTCTCTGCATTCCCTGCTAAGTGATATTACTACTCTCAAACAAGTTTCGAAATCTATGGGTAGACTTATCCATTCCGCACCTGTCACCATATCCTGCAATCTGCACACGCTTTGTATGACACCCTCAGCACGTTCCATTCACGACCTCCCTCTCTTGAGTCTACTGCCTTTAACTTTCTGTATTTCGGAATGCAACGGGTGTTCCTTATCTGCATATATTTGAAGGTACTCCCGTGCACGGCAATACTGTAATCTCTGCTGTTGGGCAGTCAAGTAGGTATCGCATAGCTCTTGTTGATGTATCTCTTGTGCATCCCAGTATGATACGCATTGTTGCATTCTGGATTCGATCCAGTCTTTCAATCTGAGTTTGGCTAAGAGTCAGAATTGCCAGTGCATATTCCACCATAGCCACAACCAAACCCTGGTACAGAAGAAATAACAACCTCTGCTCACACTGCGCAGCAGCCATAACCTTCATTGCTGCTAAGCCTTTGCCTGCCCTTATGATAACGTGGTCTACATGTTCCCTGAAACTCATACTTCTGTCAAAAAGTCTTTTTTTTTTGGGTACCTGTTGCTTCTGTTTTTGTGTGTCTTTTTGGGTAGCACGTTTTCTCTGTGCTCCGAGATTTGATGTCTATTGGTGATGCAAGCACCTTTGCCGGTCGTGCTGCGCCACACGGAACGATTCTGAATGATAGACTTCCAGGATTGGATATCGATGGTGAAGTTCTTTATGGATACTTTGAGAGTCTTTAAAGCATTTCTTCTGTCCACCGGACAGTAGATTTGCTTTAAGGAGCTCAACATACATCAGCTATTTTGAGATGCGTTTATCCAGCATGTGCACAATATGGCCGGCCCATCTCTGGGCCTTCTTCGGCATTGTATGAATGTTTGCGATGTTGGCTATATTGAGGATTTCAATATCATGTACTTTATTTTGCCACTTTATCCTAAGAAGTTTGTGGATAAAATGTGTGTGCAAGTGATTTGGCACTCTGGCGTGTCTGCTGTACACAGTACAGGTCTTACAAGCGTATGGCTATATATTGAGAAAAATTGAAGGATAGATATTAAATATGTCGTGAAGCTAATGCTCTTCCGTTCATAAACATTGTCGCACAGTCAACCTTGCTCATAATCACTGTAGATCGAAAGAAACAAAACATGTCCTTGTTGGCAATTGGTTATGGACACAAATATAGGTCACATATATTTTACACCTGGAGAGCTAGCCACTTTACGTCATTGCGTAAGGTCAATCCAACTGTTGATGTGCTTTTCATTGGCTGGCGAAACAAAGTATAAATAAATGACCAATTAAAATCATGACAGCAGTCGAAGTGGCCTATTGTAGTGATGATACACACATACCTATTATAAGGAAGAGCACGAAAGAGTAACAAGACAATAGCATTAACATTGAGAAGATTAGTAATATACTCACGGAACTGACATATGTAGTTGTAGTTGTAGTCAAAAAAGGGGACATTGCAACCCATCTTTTGCCACTTCCAGCCACTTTCTCTGTACATTAATAAACATTCCTTTGGATAGACTAACAAAAAATGTGTGGGTTGTTTCTCTGCCCAGTTTGCATAAGTCATCTCTTTGCCTTCAAAACAAAATGAATGAAAACAAAAAAAGGAAACATATATTAGTTAATGTTTTCTTTGTTGTGCTCACAATCATGTTTATTTTCACATGTAGGCGAAATTGTTTCTGTTCCAGCTTGTCTTTCGGGAGGTTTTTTTTAAAATTCTCTGTAACTTCTTCTACCATAATATTTATATTTGTGCCCCTGGATCTGTGCCTACATTTGTCCAGTTATTTGGGCAATGAAAAAGTATTTTTACTAAATAAATTAAATAAATCGAAAGTGTGATAGTGTATTATTGAGATATGTGAAGTGTATTACTCAAAACAAAAGTTGCGGTTACTTGTCAGTCAAGTACCAAGTTACGCATTCTGTCTTGATGGTTTTTATTGCACGGAATAGATAAATGAGACATTGATAATAAAACAGAATTATTAACTACATTTTTTTAAAGCCTGTAAGAAGTGTCATGTTTTACACTCCTTTACTTAGTTGCTGATTCAGCGGTCCATAGGCTCATGCCCTTTGACCCAACTCATTTTCTTGTGCCAGGAGTTACGTTGTCATTTTATGCTCCAATGTGATGGCTCTCATGGCATCTCTTAGGATAAGTTTCCAGATCCTTATTTCAAATCGCAGATGACACAACATAGTTGTAGGATGCAATACCACAATCCAGAAAGACTTCTGCTCTTGAAAAAAAAATGCCTTTAACTTGCCAACAAAAAGTATGCTACGGATGAAAGCAGCGATTCCTTCACGGCATTGATGAATGGATTTTTAACAGACAGATATAACGAACCTGGAAGTCAAGTCTGTTGACATGCGAGCCAGCGTCTTTACCAGTGTCATTCTTTCCTCTCACTAATTATATGAACATTTTAAAAAATTATTGTTTCCTAACGTTACATGGTGAGATGATTTCAGAAAATTATATAATGTTCCCTCGCCCGTGTATTGCCGGGGCCCGGAAGGGGAGCAAAGAATAGCAACACTGTTTACCTTCCATGCATGTCGTAAAAGGCGACTAAGGAGGTTATGGAATGGAGTTGGCTGTCCCATCCCATATAGGGTAAGTGACCCAAAGCCATGCTGAAGTCGGATGTGTCAGGCTGAAAGGCGCAGATATCGCAGCAATGCTGTAAACCATGACACAACGCATTCCATTGTCCGGACTACATCCTGCTAATCTGCAGGAGTTTGAGAACGAACGCAGAAGAAGAAGAAGAATATAATGTTCCCTAACGTTACATTGTGAGATTATTTCAGAAAATGATACTATGTTCCCTAACGTTGCATGGTGAGAAGATTTAAGAAAATTATATAATGTTACCTAATGTTATATGTGAGAAGATTTCAGGAAATTATATAATGTTCCCTAATGTTACATTGTGAGATTATTTCAGAAAATTATATAATTTTTCCCTAACGTTACATGGTGAGAAGATTTCAGAAAATTATATAATGTTCCCTAACGTTACATGGTGAGAAGATTTCAGAAAATTATATAATGTTCCCTAATGTTATATGTGAGAAGATTTCAGGAAATTATATAATGTTCCCTAATGTTACATGGTGTGAAGATTTCAGAAAATGATACTTCTTCTTCTTCAGCGTTCGCTCTCAAATAACCACAACGAATATTTCGTGTGATTTCCGCCGGGGAGCGTGAAGTACGTTGTGCTGCAAGTTCCACAGTAGAACTGTGATTATTTGCACCTCAGTTGGCCACTTGTGGTCAGGATGTCCGAGATCCAGCACATCCATTTTCGTCATTCCTTTATTTATGGTTTGGTCCCTAGTCCGTGACAGCCTGTGTATCTGTCGCCGGGCACTCTGGTGTGTAGTGCCTCTTCGCCAAGACGCTTGTCGAGCGCGTCTATCTGGTACGAGGTGTTCCACCGTCTATGAACCCATCTCGTGCAATTGGACGTACTCTGTCTGTGTCCATCGGGTACTGAACCGTTTCTCATCCGCGAGCCTGGTTCCGTATGAGGAAGAACTCGTCTGATGAGTTGGATCCTGGCTCGTTCGCCCTCCTACCCGAGGTGTCGTTCACAGACATCGTGGACCCCTCGTCCAAGTTCGAGTCTCACACCACGCGTTTGAGAGCAAGGCGTTCTAGAGCTGAGCAACCTTGTCACAATAGCGCCTGAGCCCATCAAGCACTGAACCCTTTCTCTCTGCAAGTGTGTTTCCGGTATAGGAAAGCTTGACAGTAGAGTTGGGCCAGAGCTAATATCGTTGTCCCTTTTGTGCCTGAGCCCATCCTGAAACCTTTCTCTCTGCAAGTGTATTTCTGGTATAGGAAATCTTGGCAGTAGAGTTGGGCCAGGACTGCCATCGTTGTCCCTTTTCTGCATAAGCCCATCGCGTACGGATCCCTTTCTCTTCGCGAGCTTATATCCGGTTTAGGAAGGCTCAAAATTACAGTTGGGTTAGATCTTCTAGCTTTTCCTAACGTCCATGATTGGGTATGGGTCTCTGCCTATAAGGAGCACAGGTTACTAGAAGCTCGTCTCGAGCTAACAGAGCTTGTAGTTCCCCTTTCCTATGAACTTTTTCCTTTCTATTTGCAGTTCGCGCTGCCCTCTGGCGCTGTTCTGCCTTTCATTGTGTCATTGTACTCAGTATGACATCTATTAGTCTCTCGACATGCCATCAATCTCCACGTACCTTTTACATTGGCCGCCCCTCCAATGTTCAGCGTTTCTGTATGTCGACAGTGTCACTGTATGTGGTGATGCAAATGGTATCGGAGATGTTGTCTGTCTCTTATACAGTCAAATCTCTTTCCATCTGCTACCTCCACATTCTCAGACACGATCCCCAAATGATATGGCCAGAACCAGCTCGAGCTGCTGTATTTCTGTTTCCAGGGTGCACCAAGATTTGGGATCTTGGTTATCTGCTAACCCTTGGTCCGCCTAGAGCAATGTGTTCCTTTTGCACCCCAGAAAATGATACTATGTTCCATAACGTTACATGGTGAGAAGATTTCAGAAAATGATACTATATTTCCTAACGTTACATGGTGAGAAGATTTAAAATAATGATATGTTTCCTAACGTTACATGGTAAGAAGATTCAAGAAAATTATACCATGTTCCCTAACATACATGGTAAGAATATTTAAGAAAATTATATAGCCTAATGTTCCCTAACGTTACATGGTGAGAAGATTTAAGAAAATGGCACCATGTTCCCTAACGTTACATGGTGAGAAGATTCAAGAAAATGATATAATGTTCCCTAACATTATATGGTGAGAAGATTCAAGAAAATGGCACCATGTTCCCTAACATTATATGATGAGAAGATTCAAGAAAATGATATAATGTTCCCTAGCGTTACATTGTGAGAAGATTTTAGAAAATAATTATTTTGTCACACCACAGACTAGCCATATATGAAAAGTTGTTTTTTAATTACCAATATCCTTTAGCAGCACGCTTGTCCCACACCATCAAAGAAGTAAATTAATAGCAATAATTTATTATAATTACTTGGTGCTAATAAAATCACTCATTGCATACCAATTATCACAGATAAACAACATTTAACACATAGACCCTATGGGTCTACTCATATTCCTTATATAATGCAAACATGAACTTTATTACTTATGAAAATGCTAATTTGTAATACAGTTTCTTGTAATTTAATGTTAGATGTCATTTTTTTAAAAAATTTTAAGCTAAAACAAAATATGTTTAAAAGTGATTCTATTTATTTCGTCTAAATCAAGGTGTTGATAAAAATTCATACTTTTTCTAGCCTGTCAGACTGATTTACACATAATATATGCTCTGTCCACAGATAATTTACTTTAGAGTAGGGCCTACCTAAAGCTATAACGTGTACATCGCTAATCAGATGATTTACTTCAGAGTACTCAAAGCTCCAACAGGTACATCGCTTAATCAGGTCATTTACTTCAGAGTACTCAATACTCCAACGACATGTACATCGCTTAATCAGATGATTTACTTCAGAGTACTCAAAGCTCCAACACATACATCGCCTAATCAGATGATTTACTTCAGAGTACTCAAAGCTCCAACAGGTACATCGCTTAATCAGGTCATTTACTTCAGAGTACTCAATACTCCAACGACATGTACATCGCTTAATCAGATGATTTACTTCAGAGTACTCAAAGCTCCAACACATACATCGCTTAATCAGATGATTTACTTCAGAGTACTCAAAGCTCCAACAGGTACATCGCTTAATCAGGTCATTTACTTCAGAGTACTCAATACTCCAACGACATGTACATCGCTCAATCAGATGATTTACTACAGAGTACTCAAAACTCCAACACGTACATCGCTTAATCAGATGATTTACTTCAGAGTACTCAAAGCTAAAACAGGTACATCGCTTAATCAGGTCATTTACTTCAGAGTACTCAATACTCCAACGACATGTACATCGCTTAATCAGATGATTTACTTCAGAGTACTCAAAGCTCCAACACATACATCGCTTAATCAGATGATTTACTTCAGAGTACTCAAAGCTCCAACAGGTACATCGCTTAATCAGGTCATTTACTTCAGAGTACTCAATACTCCAACGACATGTACATCGCTTAATCAGATGATTTACTTCAGAGTACTCAAAGCTCCAACACATACATCGCTTAATCAGATGATTTACTTCAGAGTACTCAAAGCTCCAACACATACATCGCTTAATCAGATGATTTACTTCAGAGTACTCAAAGCTCCCTCGTGTACATCGCTTAATCATGTCATTTACTTCAGAGTACTCAAAGCTCTAACACGAACATCGCTTAATCAGGTCATTTACGTCAGAGTACTCAAAGCTTCAACACATACATCGCTTAATCAGGTCATTTACTTCAGTACTCAAAGCTCCCTCGTGTACATTGCTTAATCAGATGATTTACTTCAGAGTACTCAAAACTCCAACACGTACATCGCTTAATCAGGTCATTTACTTCAGACTACTCAAAGCTCCCTCGTGTACAACGCTTAATCAGGTCATTTACTTCAAAGTACTCAAAGCTACAACTCGTACATCGCTTAATCAGGCCCACCAAACCAAAAATTTGTCCATCTTTGGTCACCATTAACATTTACACTTCTTGCTAATCTGTTTCTGCCTTCTTTCTCAAACTCCTGCTAGTTACCAGGGGATAGTCGGGAGAATCGGAATGTGTTGTTTCATGTTTACTACCTGATTTAGATACATGCGGCTTTTGGTCTGACACAACCAACCTCCGCATGAGTAGACCTAAGAAATTGCTGAAAACAAATAACATTATATTATATAAGTCTACTATACCGACTTACCATTTGCCCACCTCCATTTTCCTGATGCTTCCTTAGCACCCAGCCAGACACCGTTTCTATTCCACGATAGCTCTCTGGAATATAGTGTTTTCTTAATAAACTCCATCGTGTCACTGTCCTCAATTCTCAGTATTTCTCCACTCAGATCCCAGCACTTGTCCGTGGCTTTAAACCAATTTACTTCTTGGTTGACAAACAGATAGCATATATCGTTGTGAACAACGGTATGCCCGTGAGCTACAAGTGACACGTGTTTAGGGCAGGTGCTGGTCTGTACACCTGTGGTAGATTTATATTTGTTAAAAAGAGTGTATGAGGCAAAGGTATATTGAAGTTTGTACTGATAAACTAGTGTACAAATATGCCCTATAAGGCTATACAGCAGACATGCGTATTTGTACAATGTGACAGATGTAGACATGGTACTGACTATCTCAACAACCACAGTAAGCAGTTTCTTGCTTATATCGATGCAAAATGAGCCTCATCACATCGTTTAATATCGATTCAATTATAGTATCACCACTTCGTTTAATATCGATTCAATTATCGTACCACCACTTCGTTTAATATCGATTCAATTATAGTACCACCACTTCGTTTAATATCGATTCAATTATAGTACCACCACTTCGTTTAATATCGATTCAATTATAGTACCACCACTTCGTTTAATATCGATTCAATTATAGTACCACCACTTCGTTTAATATCGATTCAATTATAGTACCACCATTTCGTTTAATATCGATTCAATTATAGTACCACCACTTCGTTTAATATCGATTAAATTATAGTACCACCACTTCGTTTAATATCGATTCAATTATAGTACCACCACTTCGTTTAATATCGATTCAATTATAGTACCACCATTTCGTTTAATATCGATTCAATTATAGTACCACCACTTCGTTTAATATCGATTCAATTATAGTACCACCACTTCGTTTAATATCGATTCAATTTTAGTACCACTACTTCGTTTAATATCGATACAATTATAGTACCACCACTTCGTTTAATATCGATTCAATTATAGTACCACCACTTCGTTTAATATCGATTCAATTTTAGTACCACCACTTCGTTTAATATCGATACAATTATAGTACCACCACTTCGTTTAATATCGATTCAATTATAGTACCACCACTTCGTTTAATATCGATTCAATTTTAGTACCACCACTTCGTTTAATATCGATTCAATTATAGTACCACTACTTCGTTTAATATCAATGCAATATGATTACCCCATAATATCGTGTAATATAGATGCAATAATATCGATGCAATGATTACCCCAACGCCTGTGTGTTGCCGGGGCCTGAAAGGGGAGCAACACTGTTTACCTTCCATGCATGTCGTAAAAGGCGACTAAGGAGGTTATGGGATGGAGTTGGCTGTCCCATCCCATATAGGGTCAGTGACCCAAAGCCATGCTGAAGTCGAATGTGTCAGGCCGAAAGGCGCAGATATCGCAGCAATGCTGTAAACCATGACACAGCGCATTCCGTTCTCCTGACTACATCCTGCTAATCTGCAGGAGTTTGAGAACGAACGAAGAAGAAGATTACCCCATAATATCATTTAATATTGATGCAATGATTACCCTATACTATCGTGTAATATCGATGCAATGATTACCCCATAATATCGTGTAATATCGATGCAATGATTATCCCATCATCAATGAGTGCTAACAAGGTTAAACGTTGAAGAATATTAACTATTAAACATTATGAGAACAAAGTTTCACATTTTGTGACCATATAAAGAGACATAACATCATAGAAAAATTAATAATGGCAGGTCTGGTTGCATGGGTAAGGACCGCCCAAGACGAGGGTGGATAAGAGCCTAGAGGCATCTCATATTGTATAACGATATATTACAGCATTTAGGGTTTTCAATGATAAAAATGTGTTTACTGAATATTGTCATGTGACGTATTCCTTCCAGAACGTTGTCTTCCCAATGAACTCTCTGAACCTCTCTCTGTCTTGGGCGATGTGGATTGCATTTTCTAGCGATGTATTCATGGTATCTTTAATGTCGTCAGTCCATCGTCTTCTTGGTCTGCCCCTTCTCCTCTTCCCAGGTACTCTTCCCTCCAATATTTGTCTTTCTAAACAGTTATGTCTCTTTATATGACCAAACAGGCGTAGTTTTCTTTTTGTTATTGTGTTTAGTAACCAACACTCTGGAATATTCAGTGTGTTTATAATATCTGAGTTTCTGATTTTATCCTTCCATGATATTCTAAGTATCTGCCTGTAGCATTTCAGCTCGAAGGCGCTGATCCTCTTTGCCGCTGTTTTACTTAGAGTCCATGTTTCACAACCGTATGTTGCAACCGGAAAAATAAAAGTTCGTAACATTAGCACTTTCGTTTCTATTTTGTTGTTTTTCCATATGTTTTTCAGCCGTGTTATTTTGCAATATGCCATTGCCAATCTCTTCCTTATTTCTGCCATGCAGTCTCCTGCACCGTTGATGTTTGCTCCTAAGTAATCAAATTTATCCACACATTCTATCTCGGTATTGTCTATTCTGATTTTTGGTTGTTGTGTTGTTATATCTGTTGACATGATTTTTGTTTTCTGTGTGTTTAAATACAAATTTTGTGCTTCGCTATATTTCTTTGTGTTCTTGATTAGTTGTTCGAATCCCTTTATATCATTTGAAAGAAGCACTGTGTCGTCTGCGTAGCGTAGTTCCGGGATTAGGAATCCACCTATGTTTAAAGCGTGGTAGTCAGTGTTGTGTATGTCTTCTCTCACATTCCTCATTATACTTTCAGCGTAGATGTTGAACAGGTATGGGGAGAGTGTGCACCCTTGCCGTACTCCACTCTGTACCTCAAACAACTCTGAGAGATAGTCCTCTAACTTCACTGCAGCCTTTTGATCTTGGTAAAGTTCCTCTATTAGATGAATCAGATGTCTTGGGAAACCCATGCTGTTCATTATCTCCCATAGTTGCTGGTGTTGGACGCAGTCGAACGCTTTTGAGTAATCTATGAAACACATGTGCAGGTCAGTTGAAAATTCCCTACACTTTTCTATGATCAATCTCATGTTAAGAATGTGATCTCTTGTTCCTCTGCCTAATCTGAATATATTAAGTATATTTGGTTCAAGTGTGCATATGTTAAAAAATGTATTTAATAGGAAAAGTTGTATATTACTGTTTGTATGATGTGGTATCCATTTCTCCATATCCGTATCCATATCCCTGCATGGTTTGTAGGGGAAGGAGTTTCTTTGGTCAAACACTGAATGGGCATACGTAAACTAAAGTAGTATTAATACTGAATGTTTTATTTTAGAACAATAACTGAATGTTTCATTTTAGAACAATAACTGAATGTTTTATTTTAGAACAATGACTGAATGTTTTATTTTAGAACAATAACTGAATGTTTCATTTTAGAACAATAACTGAATGTTTTATTTTAGAACAATAACTGAATGTTTTATTTTAGAACAATGACTGAATGTTTTATTTTAGAACAATGACTGAATGTTTCATTTTAGAACAATGACTGAATGTTTTATTTTAGAACAATAACTGAATATTTCATTTTAGAACACTAACTGAATATTTCATTTTAGAACACTAACTAAATAGAAACTAAATAAGAAAAATATACATTCTAAAAGTGTACAAAAAATTATATTTACAAAATTGTTTGGCAAAAATTATTTTTACAAATTTAAATACATACAGAATATCATGCTTTGAAATATTCAAGGATCCATTGAAACACATCTGACTGTACACGGAAACAACTCGTGAAATTGTGGACACTAAAATGACCAAGATGTACGATTCCAAACGGTTTGTTGTTTGAAAAAAACCCAAAAAAACACCAACTGTAATATAGGTATAAACATGTTCAGCATGCCAACTCCCCCACAATTTTGAGGGATTCAGATCAACTCCCCCAGAATCTTGAGGGATTCAGATCAACTCTCCCAGAATCTTGAGGGATTCAGATCAACTCCCCCAGAATCTTGAGCGATTCAGATCAACTCCCCCAGAATCTTGAGCGATTCAGATCAACTCCCCCAGAATCTTGAGGGATTCAGATCAACTCCCCCAGAATCTTGAGGGATTCAGATCAACTCCCCCAGAATCTTGAGGGATTCAGATCCCCATAATCTTGAGCGATTCAGATCAACTCCCCCAGAATCTTGAGGGATTCAGATCAACTCCCCCAGAATCTTGAGGGATTCAGATCAACTCCCCCAGAATCTTGAGGGATTCAGATCAACTCCCCCAGAATCTTGAGGGATTCAGATCAACTCCCCCAGAATCTTGAGGGATTCAGATCAACTCCCCCAGAATCTTGAGGGATTCAGAAGATCCATAAGGAAGACTAGGTTCTGTAAAGAATATGTCACCTGAATATAGCACCATAACATCGCGTTATATCACATAACATCGCTTTATATCTCTTAATATCGTTTAATATCGCTAAATATCTCATAACATCGCTTTATATCTCTTAATCTCTTAATATAGCGTGGCATCGCTTAATATCTCTTAATATAGCGTGGCATCGCTTAATATCGCTTAACATCGCTTAATATCGCTTGACATTGCTTAATATCGCTTAACATCGCTTAATATCACTTAATATCGCTTGACATTGCTTAACATCGCTTAATATCGCTTGACATTGCTTAATATCGCTTAACATCGCTTAATATCGCTTGACATTGCTTAACATCGCTTAATATCGCTTAACATCGCTTAATATCGCTTGACATTGCTTAATATCGCTTAATATCGCTTGGCATCGCTTAATATCGCTTAATATCGCTTAATATCACTTAATATCGCTTAATATCGCTTAACATCGCTTAATATCGCTTAATATCGCTTAATATCTCTTAATATCGCTTAATATTGCTTAATATCGCTTAACATCGCTTAATATCGCTTGACATTGCTTAATATCGCTTGACATTGTTTAACATTGCTTAATATCGCTTGACATTGCTTAACATCGCTTAATATCGCTTAACATCGCTTAATATCGCTTGACATTGCTTAATATCGCTTAATATCGCTTGGCATTGCTTAACATCGCTTAATATCGCTTAATATCGCTTAATATCGCTTAATATCGCTTAATATCGCTTAATATCGCTTAATATCGCTTAATATCGCTTAACATTGCTTAATATCGCTTAATATCGCTTAATATCGCTTAATATCGCTTAATATCGCTTAATATCGCTTAACATTGCTTAATATCGCTTGACATTGCTTAACATCGCTTAATATCGCTTAACATCGCTTAATATCGCTTGACATTGCTTAATATCGCTTAATATCGCTTGGCATTGCTTAACATCGCTTAATATCGCTTAATATCGCTTAATATCGCTTAATATCGCTTAATATCGCTTAATATCGCTTAATATCGCTTAACATTGCTTAATATCGCTTAATATCGCTTAATATCGCTTAATATCGCTTAATATCGCTTAATATTGCTTAATATCGCTTAACATCGCTTAATATCGCTTGACATTGCTTAATATCGCTTGACATTGTTTAACATTGCTTAATATCGTTTGACATTGCTTAACATCGCTTAATATCGCTTAACATCGCTTAATATCGCTTGACATTGCTTAACATTGCTTAATATCGCTTAATATCGCTTAATATCGCTTGACATTGCTTAATATCGCTTAATATCGCTTGACATTGCTTAATATCGCTTAATATCGCTCCACAGTGAAATGAAGAAAGATGATGTTGTTCGCCGATACTCTCTGTCTAAAATAATCTTTAATGGAGATGTGGACGGAAAAAGAAGCAGTGGGGGAAGAGAAAGTTGTGGATTGACAATATCAATTAATGGGCATGACTTGGATTCTACACACCCGTCTGCACCGAAGATGACAAGAATACCTGATTTCCGCGTTGACACATCCTCCGTAGTACCCCTACGCCCCTAACTAACTACGCCCGAGACTAACGGGAATTGAACCATGTCCGTTCTAACAGCACCGAATCGCCATGCACGTTATTCGAGTTCTTCCGTACTTGACTAACGGCATCTCCAAATAAAGATGCGATTTTGTCAAGACATTCAAACTGTGTACTCAAGTCATTGAGAACGGACCAATCGAGACAAGGACTATTACAACAACAACGAACATCCCGTACAAGTATTTAAGTATCCTCAGTAACACAAACATATAACATCCGTATTCGAACTACAAGGGCAGTAGATCTTCTTGTAGACATAAATAACAGAGACAGTGCAATGTTGCTTCAAATAATAGCTTTTACATGTAAGTTCAAGTAGGAAGATATAAAAACCCATTTACTCGAATTGCAAGACGATTCGACGTCGTTAGAACGGACCTGGTTTAATTCCCATTAGTCTAAAGAATTTTAAATTTATCCTCTTGCTTCCTACTTGAATTTATTTGTCTACGCCCATAGAGTATTTTTATATGCTACTTCTAACATTGCC
Source organism: Meghimatium bilineatum (assembly GCA_034231615.1). Lineage (NCBI taxonomy): Eukaryota > Metazoa > Mollusca > Gastropoda > Stylommatophora > Philomycidae > Meghimatium > Meghimatium bilineatum. The sequence goes on along the minus strand of CM067321.1, from coordinate 60,839,945 downwards.
ATTGCTAGGCCTACTTCTAAAATGGTTGCTTTTTAAGCTAGCCTATCAGATTATTTATTTTCGCGTACTTCATCATGGTCAGTGAAACACTCATATACTCATACAAGTCCATGAGTAGCATAGGTATCTATGTATGGCTATCATTCATGGCGCGATCATCCACTTTGGACTTTCCGAATCATTGACATACTCAATTAATTTCTTATTCAGCGTGGATTCCGGGAGCCATCGTCAGGAAAGAAAATGTATGCGTCACACAAATCGCATTTTTATCAATGTTGTTGGGTTTAGTCCCATACAGCTAGATACGAGGCTCAGAAACACATCACTCTTATGGGGAATTTCCTTCGAGATTTCTCGAGTTGGCCCAACTCTCTGAAATCATGTACATCTCCGGGATAGTTTTTTTCACGCTGATGTCATGCTTCGTCACCTATCCTGAAATATCCGACTTTTTCGTGCTTCTATTGGTGACACAAAGTATACACATTGATACGCCGCGTCAGTCAAGAGGAGTGAAGCTGTACGAGATCTGGAGCAGAACTTGGATAATATCTGCTTTTTTTTTTTTAAAGAATCGACTCTTATTGTGACGTTTTACAATCCAGTTGTTCTTATTATTTTGTATATCTGGATGTCCATGGCTTAGAATGGGGATTTTAATGTCATTATTACAAAGTATTTAGTTGTATCTTAGAGGATGCCCATATGTCATCAGAAATATGTATCTTAGAGGATGTCAATATGTCACCAGATATATATATCTAAGAGGATGTCGATATGTCATCAGATATATACCTGTATCTTACCTTATATAATACCTTACTTTTATCAAAACGTACTCTCTACATCCTCTATTACATCCTCTACTTCCTCTGGCCTATGCGCTAACATCAGCGCTAAAGGAAACTGAATGAATGGAAAATATATATATATATGTTTGTGATGGGCACCAGATTAAATATCTCACAGCCTATAACCACGGAGGCAAGCTGATAGACACCAGGGCATGGAGACAAGCTGATAGACACCAGGGCATGGAGACAAGCTGATAGACACCAGGGCATGGAGGCAAGCTGATAGACACCAGGACATGGAGGCAAGCTGATAGACACCAGGGCATGGAGGCAAGCTGATAGACACCAGTGCATGGAGGCAAGCTGATAGACACCAGGGCATGGAGGCAAGCTGATAGATACCAGGGCATGGAGGCAAGCTGATAGACACCAGGGCATGGAGGCAAGCTGATAGACACCAGGGCATGGAGGCAAGCTGATAGACACCAGGGCATGGAGGCAAGCTGATAGACACCAGGGCATGGAGGCAAGCTGATAGACACCAGGGCATGGAGGCAAGCTGATAGACACCAGGGCATGGAGGCAAGCTGATAGACACCAGGGCATGGAAGCAAGTTGATAGACACCAGGGTTTTTTTTTTAGTTCAAAACGATTCCATTTTTAATCAGGAAAATATATCATGATATTGAGATTTATTTGCTCAATTACAAAATAAGTATGTTTAAAAAAAAAAAAAATTCCCGCGCCCTACAATATTTCTAACAGATGGCGCTCTATTTAAGAATTGAATAATGACGTTTACTGAAGATTATCAAACCCAAGATTACATTTGCAATAGTTCAGTATTTATCTTTTTTTCCCCTTTTCTTTATTTCTATTGAGGATAATATTTAACTATTTCAAATGTAATCTTCGGTTTGTTCATTTATCATTGTGTTTCTTATTTGTCGATGCGGTGATGTTCTTATTTTTCTGCCCTCTTTCTCAAACTTCTGCAGATTAGAAAGATGTAGTTAGATATATGTAGAAATATGAGAACTTACAGCATTGTGTCATGGTTTGCAGCTCAGCTGCGATATCTGCCCGATTAGCTGTGATATTTGAATCCGATACATCGTAATTCGGCGTGGTTTCTGAGTCACTTTGGTGCTCTCTAGAAAGTAAGAGCCAACCGCTTTGCAAGAACCGTCCTATTCGCCTTCTAAGACATTATGGAAGATTATCTTGTTGCTATCCTTTGTTCCCCTTTCTGACCCCGGCAACACACGGATTGAAGTTGCTCTGATTAAAATCATATTTCAGACATAGGTCCTGATGACAGACAGTAACACAGACCAATGACTAAATCGGGTCGATCCAGTTTTTTTCATTAGTCACTTTGCATGTACTTTGTGTGTATCGCCAACCAATGAAAAGCATGAACCTATGAAAATCATGAATCAATGACTGATCAGTCAACTGATGTGATCAGAACGCAGGACCTATATAGCTGAAGGATTTGTATGACGTATTGTCACTCAGTGTGTTTATTATTGTATGTGTTTGATTCAAGTTGACGAGAGACACGTGTCAACGCTCTGTTGTATCCTGTATCATCCACTTGTTGTATTCTCAACTATTGTTGTGTGAACAATCAAACATTATTCTCGTGAGCCGCACCTCTTGGAATGGTGTTGATTTTGTAATTTGCTTGAGACTGCTATATTATCAATATTTAAATGTTTCTGGTCAGGAAACTTGTTTACATGCACATTTTTATGTTTTTGAAAACATATCTACTTTACAATACTTTCTTCTTGTTTAAATTTAGCTAAATGAAATTTGTAAATGTTGTTTTGTGAATATCCATTAAATTATAAACACTGTCTATCAAGAACGTAGTTGTGTGTTGGGCCGTACGGTTCAAACTCACATCCATCTTAGGAAGATAGTATTTTTAAAGGAACCTCAACTTTCAAAATCGTACTCAACTTTCAAAATAGTACTCAACTTTCAAAATCGTACTCAACTTTCAAAATCGTACTCAACTTTCAAAATCGTACTCAACTTTCAAAATCGTACTCAACTTTCAAAATCGTACTCAACTTTCAAAATCGTACTCAACTTTCAAAATCGTACTCAACTTTCAAAATCGTACTCAACTTTCAAAATCGTACTCAACTTTCAAAATCGTACTCACCTTTCAAAATCGTACTCAACTTTCAAAATCGTACTCAACTTTCAAAATCGTACTCAACTTTCAAAATCGTACTCAACTTTCAAAATCGTACTCAACTTTCAAAATCGTACTCAACTTTCAAAATCGTACTCAACTTTCAAAATCGTACTCAACTTTCAAAATCGTACTCAACTTTCAAAATCGTATATGTAACCCTGCAATCTATTCTATTCAAGTGAAAATGTATTGAAAAGAGTGTTTCAAAGACGTATTCGGTTATTATTTTTCCTTTATGTGGAAGTTTTATTATAATATTGAGCTAGCTATAGGCCTATGCAGAAAACTACGGGAACATAATCTTTCATGGCTGTAAATAGTACAACATTATAGTAGGCCTATTGACAATAATTCAACTGTAAGCTCAGTTGAATATATATATATATATATATATATATATATATATATATATATATATATATATATATATATATATATATATATATATATATATATATATATATATATATATATATATATATATATATATATATATATATATATATATATATATATATATATATATATATATATACGATGAGACCATTGTTTGCCTTGCGGCGTCAGAAGTAGGAGAGTTCTCTGGAGATGGCCTTCTAGTGTGCTGTTTGTAAGCTTATTTCTGTGGCTTCTTTGATTTCTATGATCCATCTTTTATGTGGTCTGCCTCTGTCTTTATAACTGTGATGTTATTAAATAGCAAAAACTAAATTTTATTATAAAAATTTAATTATGCACAAAAAAACATTCCGCTAAAAATGGCGTAGACAATGGATGTTTTCTGTGTGTGCTATTGGATAAACGGATTTCCAAATGAAAGTAATGGCAAACTACGGAAGAATTGTGCTTAAAATTATATTTTGGATTGCGCAAATGAAAAATCTTTGACAAGGTACCATCAATGCATAGTCAAACTATGTATGACCAGAACATGTGTATTTCCAGTGGCAATATACGGTTGCTAGGCATGAATATTAAATAAAATAATAGCTAAAAAAAATTAGCTACTCTCGAAATGAGATGCTACAGAAGAATTGTATGTATACCATGGATAGCTAAAAAAAGACAAATCAAGAAGTGTTAAGTTCAATAAACGTTGATATATAAATAGATATAACAGCATGGAAAGATTAATAGGTAAAGGCAGAGGGGAAGACGACGATGGTGCAGTGATATATCAGATAGCTTAACATATTTCTATCTGCGGCAGGTCATCTAGCCCCGAATCACAGTGTTCAGAGAATCCATAAGGAAGACCAGGTTCTGGAAAGAATATGTCACATGATAATGATAAAAGTATCATAATTGCTTCTATTGCTTCTAGAAATCGAAGAATCTTGAAATTAAAATAACATTTAAATAACTAAAATTAAGTTAACAATCTAATGTATTTGCTACTGTGCAGTGGATGAATGTTAATCATTGGAGTGCGATAATACAAGTCTTATACAAAAGAATGTAGTGTTCCTAAAAATGTTTGTTTTAAATGTACTAAAACCAAGTGCAGTCTGATAATTACATAATATCAATTGTTGCTAATAACTGAGATTATATTTTGGTTCTTGAATACTCATGTACACAAAAATAACAAATAAATGTAAATTGTACACATTAAAGCCACATGCTGGGATTACAAATTATCAAGCGCAATTACTATTTTATATGGCTTTTTAACTACGTTGTGAGAGTTTATACAAACTTTTGCCCATTTAGCCCATTTTTTGTACCGACAATGTGACCATTAACAGTTTCAACCATATGGCAACCCTGGTTTGCTGCTTTATTTAATTATTTCGAACGAACGGGAATATTAGCAAACGACTTCTTGTATCGCGATTTCCTGCCATTCTCTCAATGTCTTTGCTTGCGTGGTCTGTGTAATAGGGAAGAGGAATGTTCTCGGTAGAGCTGCACGAGGTTGACTTATTCTGATATCACCTATGTCCTGACAGAGTTCTCACGTCTGCCCTGTTTCGAGTGTGAGGCCACATCCGCCAGAATACTCTCAGTGACACTCATATGACGTCTTCCCTGGACTGGGTCACACTTGTTTTATTTAACATTTCACATTTACAATTCTGCTGTAAATGGTGTCCTGTTTCAGCACATTTAACTTCTTCATTTTGACTACTAGAGACTTGAAGTTTTTCATGGCTTCCCTTTCCTTGCTTACAGATGTGACAAGAATCTTGGTCCAGTCGTATCAATGATGATATCATGGGTCATTTTGATACTGTCAGGTGCCGACGTAATATATGCAATGCTTGTGCATGCCTCTCAATTCCGTCACAGTCCTCAAAACCACTTTCACCACCGAAGAATGCTCCACAATTGTGTCCAGCAACGTCATCAATGTCATCACTTGCAAACGTTGACCATGACGTAACAATGGAAGACGGGTAAAAGACTATGTGACCAATTCTGTCAACAGTATTAACTACCGTTCTGGGAATTCTGTTGCTATTTATTTCAACAGCGCCGACCATCTTGTATTCCCGAAGTGCTCCTTGAATGGCCAGACTCGGTATGCACTTGAAAACCGGTATACCCACCATTCCTACGTGAAAATATTGGGTTTATTGTGTCAAATTCCTGTTAAATTTGTGTTGTTTTTATCCCTCCAATTATTTCATTACCCTGTTATCACCAAGTTGCTTCTGTACATAAGGGCATGTGTTCTTATTTAGGTCATGCAGACTTTTTGTTGAAACGTCGATTTGTTTGTCTTTTACTGTATGTTTTTAGTGATTTACAAAAATTAATTATCATGTTTCCAAACTTAGCCTGTCTGATGCCAGTTTTTGCTGCAGTTGTAACCTATTATAACTTGATTCCTACGTCCTGACATGCTGTAAATCGTTTCAAAACTTTTTCTGTTTTTTCCTCTTTTTCCGAGTTAATTATCAAACTCCTGCTGGATCTCTCTTGCAGCATGACAATGGTCCTAGATATTCAGCAGAATGTAGTTCAGATAATGGAATGGAGTGTGTCGCCGTTTTATTTGCACCAATGACCCTACGCATCACACTTTGGCGGTTTCTAATGTCTAAAAACCTGTAAGTAATAATTAAATATTAGACAATTTGACAACCTGGCACGGCGGGAAAACAACAACGACCTTGATACATAATACTGTGGACATAGAGCTGTTGAGAGCCATGACCGTCTACGCCATCCAGCATGGCACCTGATGATGATGAAGTAATAATTTGAATTCAATGCATTAAATTTTCTTTGCAACTTAATAATTATAATGTGCCAATATTAAACATCTTAAGCACAATAAACAACAGATTTTCAGAACATATTTGCGCTATATAAAGAAAAACAATTTTCTCAGCTCACAAT